>JBBGZY010002682.1:372500-780000 GCA_037952925.1 Lithobates clamitans
ACTTTGTATTTTATGGTTCCTCATACTGTAATCCCGCTATATCACGCGAGATTACAGTGAGAGGAGCCGTTCTCAGGAGTTCCTGGCATTTGTAGATCGCTCCTCAACTCAACATGAGAAGCGATCTACACACTTTCATAAACAGGCACTCAGAGGAGAGCGATCTCCTCTGAGAATGCCTGAGAACTGAAAAGCAGTATTTTACCGCACTTTCATAAAAGGACACCTGAGAGACCTGGTGGAGTCCTTTCTGCAACTCGCTCTTCTCCCTGCCAATGAGGATGCAGGGCAAGGAGCAGATCGGGCGGCCGTGGTTGTGTGAGTGCTCGCATTATGCAGTGTCAGCAAGCAGAGGGAGGGGGGAGGATTTACCCGCAGGAGCTGACAGCATAACGTTGGGGTGGTCAGGGCCCCCTCTGCCCCCCCTAGGGACTCCATTGGGGGGTGATTTACGAAAGCCACGCTCCATCAGTAGAGGCGCACGGTGAGGCGCAACGCACATTTCCATATTTACGAACTGTTGCGCTGGTAACAGAGCGCGAATCCCCCATTTACTATAGCGATCTCGGTGCACGGGAGAATGCAATCTGTGCGCCACTATGGACATGGCGCATGGCATCTCCAATTCAATATTGACAGAAGATGGAGATGCCAATATTATGGGTTGATGTGAGGAAGTTTAGTAACAACTGCCCAAGTAACAAATCTGCCCAAAATATAATGAGAAAGTAACTTTTTCAGAGAAAGCCTGCTGTGCCTGCAAGTACGTTTAGAACTGCGTGAGATCAATGTAAGCACTGCGCATGCGGCTCTTGCGCTCGTTCACATGCGTTTGTTCACTGTGCGGCCAAAATCTTAGTAAATGTTAAGCAACATACATGCAATTGCGTGGGTTGAAGGGGCGCATCTCTAAACTTGACATTTTTTTTTTACGCTGGTTCACCTCTATGTATTTTTTTAAGGAGATTTGCACACAGGTCATGTTAGGTTGCCAACATGTGACATGCACCTTGGTAAAATTATGTAAAAAGACTCTCGCTCCTCTAGCTCCTCTAAAAGGGCATTTAACCCTCTAATGCATATGATTTCCTTGGGTAACTTTTGCTTTTAAAGGGGAACTCCACACTCCATTCTCCAATGCTCTTGTCTCCCTCCTCTAAGCCCTTGGATTTCCATGGGCTAACTTTTGCTTTTAAAGGGGAACTGCGCACTCCACTCTATTCACCAAAGGCTGTGAGCTGCCTTCACCAATCCAAACCACATCCTTTTTCTGAGCATACAACAGAGCCAGCCAGGAAAGGGGCGAGAAGAGTGATCGTCCAACCCCCTCCTGAACCACATACCAACCACAAAGCACCTTGTACCCACTAGTTTAAAGGGGTTTTTCACATTCCGTAAAGCCCCCTGTCTGCAGCCCCCCACAACCCCAGCCTAGGGTTGTGTGGAAGAGGCCCTTGTCCCCCTGAATAGGGGAACAAAGTAGTTGACTTTTGGGGTGCCCGAGACCCTTTTGCGCCCAAGCATCCACCCCCCTTTCATGGGCTGGCTTGCTGTGTGTTTGGCTAGGGGTTTGTTAGTGTGTGGGAGGGGCACAATATGGTTTTCGCTTGGGGTAGTATTTTTCACGTGGGGGTTCTCATTTTACGCCTTAACAGACCCAAATGACCTTGTATGTATTGGGGGGGCAGGCTATTTTCTGTTTTGGGTTAAAATCTTGCAGCTGCAATGTAGATTTGTAAGTTTTCTCTAAAGCTGTACATCTTTGAACCAGCATTTTGGATCCATGCTACAGATGCACCACTTTACAGACAGAGTAAGCCCCCCAAGTTACTCGCTTTTAAACAATTTTGCATTTTTAAAGGCACTTCTCCATGTTTCGTTTTTGGGGTTGTCCAAATCAGTGACATTGATATATGTCCCTCAGGGTGGGACCTTGGCCCCAATACCCATTTTAGGGCCAATAACTAGAATATAAGCAAGCCAAGTGGGGACTAGCAAAATTAACAAGTCAATTCCCATAGACTGCAATCTTATTTGTTTGTATAACTTTTGCCCATGTTAGGCTCTTTCTTTGCCCCCCCCCCCTGGACCCGGGGGGGGGGGGGTTTGTCCCAACTGGTAATTTTGTAGTATGCTGGATGATGTGCCTAATTTTGGACAGGGGGTAGCTTATTCTGTGGTGTGTGTGTTCGCGCGCGCGCGCGTGCGTGCGCGCGCGTGTGTCAAGAGAGTACATTTGGGTGTTTTTATAGAGTTTGTATCTCATGCAGTTTTCAAAGAGTTTCTTTGCGGAGCATTTCCTCTCTATCACATCTAAGTAGCCCATGTGTCTATAAAGTCTCACATGCAGGCATATACACAGTGGTAAATGACAGCCCACTCCCTCCCTCCTCCTCCATTAACCATCTAAACACAATGGGGGGGTCGGGATTTTGCATGTAGATTAATGGCTTCACCTCCCTCTTATTCTAAGACACAGGCTAGAGGGATGTGACACGGCCTGTGACTGGCAGAAATCCATCCACACCATGTTATTGCCACAAAATAATAAAGATTTCAATTAAAATATATATTTGTATGACAATTTTATAGATTCTGCAGGTGATTTCAAAGCGTCCAGGTGTGAATGACAAACCTCTCAATGCACATTTCAGATGCCATTCATCTGAATGGCACCTAAAAAAACACTGCAGCTCTTCCGTGATTGTCCTGCCATAAATCGTGCTGCAATTGTGGCAAACTGCATCGCCTGAAGCTTGTTGCCCCCAAAAAAAGGCTTTTTGGGGACATGCTTCACGCGATGCGGTTTGCTGCGATTGCAGCATGATTTATCTTGGTAAAATCGCGGCAGAACCGCGCCGCATTTTTAGGTGCCATTCAAATGAATCGCTGGCAGAATCGTGGCAAATCTGCCAGTGATTCAAAATGCCTAGGTGTGAATGCAGCCTTATATATTTATTGTAACTGTAAATATTTAGATACATTTATACTCGTGTACTTTAATACTTGTTACATAGTTATTGTAACTGTAGATATTTAGATACATTTATACTTCTGTACTTTTTATGCTTGTTTCCATAGTTATTGTAACTATAAATATTTAGATACTTTTATATTTGGGTACAACTGTTCAAGTTCAATCAAGCAAGTTTAATAAAAGAAAGCTTCTATGAGATTTTAGCAATTGGGTTTCCATTAACTTTAAGCCTGTTTGTCCTTTGAATTATCCTCCAGACGATGGTCAGGATACGGCGGGTACTGACGCTCGGCGAAGCGCACGCTGCGCTCTTCTGATAAGCTGAGATCGGGGCCCATTGTATTTCCGCAGCCTCATTCCGCCGGTGAATTATTCGGCTTTTAGCGTTTGTCATATAATAAATAGAGACTCTTCCTGAGCGATCTGGGCTGGCTGCCATTTTCTGCCTCTCAACTCTTACATTTAATTACCATTAATGACCTATTTTAAGGTGAGGGAGAATTTCCTCCGAGTCACAGCAATAACCGTCCTGTCCTGGCTAATCTCCTCCTCGCTCCTTATCCGTCTTTTGCAGGACGTGGCGCAGGCATTGGTTGCGGTACGCAGCGGAGGCCGCAAACTATATGAAGAGGAAGATAAGACTGGATGCAAGAAAAGACCCCTGCGTGCGTATGGCATTGCTAACAGGCAGACAATAATTATTTTTTTCATTAAACAATGATATAAAACTGCCACCAAAAAATGTTTAGAAATGTTCGGAGCAGGCCAATACTTTTTTTTTTTTTTTTATATATTTAGGCCTCAAAAAATGGATTAAAACAGGTTAAAAAAAGAATATAAATTATCCACCAGTGGGAAAAACTGCCACTTATGCCGCGTACACACGGTCAGACTTTTCGACCGGACTGGTCCAACAGACTTTCCAGCGGACTTTCGACAGGCTTTTGAAGGACTTTCGACTGACTCAATGGACTTGCCTACACAAGATCACACCAAAGTCCGACAGATTTGTACGTGATGACGTACACCGGACTAAAATAAGGAAGTTGATAGCCAGTAGCCAATAGCTGCCCTAGCGTCATTTTTTGTCCGTCGGACTAGCATACAGACGAGCGGATTTCTGGGTCCGGCGGAGTTACGATGTAAAGATTTGAAGCCTGTTCCAAATCTAAAGTCCGTCAGATTTGCGACTGGAAAAGTAAGCTGATGGTCCGGTGAAGCCCACACACGATCGGATTGTCCACTGGATTTGGTCCGTCGGCGTCCGTCGGACAAGTCCGGTTGAAAAGTCCGACCGTGTGTACGCGGCATTAGAGGTGAGTTCCATAATCCTAAAGAGACCCTGTCGCTGATGTAAAAAATTTAAGGTAAAAACATTTTAAAAAAATTAAGCATTTTACAAATGTCTCAGTAGCAGTTTTGCCCCCTCAACCCCCTAAATACTTACCTGAATCCTCACTCAGTCCCTCACTGTGGCCCTCTGTAGTAGCTCTCCCCTGTCTCCCTGTTTCACAGGATAGAGAGGCAGCCATTGGCTCTTGCTGTTGTCAATCAAATCCTATGAGCAGAGAGCAGGGGACGGGGCTGAGCCATACTGTGTGTCTTTGGATGTACCCAGCCCAGGTTGAGAGTGAGCTCGCACATCTGCCCCATAGCAAGCGGCTTGGTATAGTTGCATACACAAAAGAGGAGGAGCCACGATCAATAGTGGGGGACCCAAGAAGGGGAGGTTCAGGGCCGCTCTGTGCAATACCTGTAGTTTTCCCCTCACTTACTAGGCTCTGGAGAAACTGCACTTGCAGAGAGCAACTTTGCAAAGTGCACAGTCTATTTGCCTTAGTACATTTTTTTTTGCTGTGTTTCCCCCTTGCTCCTTCTTTCTCCTATTACTTCAATTCTCTCCTTCACTCCATCTTCCTCTTACCCCTTCTTTAACCTCTCCCTTGCAGTTACAAAATACATTTACGTTTTTGGTTGTAACATGACAAAATGTAGAAAATGTCAAGGGGTATGAATACTTTTTTAAGGCAGTATATATATATATATATATATATATATATATATATATATATATATATATATATACATACATACATACACAGTATCTCACAAAATTGAGTACACCCCTCGCAATTTTGTAAATCTTTTATTCTATCTTTTCATGTGACAACACTGAAGAAATGACACTTTGCTATAATGTAAAGTAGTGAGTGTACAGCTTGTATAACAGTGTAAATTTGCTGCCCCCTCAAAATCACTCAACACACAGCCATTAATGTCTAAACCGCTGGCAACAAAAGTGAGTACACCCCTAAGTGAAAAAGTCCAAATTGGGCCCAATTAGCCATTTTCCCTCCTCAATGTCATGTGACTCATTAGTGTTACTAGGTCTCAGGTGTGAATGGGGAGCAGGTGTGTTAAATTTGGTGTTATCGATCTCATTCTCTCATACTGGTCACTGGAAGTTCAACATGGCACCTCATGGCAAAGAACTCTCTGAGGATCTGAAAAAAAGAATTGTTGCTCTACTTAAAGATGGCCTAGGCTATAAGAAGATTGCCAAGACCCTGAAACTGAGCTGCAGACAGGTGGCCAAGACCATACAGCGGTTTAACAGGACAGGTTCCACTCAGAACAGGCCTTGCTATGGTCGACGAAAGAAGTTGAGTGCGCCTGTACAGCATCATATCCAGGTCATGTCTTTGGGAAATAGATGTATGAGTGCTGCCAGCATTGCTGCAGAGGTTGAAGGGGGGGGGGGGTCAGCCTGTCAGTGCTCAGACCATATGTCGCACCCTGCATCAAATTGGTCTGCATGGATGTCGTCCCAGAAGGAAGACCCTTCTAAAGATGATGCACAAGAAAGCCCACAAACAGTTTGCTGAACACAAACAGACTAAGGCTATGGATTACTGGAACCATGTCCTGTGGTCTGATGAGACCAAAATAAACTTGTTTGGTTCAGATGGTGTCAAGCATATGTGGCGGCAACCAGATGAGGAGTACAAAGACAAGTGTATCTTGCCTACATTCAAGCATGGTGGTGGGAGCGTCATGGTCTGGTGCTGCATGAGTGCTGTTGGCACTGGGAAGCCACAGTTCATTGAGGGAACCATGAATGCCAACATGTACTGTGACATACTGATGCAGAGCATGATCCTCTCTCTTCAGAGACTGGGCCACAGGGAGTCATCCAACATGATAACGACCCCAAACACACCTCCAAGACAACCAATGCCTTGCTAAAGAAGCTGAGGGTAAAGGTGATGGACTGGCCGAGCATGTCTCCAGACCTAAACCTATTGAGCATCTGTGGGACATCCTCAAACGGAAGGTGGAGGAGCACAAGGTCTCTAACATCCACCAGCTCTGTGATGTCATCATGGAGGAGGGGAAGAGAACTACAGTGGCAACCTGTGAAGCTCTGGTGAATTCCAGGGTTAAGGCAGTGCTGGAAAATAATGGTGGCCACACAAAATATTGACACTTTGGGCCCAATTTGGAGATTTTCACTTAGGGGTGTACTCACTTTTGTTGCCAGCGGTTTAGACATTAATGGCTGTGTGTTGAGTTATTTTGAGGGGACAGCAAATTTACACTGTTATACAAGCTGTACACTCACTACTTTACATTGTAGACAAGTGTCATTTCTTCAGTGTTGTCACATGAAAAGATATACTAAAATATCTACAAAAATGTGAGGGGTGTACTCACTTTTGTGAGATACTGTATATATATATATATATATATATATATATATATATATATATATATATTATTGGGAAGCCCTCCTGACCTTTTCTGAGGAGATTGCGCAGCAGGGAAATTTATGGTGGAACCAGTTTAATCTGAGATTCTGATACCAGAGACGGTTTTATCCGTCACAGCGAGGAAAGACTCCGACTGTGCTGAACTCCGAGAGTGGAATGAAAATATTTAGGTATGGAAGTCAAACAGAAGATTTTAGCCGTCTGACCTGACATGGAATTCACTAACAAAATACTTTTATTATGGAAAGAAAATTTGTTTTATACATTTGAAAAAGAAAATCCATTTCCGTTGTCTGCCAGATCCAGAGAAGCTGCTAAATGTCTGTCAATGGAGTGTGACTCACATGTGCCACAATCCAAACAATTCACATTTCTACAGTATCTCACAAAAGTAAGTACACCCCTCACATTTTTGTAAATATTTTATTCTATCTTTTCATGTGACAACACTGAAGAAATGACACTTTGCTACAATGTAAAGTAGTGAGTGTACAGCTTGTATAACAGTGTAAATTTGCTGTCCCCTCAAAATCACTCAACACACAGCCAATAATGTCTAAACTGCTGGCAACAAAAGTGAGTACACCCCAAAGTGAAAATGTCCAAATTGGGCCCAAAGTGTCAATATTTTGTGTGGCCGCCATTATTTTCCAGCATTGCCTTAACCCTTTTGGGCATGGAGGTCACCAGAGCTTTACAGGTTGCCACTGGATCCTCTTTCACTCCTCCATGATGACATCACAGAGCTGGTGGATGTTAGAGACCTTGCGCTCCTCCACCTTACATTGGAGGATGCCTCACAGATGCTCAATAGGGTTTAGGTCTGGAGACATGCTTGGCCAGTCCATCACCTTTACCTTCAGCTTCTTTAGCAAGGCAGTGGTCATCTTGGAGGTGTGTTTGGGGTCTTTATCATGTTGGAATACTGTCCTGCAGCCCAGTCTCCGAAGGGAGGGAATCATGCTCTGCTTCAGTATGTCACAGTACATGTTGGCATTCATGGTTCCCTCAATGATCTGTAGCTCCCCAGTGCCGGCAGCACTCATGCAGCCCCAGACCATGACACTCTCACCACCATGCTTGACTGAAGGCAAGACACACTTGTCTTTGTACTCCTCACCTGGTTGCTGCCACACACGCTTGTCACCATCTGAACCAAATAAGTTTTTCTTGGTCTTATCAGACCAAAGGACATGGTTCCAGTAATCCATAGCTCGCTTTTCTTCAGCAAACTGTTTGTGGGCTTTCTTGTGCATCATCTTTAGAAGAGGTTTCCTTCTGGATGACAGCCAGGCAGACCAATTTGATGCAGTGTGTAGCGTATGATCTGAGCACTGACAGGCTGACCCCCCACCCCTTCAACCTCTGCAGCAATGCTGGCAGCACTCATATATATCTATATCAGGGATATGCAATTAGCGGACCTCCAGCTGTTGCAAAACTACAAGTCCCATCATGCCTCTGCTTCTGGGTATCATGCTTGTGGCTGTCAGAGTCTTGCTATGCCTCATGGGACTTGTAGTTCTGCAACAGCTGGAGGTCCGCTAATTGCATATCCCTGGTCTATATCCTAAAGACAACTTCTGAATATGACGCTGAGCACGTGCACTCAACTTCTTTGGTCGACCATGGCAAGGCCTGTTCTGAATGGAATCTGTCCTGTTAAACCTCTGTATGATCTTGGCCACCGTGCTGCAGCTCTGTTTCAGGGTCTTGGAAATCTTCTTATAGCCTAGGCCATCTTTAAGTAGAGCAACAGTTCTTTTTTTCAGATCCTCAGAGAGTTCTTTGCCATGAGATGCCATGTTGAACATCTAATGACCAGTATGAGAGAGTGAGAGCGATAACACCAAATTTAACACACCTGCTCCCCATTCACACCTGAGACCTTGTAACACTAATGAGTCACATGACACTGGGGAGGGAAAATGGCTAATTGGTCCCAATTTAAACATTTTCAATTAGGGGTGTACTCACTTTTGTTGCCAGCAGACAATAATGGCATTGCAAGTGTGGGCATCTGGCTGTGACAGCTTGCGGCTTCACAGCCGGGTGCGCACTGCACATGCACGAGTGGCGCTGCACATTCTGAATGGCCAGGTAATCTTCTGGGACCTGTGACATGTCCCAGAAGATTGCAGGGAGGGAGTGGGGAGAAGAGAACTTCCGCTCTGTGCTATGGCACCATGAGCGGAAGTGGGAGCTGGGTACCTGTCAAAACTAGGTACCCCCCCCCCCCAAAAAAAAATGACATGCCAAATGTGGCATGTCAGGGGGTCAGGAGTCCTCAAAGCTACAGCTTTTTTGATTGGCTAAGGCCTGATTTTGTGACACCCTTTAGTGGGTCCATAAAAGTAAAGAGCTTGAGGACTCCCTGAAAACAGGCTGGTCAAACAGGCTTTGGGGACTCTCTCCCTATAGATATACTCCAGCCAGAATCACACAGCCACAGGAATGATGTCTCGGGATATATTCCAGAATGGATAACACCAACTCCCAAATGTGTTGTACATATGGATTAAAACAAAATAGTGTAAAACCTAAAGACAGACCCTTTATTAAAAAACGAGTGCTAACAAAAAGTAAAAGAACATGCTCATGTCTCCATCAAAACAATCCCGGTCAAGCAAGATGGTATCCACCTTCACTTCCGGGTACCGCAATGGTGCCCGTGCCTGGATAGAAGTCCTATGGTGACGAAACGCGTAGGGTGGAGTGGCGTGGCTTTGTGTAGTGCTTTTACTTACATGATCCTCCACTCTCCCCTGTATATTGCCCTCCAACACGCTCCAAAGGTGGACTGTCCCTCAGCATCAACATATTAAATGCAGGGCTATGGACCCTAGACCACTGGAGCACAGGGAGAAGACACTGCAGGTTGAAACGGAGGATTGGATAAGCAAATCTTTCATTGTTCCCCTAGACCTAAACAAGCAATTTACACTTGCAGTGCAGGTACAGCCCCACTGCAAGGGATAATTGATAATATTTTTTTTGCCTGGATTTGGGCACCAGTGAAAATTAAGGATGAGGCAACAGTTTGGTTGGAGCCAAGGGTTAGACTGAACTTTGGCTGTTCTGGCATTCGGGTAAACATTATCCTGTTCAGATCTCTGTCCATCGGGAGCTGATAATCATACAGCCACGTCTTTGTGGAATAATATCGGAGCTCGTATGTGATTCCACCTGCAGATAACATGTCTGCTCCGTGTTCTTCATGGTAATTTGAGTACATAAAATCAATTTAGAGATCTATACCCATTCGGGACAAGCTCCTATGAGTGGATACGTGTGCGCCTTTGTGCACGCACGCGTGTTGCAATCAAAGGAGCGCAGCGATAATTCACAGGGCAAATGGTGATTACGCTGAGAGGCTTATGAAGCATGAAGGACCGCCAGATCTGAGAACTTACAATTTGGCTCCCAGCAGAGGAAATTAATGTCATTAGGACGCAGCGACTGTAACAATAAATTAGAGAGAATGCCAGTTCTAGCTAAAGCTTCTCCGCCGGGAATTCTTGCTTATGCCAATGCTGGGATTGAGCTGATTCCACATCACTCTAAATCCTGATTATCTAAAACTTCTAAAATAATATGCGTTCTATTACATCCCGGGATTTTTCTCTGGGGCCCTCTAAAAAATTGTATACATGGTATTGACCTACGAAATCTGGCGCCTCCTGGTCCTTTTGCTGCCCGGCCAGTGGGATCTGTCACTAGGCTCAGGAACCTTTCAGTACCTCTGGAGTCTGGACTTTTCCTGTGCTTCTCCACCATCACTAGAACTCCTTTCTATATGTCATCAAATATTTACCAGGTCAACACATGCAATGGATTCATCATTGTTTTCAGTACATTTGCATAAATGGCTCCATATTTAGGATGTATCTGGTCTATACTGTAAACCAACAGCTCCAGGTAGACAGCTGGATAAATGACTCTACAGTTAGGATTTACCTGGTCTATAAACCAGAGGCTCTGGATGGACAGTTGGATAAATGGTTCTATATTTAGGATGTATCTGGTCTATAAACCAGAGGCCATGGATGGACAGTTGGATAAATGGTTCTATATTTAGGATGTATCTGGTGTATAAACCAGAGACTCTGGATGGACAGTTGGATAAATAGTTCTATATTTAGGATGTATCTGGCCTATAAACCAGAGGCTGTGGATAGACAGTTGGATAAATTGTTCTATGTTTAGGATGTATCCGGTCTATAAACCAGAGGCTCTGGATGGACAGTTGGATAAATGGCTATATGTTTAGGATGTATCCGGTCTATAAACCAGAGGCTCTGGATGGACAGTTGGATACATGGCTCTATATTTAGGATGTATCTGGTCTATAAACCAGAGGCTCTGGATAGGCAGTTGGATAAATATCTCTATATTTTGGATGTACAGTATCTTGTCTATAAACCAGAGGCTCTGGATGTACAGATAGATAAATGGCTCTATATTTAGGATGTATCTGGTCTATAAACCAGAGGCTCTGGATGGACAGTTGGATAAATGGCTCTAAATTTGGGTTGTATCTGGACTATAAACCACAGGCTCTGAATGGAAAGTTGGCTAGAGAGGCATAAAGCAAGATTTTGCATGATTGCACTAACTGTCTATTATATATGGAATAAGATACTCATTTTGACGGATTTCTGATAAACATGAAGCTATTTAAATATCTTCAGGTTTAAAAGTGCAAACCATACCTAATCCTAAAAACCAAAATGTAATATATTTCAGCTTATCAATCCTGTTGTGACTTCTTTAGGTTTCTTTTTTCAGGCTAAGAACATTTTCAGTATGTACAGAAAACACCTGTTGATCCTACCAGAAATGCAATATCTTTATATCTTCCTATGAGATGGAAAAAAAACCCAAAAACATGCAAGCAGTGGGCTAGTTGTTGGTAGGAGGTATGCAAACATTCAGATTCCAAAATGCTATTTGTTTGCACGTAGGTAGGGTGCAGAGTGGTGTGGTGACAATTACATACACAGTCCAAGTACGATGAAAGAACTTGTATGTAAATAATGCGAAGACAGTTCACCATAAACCCTTCGAGAAGACAACCCAGCCGGGGACACTCATGTGTTAGGGCGGAGACTGCGAGGCCTTCTCGTTCACATCAGTGCCTGACCTCACAAATGGGCTTCTGGAAGAATGGTCAAACATTTCCATAGACACACTCCTAAACCTTGTGGACAGCCTTCCCAGAAGTGTTGAAACAAAAGGTGGGCCAACTCAATATTGAACCCTACGGACTAATACTGGGATGCCATTAAAGTTCATGTGTGTGTGTAAAGGCATGTGTCCCAATACTTTTGACAATATAGTATATGCTTACAGTGTGAGGATCAGCGGGGGCCGGCATAACCCGTCACCAACCCCCTGCGCGCATAGTCGGTCATCCAGCCCCGCACTTATCCCCATCTAGGTCGCAGGCGGGCAGGGCTCCTATGGGCGGCGGCTTCCATCGCGTCTCCTCCTCCTCTGCATCACGGCCGCTTCCGCAGCGCATCTCCTCCCTCCTCTTCCTCGACGTCCAAAAGAATCGCCTGTCCTTTTAACCAATAGGGTGACGGGTCTCACGACCCGCTTCCTGATTGGCCGGGTGGAGAATCAATAGTACATTTTCATTTGCTATTGTCACACAACTGGATGGGCTCACCCTTTTTTAAAGCCTATTGGAGCTCTAATCACGTACTTAAAAAAAACAAAAACACATTGGCATCCATGCATCCCTGCATGTAGATTAGGGGGCGGACGCATCAATGGGGGGGGGGGGGGGCGGCACCCCTGTTCCCCTTATGGACAGTTTGCCACTAGTGAGGATTCTTTTAAAGCATGGTGTAGTATCTGTGGACACGGATAGAAAAGGGTAAAATATAACAAACAACCTAGCACAAAGGCATTGCGGCGTTACTGAGAAGATGGAAGAGGGAGAGAGGATAGGAGGGAACACCTACGAGGACATATTAGACCAGAATAGTATTAAGGTTTATTTAACCAGGAGATCCAGGGATTCCTTGTTTTGGTAATAAGAGGGTACAGTATTTGTCTTTCCGAATAGCTAGGAGCTTTTGTTAATAAAATTAGTCTTTATTATCCCAATGGTTTCTGTAGGACTAAGTGCTGTTTGGTGTTTCCAGTACAGTGGCGGCCCATCCATACGGGGTACAGGGGTGCTACCCCCCTAATCCATGCGTCCGGCCCCTAATCTACATGCGGGGTGCCGGAGGCATGGATTTCAATGTTTTTTTTTTTTTTGTAGAAGCATGTGATTAGAGCCAGAGGCTCTAATAGCCTTCAAAATTACTATTCACTATTGTCTTCCTGATTCTCCTCCCGGCCAATAAAGAGGCGGTCCTGAGACCTGTCACCCGATTGCCCGAGAGGAGAAGCGATCCTATTGGCCGCCAAGGAGGAGGAGGGAGAAGACGCAGGGGAAGCCGCTGTGAACCACCAAGAGAAGGAGACGCCGCCAAAAAGAAGCGCTGCCCACAACCTAGATGGGGTAAGTACGCGAGGCTGGTGACCGACCAACTGCACGGGGGGGGTTGCCTGTGACCCGACTGACAGTGGCGTCTCCAGCTTTCATATTTAGGGGGGGCACATGGGGGGACAGGGACAAAAGTAGGGGGGCAACTATAAAATGCATATATATATCTATATATCTATATATCTATAGATATATAAATATATAGATATATAGATATATATAGATATATAAATATATACTGGGGCCCTTTACTACGACCCCACAACGGCCCTTTCACATGTTCTGCAGTGAGCTCCCTTCCTACTGTATTGGGGCCCCCCAGGGCGGCAGAAAACAAGAGATATATGTCACCAGCATACCAAGAAAATATAAGGATCCAAAGCAGTGGGAGAACTATCAGGGTTGCAAAGGTTGTCTTGCCTCCAGGCCCTGGTGTTCTGCCACTGTGGGGTTCCCCAGCCTCCTCTTGCTGTCCTGCCCCTGCTATTGACAGCGCTGGTCTGGTATCTCTTGGAATTTACAGGCTGGTTCTCCTGTCCTAAGGATGGGAGAAATCAGTCTGTTTTTTCAGTAACTGAGAGTCCTGGTGGAGTCCTTCCTGCAACTCGCTCTTCTCCCTGTCAATGAGGATGCAGGAGAAGGAGCAGATCGGGCGGCCGTGTGAGCGCTCGCATTATGCAGTGTCAGCGAGCAGAGGGAGGGGGGAGGAATCACCCGCATTAGCTGACTGGGGACTCTCTCCCTCTTAGACATTGATTTTTTGTAAAAAAAAAAAAGATTTTTTTTTTTATTGGGGGGGGGGGGGGGGGGCACATGGTGGGGCACAGCATAATGTTGGGGGGGGGGTCAGGGCCCACTCTGGCCCCCCCTAGGTATGCCATTGCCGACCGATGGGGTGGATTTTTTGCCGCCCTTCCAAAAAAATTACCACCAGCCGCCACTGTTCCCGTATCTAGTTGTTGTTGCCCAAGCAGCCAACAAAATATTGGACACAACAGTATTGTAATGAGGAGGGTATAAATGTATCCCCAGGTTTAACAGGGCTAGTGCTGGAGAAGGGGGACAAAGAATACCAGTTACTTCTTCAGCTATAATTTGGAAGATCTTTCTCCACTAGCTACCTATGTGTTTGCAGTACCATAGGATGTGTATTAGGGTACCAGTGGAGCCACACTCTCTCCAACAGAGTTGGGACTGCGATGAGTTTAATCTTGATAGCCAATAAGGGATTTAGTCCAGCATAGGGCTATCTTGGTCATTAGTTCCCAATGGTTAATACAACTAGAAGCCCTATGGGTAGTTGAGAAAGGTTTGTGCCACTGTTAAAGAGAGAAATGTTCCATTAAATGTGATTCCCATTGGAGAAAGGGCTTGGATTTAAGAAAGGACAATTTATCATGAAAGAAGGATGCTACTACGTTGGATCTTTCTTTATTTTAATAATAGTTCCATACAGTAGGAGATAAGCAGCGAATTTCAGTTTGGAGGGTTTGTAGTGTATGAGAAATGTGGAGGAATTTAAAACGGTCAGTTTGGGGTACATTGTATTTTTGCACCAATGTTTCTAAAGTTTTGAGGGCGGTACCTTCAAATAAGTCTTGAATCTTGGCTATTTCTTTGTGGGCCCATGTCTTGAGGGATATATGTGGGATATTTAGTTCTAGGACAGTTGAGAAAGGTAGGGAGGAGATATGGCTAAGATCATGAGACGTGAATAAAAGGTATCTCCAGGCTATGATAGATGATTGGTCAGTAGGTGGGAGGGAGAGGCGTAACTAGAACCTTCAGGGCCCCGGTGAAAGAAACCATGAAGGGCCCCCCTAACCCTCAGCCGGGGCCCATCCCTGCGAGCCTGGTGGTGGAATGCCAGGGCCCGGTCGGAAGTGCAACCTTTTTTTTTTTTACACCATTTTATTGGTGAAATATCAGGGGTCTAAACAGGTCTCTGATGGTTCACCTTTGAGACAAAGACAAGAGACTGAGGACACAGCCCTCAATCTCCATCTCTGCAGCCTCAGCTGCACAGAATGAATGGACAGGAATAGCTCTGTACAGAGCTTCCCGTTCATTCACAAACTGAAGCATAGTAAACACAGTTTACTACACTTTAGTTATGAATGAACAGTGATTGGTACAAACTTCAACCCGCTGTCTGCTAAAAACAGGTCACAGAAGTGCAAAATGAAAAACACTCCTGTAATCCACAGGAGAAGTACAGCCAAATGAGCTTTGTCTGTATTTTTCCTTTATTTTGCAGGGATTTCTTCTTACTTCCTGTTTGGCTATGGGACAGGAAGTGAAGGGAAATCTCCGCAATGGGACACAGAAGGCGGACAAAAATCAGAGAGGGGTTATAATCAGTGGAGGCCCATCCATTAGGGGCTCCCGAGCACCGCCCCCTCTATCCACGACGTCACCCCCTCCACCTTCTAGCGAAGCAGTGATGCAATGCTCTATCCATCGCTGCCGCCACCCCCCATTCATGCGTCCAGCCCCTTTCAGGACGCCGGGGCGCCTGAATTCCAGCGGTGGGGGTGTTTTTTTTAAGCAGCTGATTAGAGGCAGAAGCTCTAATAGGCTTCAAAATAGGGTGGGCTTGTGGCGCAGAGCATTGCGCTAGGAGCCCATCCAGGTGTTACAACAGCAAATTAATATCCGCTGTTGCAATACTGATCCTCCTCCTGGCCAATCGGGAAGTGGGTCTGATACCCGCCACCCAGTTGGCTGAAAGGACAGGCGTTCCTATTGGATGCCTAGGAGGAGGAGGAGGGAGGAGGGGAAGACACAGGAGCCACTACCTGATGCCCGCCGCAGCCTGATGTCTGCCGATGCCCTGATCCCTGCCGCTCCTTGATGTCCGCCGCTGCCTGATCCCCGCCGCTGCCCGCCGTCCCTACATGGGGTAAGTTGAACGATTGGAAGACAGCAAGCAGGGGGGGGGTTGCTTTGAGGTGCCGCAGGGTTGTTTGTTTGCCGCCCCCCTCCAAACAAAAAAAACACGAGCCGCCACTGCTTATAATCCTCCCTTACTCTATCCGAAATGTAAAAAAAGCTTTTGCCTATAGTTCTACTGTAATATTTTTGTCTTTCTGCATAGAAACCATGGCGTTCATCTTTCACTGATGAGTATTAACAATCTTGAAGCATAAAATAATAATTTTCATGGTTCCACCCGCTACTCTTTAATGAGGAAGAAGCCCTTTGGTTGTTAGCTTTTTGGTGGCATGTAGACACCTTCTACTTGAAGAAGTCAGTTCTTTGCTGCCTAGTCTTTTATCAGGGTGCTCCCACCATAATCTAAATTTATTAACCATCTAGATGTTCAAAGAGACCCAATTAAAATTTAAAACGCATACCATTTCAAAACAACAACAAAAGCTTTCCCCTTCTACTCTTTGTGAAATATTTGTTCTGCTTTTAGAAGAAGGAAAGAAGTGACACAAGGAGCGGGCTCAGAGATTTGACGGTATTTTCTTCTTAGTCGCGAGTTGTCGTCTTCGGTGTGTTACAGGCGCTTCGACCCCGGAGGATTCCAGCTCCAGTCCCGGAGCGAATCCTCTTTCGTAGATCAAAAGGCAATGCAGACAAGTTTTCCGAATCTTGCCGGTGATTATATTATCGCATGAACAGCGAGGGATTCTGTGTCACCAACTTGGAGGCTGCCAGGGTGACATCTGCCAGTGGGTTTCTTCCATGGTTGTCTATCCCCTTTACTAAAAATAAAAAAAATAAAAAAAAAAACAGGATCCTGCGCCCGGGGAGGGAACTCAAGGGGTTAAAAAAAAATATTGTCGCTTCTCCATGAAAGCGTTTTGCTGATAAAAGAGGCACCGAGGATCAAAACATGTTGTTTGCATCACCCTGCAGCGAGATAAGATGCACCAAGTCCCCGCAGACGGCGCTGGCATTAGGAATCAGTGCGACAGAAGCTTTTGAAGAAAAATATCAAAGCGATTTTGGCTCTTTGGATTGTTAGCCCATTTTCCGTCTTGAAAGCAGACACGGAGAGAGATGCTCCTTGTCTTGTGATGTCGGTGGGCGCGGGAGAAGAAAGGTGAGATACGTTGCGTCCGGTAAGTGCTGACCTCACCAGATCCTCTTCCTGGCACTCATGAGATCAGTGATAAACAATGCTCATATGGCTGTGTTCAACCTCCTCATAGTGTGGCTTTATGTCATAAAACGGGTCATATAGACGCAGGACATGTGTAACTATGGATAAGCGTTTTTGCAGAAATTATGTCATCGTGACGAAACGCATTGGACACAATGGGTAAGGCAAAATGAAAGTGTTCTGCCTGGCAATAAGCTTCAGCGTTGTCAGCCCGTCACGTGAACTGCTTTCGTTGAAAGTTGGGCTGCCTATCAGGTCCAGCAGATAAGCAGCCCAATGGCCAACTGGCACATGGCACACAGCAGGCTGACCTTCTCTTTAGTAACAAAGGCACAAAAAGCTTATAACCATGAAAGGGTTAAAGGCAGTTATCTTCCATCTTTTCTCCGTCTCTGGACACCTTGCACTTCAGACACATCGCCCCCATTTTGGTCAGTCTCCACCCTCCTGGGACATTAGTACTGAGTAGGTGACGAATGCATCGGAAGGACAAAAAAATGCCCTCGAAAATACACTTAGGAAGAGAAAATTGTGAATGAGCCCCACGTTTATTCTTTAACAAAGAATACCTACCAACCAGCAAAGTGGCATTTTTAGGACATTCAAAGTTATGATATGCTCCTTCTGAAATGTTGCTCTCTGCTGCAATCCATGGTCATTAATGGCCGACATAACCAGCATCATGCATGTTACAAGCAAAACCAGCACCATGCCTGTCACAAGCACACCCGGCATCATGCCCTTCATATGCACACCCAGCATCATGCCCTTCATATTCACACCTGGCACTACAACCATCACGTGCACACCCGGAACCATGTCCATCATATGCACACCCTGAACCATGCCCATCACTAGGGATGGGCCGCCGCCGAACACCCACCTTTTTCGGTTCGCACCAGAACACCTCAAGCAGGCAAATAGTTCTAACGAGCAAGCGAACCCTATTAAAGTCTATGGGACACGAACATGAAAAATCAAAAGTCCTAATTTTAAAAGCTTATATGCAAGTTATTGCCATAAAAAGTGTTTGGGGACCCGGGTCCTACCCCAGGGGACATGTATCAATGCAAAAAAAAAAGGGTTGAAAACAAATATTTTTTCAGGAGCAGTGATTTTAATGATGCTTAAAGTGAAACAATAAAAATGAAATATTCCTTTAAATATCGTGCCTGGGGGGTCCTCTTAGTCTGCCTGGAACGTGGTGCATCTGTGCGATGTGTAGAACATGCAGCAGCAATTTCTAAAGGAAAAAATGTAATTTAAACTTGCTCGCTGCTGTAACGTATTGCTGGCTCCCGGCAATATAGATGACAAAAAATGAAAAACGGTGTAGGCCCCCCCCCCCCAGTCCATACCAGGCCCTTCGGGTCTGGTATGGATTTTAAGGGGAACTCAATGCCAAAATAAAAATAAAAATTGCCATGGAGTCCCCCCAAAATCCATACCAGACCCTTATCCGAGCATGCAGCCTTGCAGGTCAGGATGGGGGGCTTTGCTCCCCCCACCCCAAAGCACCTTGTTCCCATGTTGATGGGGACAAGGGCCTCTTTCGGGTTGGTGGTTGTCGGGGTCTGCGGGCGGGGGGCTTATCAGAATTTGGAAGCCCTTAACAAGGGTGCCCTTGCCTATATAACAGCTGTCAAAGCAAAGAGACAGCAGTCTCCAGGAGGCCTCCCATGGAGGCGGACCTTTTTGCGTTTCCTCTATTTTTCGGGTCCATCGAGCTGGTGTGATTGAAGATGGATGCACATCGCGGGACACTTTATTTTTATTTTTTTAATGAAGGAATTGTCAAAAACTGTCTCTTGTGGTTTTTACTTTTTGACACTTTCTTTGGTGAACGGGTAGGGGTACAATGTACCCGATAGCCATTCACATAACGGGGGGGGGGGGGGCGCGATCTGGACACCCCCTTTGTTAAAGGGGGCTTCCAGATTCTGATAAGCCCCCTGCCCGCTGACCCCAACCACCACCGGCCAGGGTTGTCGGGAAGATCTCGCAGTGCATTATGGAGTGCTCCGCGGCAGGTGAATGTCCCACGAATGCCCCATATGTTTGTTTGTTCTATGAACAAGCGAACACTCGATGTTTTGAGTGGAACTTTCGTTTCACTCGAACATCGGGACCATCTCTACCCATCACATACACACTTGACACCATGTTCATCACATGCACACGTGGCACCACCACCATCATATGCACACCTGGCACTAACTCTCACATTTACAAACCCGGTACCACCGCCATCAAATGCACACCTGGCACAATGGATATCACATGTACACCCGGCACCATGTCCATCATATGCACATCTGACATCGCGCCCATGACATGCATACCTGGCACCATGCCCATCATTTGCACACTGGGCACCATGTCTATCACACGCACACTCAGCACCACAACCATCATATGTACACCCGACACCATGTTCACCACATGCACTTCCAGGACCATGCCCATCACATGCACACCTGGCACCATCCCCATTACATACACACCCAAGACCATGCCTATCACATGCACAACCAAGACCCCGCCTACGAACAAGCAAACACTTGATGTTCTAGTAGAACTTTCATTTCACTCGAACATCGGGACCATCTCTACCCATCACATGCACACCTGGCACCATGCCCATCATATGCACACTTTGCACCATGCCCACCACATGCACAACTGACACTATTCTCATCACATGTATACCCAGGACCACACCCATAACATGCACACCTGGCATATGTCCATCACATGCACACCTGGCACCATGCCCATCACATGCACACCTGGCACCACAATGAGGGAGAGATGAGGGCGCTCTGGTGCATTTCAATGGGCAGGGGCGGAGGAGGAACGGTGTATACAGCTGCCCCAAAGATGCCCCATACAGGACTTTTTTCCCGACCTGCAAGCGCACCGCCCCAGTGTGAAAGCACTCCCCACTGGGGTGGCTTGAAAGGCGCTTTACAGGCGATATATTTAGCGCTAAAATACCTGAAAAGCGCTTCAGTGTGAAAGGGGTCTAAGAGGTCCTAGGCATATAATGATTTGTCCCCATGCGGATTGCTGTAACCCTCGTCTGCCTGAGGGACAGAAAGAGCCGTCCTGCAGCTGTCAGAGTCCCTGGTGACGTGGATTGGCGAGGAGGTGAAGATGCGATGAGGCGGCCCGGGTTCTGGAACCAAGCTGGAACGCACGTGGCCGATGTGACATCAGGTGAAGGTGGTCGGTGGTAACGCACTTCAGAGCATGCAGGTCTATGGTCTGATGAAGGAGCTGTGCATGCTCCGAAACACGTTTCCCGCCCACCACCTTCACCTGATGTCACATCGGCCGCGTGCGTTCCAGCTTGGTTCCAGAACCCGGGCCGCCACATCGCATCTTCACCTCCTCGCCAATCCACCTCACCAGGGACTCTGCAGAACGGCTCTCTCTCTCCCCCAGACAGACGAGGATGACAGCGATCCACATGAAGACAAATCATTATATGTCTAGGACCTCTTACTATCTTGTATGTGTTTTTAATCCCATTGTGCCTGTAATAGATCTTTTAACCACTGCACTTAGAGGCGCCTTTCTCTTTCCTTTACACCTGGCAGCTCAACCAGCACACCCAGCACAACGCTGATCACAGACATACCCAGCACCACTCCTTCCATAGTCACACCCATCACCATGGCCATACAAGACACACCTGGCTCCACATCTTTTACAGACACACCTAGAACAATGACCATATAACACACACTCAGCACCATGTCTGTATCAGACATACCCAACCCCACACATCTATTCCTCCAGTCAACCTGCCCATGCTTCAACCAGCTGCTGATGGATTGCAGTGCAAGCGCTCACACTGACAATATACAACTATAACCTGAATCTTGAGTCCTTCTACACTGTTATAACAATATTAAAATATAATATGATTACATAGTTACATAGTAGGTGAGGTTGAAAAAAGACACAAGTCCATCAAGTCCAACCTATGTGTGTGATTATATGTCAGTATTACATTGTATATCCCTGTATGTTGCAGTCATTCAGGTGTTTATCTAATAGTTTCTTGAAGCTATCGATGCTCCCTGCTGAGACCACCGCCTGTGGAAGGGAATTCCACATCCTTGCCGCTCTTACAGTAAAGAACCCTCTACGTAGTTTAAGGTTAAACTTCTTTTCTTCTCATTTTAATGAGTGGCCGCGTGTCTTGTTAAACTCCCTTCCACGAAAAAGTTTTATACCTATTGTGGGGTCACCAGTACAGTATTTGTAAATTGAAATCATATCCCCTCTCAAGCGTCTCTTCTCCAGAGAGAATAAGTTCAGTGCTTGCAACCTTTCCTCATAACTAATATCCTCCAGACCCTTTATTAGCTTAGTTGTCCTTCTTTGTACTCGCTCCATTTCCAGTACATCCTTCCTGAGGACTGGTGCCCAGAACTGGACAGCATACTCCAGGTGCGGCCGGACCAGAGTCTTGTAGAGCGGGAGAATTATCGTTTTATCTCTGGAGTTGATCCCCTTTTTAATGCCAATATTCTGTATGCTTTGTTAGCAGCAGCTTGGCATTGCATGCCGTTGCTGAGCCTATCATCTACTAGGACCCCCAGGTCCTTTTCCATCCTAGATCCCCCCAGAGGTTCTCCCCCCCAGTCTATAGTTTGCATTCATATTTTTGCCACCCAAATGCATTATTTTACATTTTTCTACATTGAACCTCATTTGCCATGTAGTTGCCCACCCCATTCATTTGTTCAGATCTTTTTGCAAGGTTTCCACAAGCTGTGGAGAGGTTATTGTTATATGATATAATTATAAATCATTCTTTCAAGCCCCGATAAAGGAGGGGGGGATACAGATGCTGAAACAATTATCACTGGAATAAAATTGCGTTTTGATTTAAATACATTTCTTAATCACTCTAGCTGTCCATAGTACATAAAGCGCTTGCAGCGCTAGGCGATGTGACCGCGCACTGCCCATACGCTGCAATGAATTTTTTTTATAACACAGCACAGTGCCGATTTTTTTCCTTTTTTTTTTTTTTTTTTAAACCTCTGTTAATTATTTTCACTGCAGCAAATTACGAAGTGTTGGATTGCTTCTGTGCAAACATAGAATGCGTCTTTTTTTTTTTTTAATTTAAGACACAACCATGCAGTGCGCCGGTCAGATCTGAAGCCATAGGACATACAGCAAATTGCCTTGTTCATGCGTTGTGACTGCGTTAGGAAATGCTGCGCAATGGGGCAGATGTAAAACGAGCCCTAAAAGTAAAAAACGCCCCCCCCACACACACACACACATACACACATAAAACAGAATTAAACGTCTGAACTTGTCGACGCGCCGAGAAGACGAAGGGTTAACCGGGAAACAAAAGTCTGTAATTAGCCGGAGAGGACAGCTGAGGTTTGAGCGGAGGCTGAAAGCGCGTTGGATGCATCAGTATGCAGAGCCGGCGTCTTGCATGGAGCAGACGCGTCAATAATATGGAGAGAGAGCGGGAGCAGAGAGTGCGCCATGATGCCACAATTGGTCTCCGATGAATGAAACTTCATTTTCAGTGGGGAAATGTTCAATGTTTAATTTATGCACATCATCTCTCATTGTCTGACACTGTGATTTGTGTGTCGATTATGAACACGCCAGGAAGGAGGTACAATAGCAAATCAGAGGCATTGAGAAATCAGGGGGGTAAATCGAGGACGCTCTCCAAGGTGCTGGGACTGTGATTTATGGAATTTTCCTGCACATTTTTTTTTTATTGTTTACACAATGCAAGAGATTTCAGATTGCATATTCAGCCTGGAAACATCTTAAAGTCATAATTCAAATTGAAGCATACTTCACATACAAGTGGGTTATAATGATATGTTTATTGGCAATGTAAAAATATACTGTATACTGTGACACAGAGGCAGGGCAGCCATCAGAAATTGTGGGGCCTCTTACACAGCTTTAGGCCGGGGCCCCCCCCCGCGCCTGACCACCAACATTCCCCAGGGTCCCGCCCACTGGCCGCCCCATGGAATCTGCCCACTAGCCATCCCACTAAGTCCTTCAGTGCCTCAGCCCACCCCTCACACCTGTACACTTGCAGCCCCCTCCTCATGCCTGTACACTCTCAGTCCCCCCCTCGCACCTGTACGCTCTCAGTCCCCCCCTCGCACCTGTACGCTCTCAGCCCCCCCTCGCACCTGTACGCTCTCAGTCCCCCCCTCGCACCTGTACGCTCTCAGCCCCCCCTCACACCTGTATGCTCTCAGCCTCCCCTCACACCTGTACACTCTCAGCCCCTCCCCTCACACCTGTACGCTTTCAGCCACCCCACACCTGTACGCTGCCAGCACCCCTCAAACCTGTACGCTCTCAGCCCCCCTATCAGGGAATTAGTAGACCAGACTGTGTGGACTGCACAGAGGAAACCAGAAACCAGGGTCCCGCCCACTGGCCGCCCCATGGAATCTGCCCACTAGCCATCCCACTAAGTCCTTCAGTGCCTCAGCCCACCCCTCACACCTGTACACTCGCAGTCCCCTCCTCATGCCTGTACACTCTCAGTCCCCCCTTGCACCTGTACGCTCTCAGTCCCCCCTCACACCTGTACGCTCTCAGTCCCCCCCCCCTCGCACCTGTACGCTCTCAGTCCCCCCCTCGCACCTGTACGCTCTCAGTCCCCCCCTCGCACCTGTACGCTCTCAGTCCCCCCCTCGCACCTGTACGCTCTCAGTCCCCCCCTCGCACCTGTATGCTCTCAGCCCCCCCTCGCACCTGTACGCTCTCAGTCCCCCCTCGCACCTGTACGCTCTCAGCCCCCCCTCACACCTGTACGCTCTCAGCCTCCCCTCACACCTGTACACTCTCAGCCCCTCCCCTCACACCTGTACGCTTTTAGCCCCCCTCACACCTGTATGCTCCCAGCACCCCTCAAACCTGTACGCTCTCAGCCCCCTATCAGGGAATTAGTAGACCAGACTGTGTGGACTGCACAGAGGAAACCAGAAACTTATGTTATATATAGGTGACAAGTAAGTGAATATAAACAGTGCACAGCCAACCACAGACCCACAAACAACAAATGGTATATACAAATAAATGGGAAATACTGGAATCGTAACAAAAGCCAGGCCGAGGTCATACAGAGGGAGGTCAGCAGATGGGTAAGGATGGGAAATCAACAGGACAGGGAGAGGAGGGATGGATAGGCTACAGGGCAGGGATCCAAGGTAATCAGGAACAGGAGAGACAGGTCCAAGATGGGCTCGGGATAGGATCAGATCAGATCAGGTCAGGTCAGGTCAGATGCAGGCCCAAGGTCAGGATAACAGGCAGCGAGGTCAGGGCGCAGGGAGAGAGATACCAAGGCCAGAATGTGAGGGTTTGCCGGGTATTCATGAGACTGCCAGTAATTGACCTCACGTAACACCCGAGTGCAGGAGGTGCTGTCTGCTCCACACTGCCGGAATACACCCGCTGGTGGACACTGGTACTACGGCCCAAGGATCCAACAGTGCCACCAGCAGATGAGTCCTCTCATTACAGGTCCTGGGTGTTGGAAGACACCCGCTGGTGGACACTGGTACTGCGATCCAAGAGACTGACAGTGCCACCAACGGGTGGACCCATTCATGACAGTCCCCCCCCCTCAAAGGAGCGGCCTCTGCACGCTCCAAATAGATGTAATTGTCCAAAGTTTATGGCCTCATACCGAACAACGGATGAGGGCACGTCAGGCTGGGCATTGGGTACTTCAGACTGGGCAGCGGATACATAAAACCGGACACATCAGAGCAGACAGCAGGCACATTAGAGCAGACAACGGGCTCTGGGTCGTCGAGCTGGGCAGCAGGCTCCGGGTCGTCGAGCTGGGCAGCAGGATCCGGGTCGTCGAGCTGGGCAGCAGGCACTGGGACATTAAGCCGAACAGCGAGCACCGTAAGGGCAGGCTGGATCACAAACACTGGCTCAGCAAGCTGGGTAATGGGCCCTGGCCCAGTGGACTGGGTAACGGGTCACAATTCAGCGAGCTGGACACAGGGCACTGGTCCGGCAAGCCGAATAATGGGCCCTGGCTTAACAGGCTGAGTGACGGACTCCGGTTTAGCAGACTGGGTAAAGGGCACCAGTTCAGCAGACTGGGTAACGGGCACCAGTTCAGCAAACTGGGTAACGGGCACCAGTTCAGCAAACTGGGTAACGGGCACCAGTTCAGCAGACTGGGTAACGGGCACCAGTTCAGCAGACTTGGTAAAGGGCACCAGTTCAGCAGACTGGGTAACGGGCACCAGTTCAGCAGACTGGGTAATGGGCACCAGTTCAGCAGACCAGGTAACGGGCACCGAAACTTCAGGCTGAGACACGGGCACTGAAACTTTAGGCTGAGACACGGGCACCGAAACTTCAGGCTGGAAGGCAGGCACCGAGACGTCAGACTGGAAAGTGGAGACATCAGACTGGAAGGCAGGCACCAAGACAGACATCAGAATGGAAGGCAGGCACCAAGACAGACATCAGACTGGAAGGCAGGCACCGAAACATCAGGCTGAAAGGCAGGCACCGAGACATCAGGCTGGAAGGCGGGCACATCAGTCTGGAAGGCGGGCACATCAGGCTGGAAGGCAGGCACATCAGGCTGGAAGGCAGGCACTGGGACGTCAGACTGGGTAGCAGGCACTGGGATGTCAGACTGGGTAGCAGGCACTGGGACGTCAGATTTAGGTGGGTAATCAGGTTCAACTGGCATGAACGCAGGCTGGAACAGGTTTGTCGGTGTGGAGGCAGGTTGGGTTACTGGCAGGATGGTGTGAGTCGGAAAGAACTTTCCTTTCTTTTTTGGTTTAGCCACTGCAGATTTGTAGGTAACAGCGGGGATGTAGTTGGGCAAAAGGAAGACCAGGGAACAGAGGCTGGAGGAGGGTTTTGTGGGATTGTTACAGGTGGAGGAGAAGAGGCAGGAGGATTGAAGGCAGGCTAGGTGCAACAATTGCAGACTGGGTAATAATATTTGGTAGGAAGCTGTGTAAACTGGGCTGTAGCTGAGGTTGCCATAGGCGACGCGGAGATAGATTCTTGGAAAGGCAGGTGATTAATGGCAGGACTGGAATGTTGTGGTTTGGCTAAATACAGGAGATCTGACCATGCCTGTAGCACAGGTTGAACAAACATTGATTCACACACAGCCTGACTAACCAGGGATTGCACAGAGTGGATGCAATCAGACAACATCTGCTGGGAACAAGAGGAATAACGTTCCATGAAAAAGGCTGGATCATCTTCTAACAACCATACCAGAGACTCAACTTGGCCATAATTGAAGGGGGGAGAAAAATCGTCACTTCCTTTGGGAATGCATGACAGGGCTGGCTTTGCACATAACCGGATCAGGGGCTGAACATCTTCAAATGACATATAACCCTGATCCACTAGGGAATGAGCTGATTGGATTGTTTCCAGCAGCTGGTCACTGGTCTAATCTTTTAAAGTCTGGCGGCAATATTCACCATCCTCTTCCGCCAGCAGAGAATAATAAATAATTTCATTAAAATCCTTCCTAGCACGCGCAACAAACCAGGATGATTCCTCAGTGCAGCCACGTCTGGTCAGGGATGGCCTTGGTATACTATCAGGGAATTAGTAGACCAGACTGTGTGGACTGCACAGGGGAAACCAGAAACGCATGTAAGTGAATAATAATGGTGTTTATTTAAATAGGTGACAAGTAAGTGAATATAAACACAACCAACCACAGACCCACAAACAACAAATGGTATAGACAAATAAACGGGAAATACAGGAATCGTAACAAAAGCCAGGCCGAGGTCATACACAGGGAGGTCAGCAGATGGGTAAGGATGGGAAACCAACAGGGCAGGGAGAGGACGGATGGAAAGGCTACAGGGCAGGGATCCAAGGTAATCAGGAACAGGAGGGACAGGTCCAGGATGGGATAGGGATAGGGATCGGGTCAGGTCAGGTCAGGTCAGGCTAACAGGCAGTTAGGTCAGGGCACAGGGAGAGAGATACCAAGGCCAGGATGTGAGGGCTTGCCGGGTATTTATGAGACAGTGAGACTGCCAGTAATTGACCTCACGTAACACCAAAGCGCAGGAGGTGCTGTCTGCTCCACACTGCCAGAATACACCGCTGGTGGACACTGGTACTATGGCCCAAGGATCCAACAGTGCCACCAGCAGGTGAGTCCTCTTATTACAGGTCCTGGGTGTTGGAAGACACCCGCTGGTGGAGACTGGTACTGCGATCCAAGAGACTGACAGTGCCACTAACGGGTGAACCCTTTCATGACACCCCCTCACACCTGTACGCTCTCAGCCCCCTTACACCTGTACGCTCTCAGCCCCCTCACACCTGTATGCTCTCAGCCCCCTCACACCTGTACACTCTGAGCACCACTCACATGTGTATATATGACATGCACGTACACACACAGGCATGTATACACACACAAGACATGTACACACACAGAGGCATGTACACACACAAGACATGTACACACACAGAGGCATGTACACAGACACACACACAGCCCCCCTCAGGGCTGGACTGGGACAAAAATTTGGCCCTGGACTTTACCCAGACCGGCCCACTTTGACAGGTCTCTTCCATGCCAGCCGGACAAACCCGCCCCCCTGGACGGCCAACCCTGATGGCCACCCAAGCCCCCCCCTTCACTAGCCATTATCCATTCTACTTTATTTCTATTATAGGCAGTACCAGTGGGGAAGCTAGACATTATTTCACCCGGGGCAAAGAATCGGTTGACCCCCCCCCCGTAATGGGACAAGATTAGGCAGGAAAATGAGAAACTCCCAGGCCATAGCTGTTCAGTCAGCTGCCTGTCCCCTCCCCCTTGCTCCTTCTGGTACCCCCCATGCTCCTCTGTCCTCCCCCCCGCTGGACTTCATCCAGACCTGCCCACTTTAACAAGTGACAGGTCTCTTCCATGCCGGCTGGACAAACACGCCCCCCCCCCCCAGCTGGCCAACCCTGATGGCCACCCAAGCCCCCCCCTTCACTAGCCATTAGCCGTTCTACTTTATTTCTCTTATAGGAAGTATCAGTGGGGAAGCTAGACATTATTTCACCCTTGGCAAAGAATCAGTTCAGTGCCCCCCCCCCCCAAGATTAGGCAGGAAAGTGAGAAACTCCCAGGCCATAGTTGTTCAGTCAGCTGTCTGTCCCCGCTCCTTTTGGTACCCCCCATGCTCCTCTGTCCTCCCCCCGCTTCTCTCGTCCCTCACATGCTTATGCGTTCCTCTGTACCCTCGTGCTTCTCTGGCCCCCCCCCCATGCTCCTCTGGTCCCCTATGCTCCTCTGTTCCCCACATGCTTCTGCTTTCCTCTTCTGACCCTCTGTTCCCCTCATGCTTATCTGGTCCCCCCTGATCCTCTGTACTCTCGTGCTCCCCTGGTACCCCCCTGCTCCTCTGTTCCCCCACATGCGTCTCTGTTCGCCAACATGCTTCTGCGTTCCTCTCCTGCTCCTCTCCCCCCCCTCCATGCTCATCTGGTCCCCCCTGTTCATCTGTACCCTCATGCACTTCTGGTCCCCCCTGTGCACCTCTGGTCCCCATGTGCTCTTCTGGTCCCCCATGTGCTCCGCTGATCCTCCCATGCTCCTCTATTCCCCCATGCTGCTCTGGTTCCCCATGTGCTCCGCTGGTCCCCCGCATGCTCCTCTGGTCCCCCATGTGCTCCGCCGGTCCCTCGTGTGCTCCTCTGGTCTCCCATGTGCTCCGTTGGTCCCCCACATGCTACTCTGGTCCCCCATGTGCTCCTCTGGTTCCCCCCTATGCTCCTCTCTTTCCCCAGCCATGCTGCTCTGCCCCCCCCCCCCAGCGCTCACCTCCTCTCCCTGGCTAGTTATGCAATGCGACTGGATAATGACATGATCCTCAGGAGTCGGTACCAAGAAGCTCATCATACGATCTGGAAGGAGGGCAGCCACACACAGCTGTAACATAAGCTTCCTTGGCACTCGTTCTCCTGCTCTTTCCTTCCCCCGCTCTTCATCCTGTCTGCTGTCGCGGAGAATCTAGATGGAGAGCGGGGGAAGGAAAGAGCAGGAGAACGAGTGCCAAGGAAGCTTATGTTACAGCTGTGTGTGGCTGTCCTCCTTCCAGATCGTATGATGAGCTTCTTGGTGCCAACTCCTGAGGATCATGTCATTATTCAGTCGCACTGCATAATTAGCCAGGGAGAGGAGGTGAGCATGGAGGGGATGATGACAGAGGAGCAGGGGGAGGCGGCAGTCCGCTGTCACTGAAACTGGCCCACTGAGCCATCGGCCCACCGGGAAACTCCCGGTAGTGCTGATGGCCAGTACATGCCTGGGCCCCCTGCACAACAGCCCTTACTTGTAGGTGGTCCTAGTCCCAGCTCTTGTTTCCACATGCAGAGCGGTGCACATGCAGGAAATGGCCAGAGGTGGCAGCAAAGAGCCCGATGTCAGCTCAATGACAGAGCAGCAGCCTGCCGACTCACACACATACAGAAGCATCCACTGAGCTCCTCTGCACCCGCCCCTGCCTTCTCACATCCCTGCCAGTTGGTTGGGCCCTTCCAGATGCTGAGGCCCCTTACAAGTGTATGGGCTGTATCCCCCTGATGGCGGCCCTGCACAGAGGGCCCCCCTCCACTCGTCTGACCTCCTAAATACTGGGCTCCTTCAACCAACAATCTCCTTCAATGTGTCAATTGTAATGTTTAGTGTACAGCAACGTTGGACTGGTCACCACCAGCATGGCCGCCTGATAACGGGATTTAGGATGATGAGTCGTTGATGTCAATGGACCCAGCCAATCAGTCTGAGAACATTCCTGGGGTGCACCGTCACCAAGATGTTCATTATTATTATTTATAATGTAAGACAGCAGGTGTGCGGACCCGGGAACTCAGCAAAAGAATGGTGGGAACCCCTCATAATGGGCACAGCAGGTGCACACACCCAAGAACTTAGTACAGGAATGGTGAGAACCTCTCACAATGGCATAGCAGGTGTACAGACCTGGGAACTCAGCACAGGGATGGTGGGAACCCCTCATAATGATCACAGCAGGTGCACAGGCCCATAAATTCAGCACAGGGATGGCGGGAACCTCTCATAATAGGCACAGCAGGTGTACAGACCCAGGAACTTAGTACAGGGATGGTAGGAACCTCTCATAATGGGCACAGCAGGTGCACAGACCCAGGAACTCAACACAGGAATGGTGTGAACCCCTTCAAAATGGGCACAACAGATGTATAGACCTGAGAACTCAGCATGGGAGTGGTAGTAGCCCCTTATAAGGGGAACAGCAGGTGTACAGACCTGGGAACTCACCCCAGGGATGGGGTGAACATTTCACAATGGGCACAGCAGGTATACAGACCTGGGAACTCAGCATGAGGATGGTAGTAGAACCCTATAATGGGCACAGCAGGTGTACAGACCTGGGAACTCAGTACAGGGATGGTAAGAACCTCTCATATTCAGCACAGCAGATGTACAGATGCATGAGGACGTAGTCCCTTATAATAGGTACAACTGGTGTACAGACCCAGGAACTCAGCACAGGGATGGTGGGAACCCCCTCGTAATGAGGACAGCAGATGTACAAACCCAGGAAATCAGCACAGGGATGGTGGGAACCCATCATAATGGGCACAACAGGTGTACAGACCCAGGAACACAGTACATTGATGGTGTGAACCTCTCATAATAGTGGTCACAGCAGGTGTACAGACCCAGGAACACAGTACATTGATGGTGTGAACCTCTCCTAATAGTGGTCACAGCAGGTGTACAGACCCAAGAACTCAGTAAAGGGATGGTGGGAACCCCTCATAATGGGCACAGCAGGTGTACAGACCTAGGAAATCAGCACAGGGATGGTGAGAATCCCTGATAATGGGGACAGCAGATGTATAGACCCAGGAAATCAATGCAGGGATGGTGATAACCCCTCATAATGGGCACAGCAGGTGTACAGACCCAGGAACTCAGCACAGGGATGGTGGGAAACCCTCATAATGAGCACAGCAGGAGTACAGATCTAAGAACTCAGGATGAGGATGGTAGTGGCCCCTTATTACGGGCACAGCAGATGTACAGATCCAAGAACTCGGTACAGGGATGGTGGGAATCCCTCATAATGGGCACAGCAGATGTACAGATCCAAGAACTCGGTACAGGGATGGTGGGAATCCCTCATAATGGGCACAGCAGATGTACAGATCCAAAAAACTCAGTACAGGAATGGTGGGAACATCTGATAATGGGCTCAGCAAGTGTACAGAGCCCCGAAATCAGCACAGGGATGGTGAAAACCTCTCATAATGTACAGGCCCAGGAAATCAGTGCAGGGCTGATGGGAACCTTTCATTATGGGCACAGCAGGTGTACAGACTTAAAGGCTCAGGATGAGGATGGTAGTAGCCCCCTATAATGGGCACAGCAGGTGTACAGACCCAGGAACTTAGTGTATTGATAGTAGCAACCCTTTATATTGGGTAAACAGTAGTGTGGACCCAGGAACTCAGTGCAGGGATCTCACCAACAGAGTCTCAAAGAAACGGTCAGGGAGTTTCACTCTTGAAGGGAGTCTATGACAATCTAATTGTCTATCCTCTGATCTCACTCTGTATGCACGGAATGGCAGTGGGACATACATGTCACATCCCTTCCTGTGCCCTGGGCTCTGGTGTTGAAGGGCAGATAACGTACTTTCTTTCACACTGCACATATCATCACCTGAGATTATGTTATAGTTACATAGTTAGTCTGGTTGAAAAAAGACACAAGTTCATCTAGTTCAGGGATTTGCAATTAGTGGACCTCCAGCTGTTGCAGAACTACAAGTCCCATTAGGCATAGCAAGACTCTGACAGCCACAAGCATGACACCCAGAGGATAGAGGCATGATGGGACTTGTAGTTTTGCAACAGCTGGAGGTCTGCTAATTGCATATTCCTGATATAGTTCAACTAATAAAAGGGAAAAAGAAATTCTAAATCATACAATTCTATATACACAATCCTATACCCACAAAAAAAAAAAAAGCATATGTCTAAATGACAAAATTCACTTTACTGCACTCATTACTACCCTGTTTCCCCGAAAATAAGACCTAGCGTGATTGTCGGTGATGGCTGCAATATAAGCCCTACCCCCCAAATAATCCCTAGTTAAAGTCCTTGTAGGTCTTCTTTTCAGGGTAGGGCTTATTTTCGGGGAAACAGGGTAGGGCTTATTTGGGGGGTAGGGCTTATATTGCAGCCATCACCGACAATCACGCTAGGTCTTATTTTCGGGGAAACAGGGTAGTTGCAGTATTTGAATATAAGAACTGCCACCATTATCAGAAAGACTGTAATAAGAATCGTCTGTGATTAACATGATGTTTCTATTTAATATATTTTCCTATAGTGAACTGATTAGGTTTCCAATCACAGAATGAACAGGCTGCATGTGACCTGGAGGAACTCACTGCTGCCCCCTGGGTGGCACACATCTCTCTACAGACTGCAATTCTTTATTACAGCCTCCACCATGACCCTTACAATATATCATTGCTGGCATAGAGTATACCAGGGTGTTAACCTAGATACGGTAAAATGAAGGGGCGCCGATGAGCGACACATATATTTCTGGCCTTAACCCCCAGTAATCTGACAATGATTTACATTTTGCCAATGTGATTATTTTTTTATTGCCTTCAAAGTGTAAAAACAAATATACATGTAAAAAAAAAAAAAAAAAAATTTGCTGGAACGCAGCCTCGGAGCAGGGACGCGACCTCGAAGTTTGGAAGGAGCAGATGGTTGGATGGTTCGGCTGTTTAGTTTTTTTGCTGAATATAACGTGCCCCTGTAGACACCTTCTGTACTTCCGCACCTCCTAAATCTACCGCCTGCCATGTTATCAAACCTCCGGTAGCAGTAAGCGCTCTCTGCGCACCCCTCAGCGTTCTGCAGGCTGACTTCTCTCCAGATGTCACCGACATAATAAAAATTAATGACTGATCTGCACGGAAAAGATGAAAAAATGTCTGTGTATGACATATATAAACGACTGCGAGGAAAGGGGAATGGGGGGGGGGGGGGGGAGCATGACTGCGAAACCGTATCCAGCACGCAAAAAGATCCGTGAGAGACAATCGTCTCAAGTCACTGGTCTCCTTGTACTATATACAAAAAAATAAATTTATAAAAAAAAAATATAAAAAATGATACAAAAATGATTGTAAATTGTATTTAATTTCCCTGCAAGGCGGACATTGAGTATCTGCAATCAGGGCTGTCATACAGCCTACCTGAAAGAGGCTCATCCCCCTCCCCCCTGTATCCCCCATCAGTGGCCCTTCCCATCACCCCACACTCTGTACCCCCTTACTCCTAATCTGCACCCGATATATCCCCCCCCCCCCCATTCCTTACTCTATACCCCCTGCCAGGGCTGGGACAAGGGGTGAGTAGGAGGGGCGGCTGCCCTGGGCACTGTGGTATCATGTGAGGTGGGGGGCATCACAAGGAGATTGGGGGTAGGATTTGTGTCGGGAGGGGGAATTTGGGGGAGCTGCAGGGGGGAAGAATTGTTCTAGGAGGGGACATTGGGGGGTGTGCTAGGATTGATATTATGGGGAGGATTTGTGCTAGAATAAACATAATATAAAAATATATATATATATATAAAACTGTAATATAGGTAAAAAAATATATATAAGCATTATATAAAAACAATATCTATCTATCTATCTATCTATCTATCTATATATATATATATATATAATTAATATGGGTAAAAATATATATATATATATATATATATATATATATATATATATATATATATATATATATATATATATATATATATATATTATGAAAGAATAAACAAAAATATAAAAATGTTATATAGGTTTGAAAAAATGAAACTATATAGAAATTAATAAATATATATATATATATATATATATACACACACATATTACAGGTATGAAACATATAAATATTTTAGGTATAAAAAGATACTTTTAAAAATATAGAAAGTAATACTCAAAACAATTTATAAATCAGTTGAGGGATTTCTTGGTGAGCTTCGTACAATCTTCTGGAGTTCTGTAACAGACAGATGGAGGAGAATACAATTATTTGAAATCTGGAGGGTCCTAGTTAGGTAAAAAAAAAAAAAAAAAAAAAAAAAGGAAAAATCATACTGAAAAAATGGTGTAAATCAGCCGGCTGGATAAGAGACTCTTGAGAGAAGAAAACATCACCATCAGGACAAGACTCCAGGAGCGCCCTTGATTAGCTGCTACAGTGGATCTCGTTAGAAGTTTCTAATAATGAGAATGAAGGCGTGCGGCCAGTGCCGGGAATTCTTCACCGCCCAGACCAGAGAAGCGTCATTAGTTTGAAGACTGTCCTTATATTAATGATTTCTTTTTTCTTATTGCAGGTCCTCCACAAGCCTACACCTGTAACCTGTATGCTGCTTATTTTGGACAGAGTGAGGAAGAATTAAAGCAGAACTACAGGCACAAAAGCAGCCACGTAGGATATAAATTTAGTGTGCATTTGTCTCTGCAATCTCAGATATTACCTTCTAAATGTAGCAGTGACACCACCACTGTGTTGTACATAGCCTGAGCAGAAAGCAGAGCTGTAGGAGGGGCCCAGCAGGCTCCTCCCACTACACAAAACTACAGGAGGGGGCGGAGACAAGACCGGTCCCCCTGCACAAGGAGAGAGAGCAGCAGAGAACGGTCTTTATTACAGGAAGTCCCACACTGGATTACTGCACAGACACGGAAAAAATATACAAAGCACACCGAGATTCAAGAAGAATACACACGACCAATGGTTTTGGACAATAGTTGCTTATCCCAGAGTTCAACTTTAAAAGTAATTCTTTTTTTTTTTGTGTGTGCTGTTCAGTTGGTAAAATTTTAATTCACAACCAGACCCGAGTATATGACAGCAAGAGGAACTCTCTCCAAATTGAGGATTATTTCCTCTAAGACAGGAAGAGGTGTCCCCCATTAAAAGATTTCCCCCCATTTCCTGCTCTGGTGACAACTGGGAAAGTTTGGCTTTCCCGACATTTTCATAAGGAGATATAGAGAGGGTGAACACAGACTGCAAATATGTAAGATGCAGTAAGAGCCCAAAGTAGAACTAAAAGTGACACTTTTGTATTCATTTTGGATAGAATAAGTGCCGGTTCACACTTCAGCGACTTGGGATCCGACTTGACAGACCTCAAGTTGCCCCAAGTCCCTGGACATAAGAAACTAAGTTGTGCAAAGTCCTGCTGAAGTCGCCTTCAAATCGCCTTGCAAAAATGCGCTGTAAGTTGGGTTGCCCCTGTGTGAACCGAGCCTAAGGGAGCATTATAAGCCCTGTTAGTTTATTTTTTTGCCATACTAAGTAACATTTGATAGATGCAATGTAACATTGTACGTAACATGCGATAGGGAGACACAAAGTAACACTGTTTGTAAACATTGATTAGACAGGAGATAGAGAGACACAAAGTAACATTGTTTGTAAACATTGATTGGACAGGAGATATAGAGATAGAAAGTAACATTGTTTATAAACATTGATCCGAAATGAGATAGAGAGATACAAAGTAACATTGTTTATAAACATTGATCAGACAGAAGATAGAAAGATACAAAGTAACACTGTTTATAAATATTGATTAGACAGGCGATAGAGAGGGGTACAAAGTAAAATTGTTTATAAACATTATTAGGAGAGGAGATTAAAGGGACGAACCTCCATCTGAATAAGATGTCAGTTAAGGAACCTGACTTATAAAAACAACAAATAAAATGTTTCTATTTAACGTTTCGTAATCCTTATGCCCCGCACACACGGTCGGAATTTCCGTCAGAAAAAGTCCGATGGGAGCCTTTCATTGTATATTCCGACCGTGTGTAGGCCCCATCTGACTTTTTACATCGAAAATTCAGACGGACTTAGATAGAGAACATGTTCTATATTTTTCAGACGGAACAAATTCCTATTGGGAAAACCGCTCGTCATGCTTGTGTATGCTGTTCCGACGTACCAAAAAATGACGCTTTCTCTGAAGCAAGTACGAGATGTCGTATGTGTTGTCCCGTCGTACGTGCTGTACGTCACCGCGTTCTTGACGGTCGGAATTTGGTGTGACCGTGTGTCGGCAAGACAGCTTGAGTGGAATTCCGTCGGAAAAACCTTCAGAGTTTATTCCAACGGCAAAACCCGTCGTGTGTACAAGGCATTAGTTTACCTTAATGAACTCATTCCTACCTATTGCCCTTCAACTTTTATATCCCTACTGTTTTCTTTTTTTTTTTAATGAACCATTAATATTTAAATTTTTTTCATTTTTATTCTTTCGTTCTTCTTGTGCCACATTTAAAAAAGCATAAGATGGAAAAAATGATTAAAAAAACTGCAAAACCAGCACTCTCCCAGCATTCTCCCAGCACACTTCCAGCACTCTCCCAGCACACTTCCAGCACTCTCCCAGCACACTTCCAGCACTCTCCCAGCACACTTCCAGCGCTCTCTCAGCACACTTCCAGCGCTCTCTCAGTACACTTCCAGCACTCTCCCAACAAAACTTCCAGCATTCTCCCAGCAAACTTCCAGCGCTCTCTCAGCACACTTCCAACGCTCTCTCAGCAAACTTCCAGCACTCTCCCAGCACACTTCCAGCGCTCTCTCAGCACACTTCCAGCACTCTCCCAGCACACTTCCAGTGCTCTCTCAGAACTCTCCCAGCAGACTTCCAGCACTCTCCCAGCACACTTCCAGTGCTCTCCCAGCACACTTCCAGCACTCTCCCAGCACACTTCCAGCATTCTCTCAGCACACTTTCAGCACTCTATCAGCACACTTCCAGCACTCTCCCAGCACACTTCCAGCATTCTCACAGCACACTTCCAGCACTCTCCCAGCACACTTTCAGCGCTCTCCCAGGACACTTCCAGCACTCTCCCAGGACACTTCCAGCGCTCTCTCAGCACACTTCCAGCATTCTCTCAGCACACTTTCAGCACTCTCCCAGCACACTTCCAGCGCTCTCCCAGCACACTTCCAGCGCTCTCCCAGCACACTTCCAGCGCTCTCTCAGCACACTTCCAGCGCTCTCTCAGCACACTTCCAGCGCTCTCTCAGCACTCTCCCAGCACACTTCCAGCATTCTCACAGCACACTTCCAGCACTCTCCTAGCACACTTTCAGCGCTCTCTCAGTACACTTCCAGCGCTCTCTCAGCACACTTCCAGCGCTCTCTCAGCACACTTCCAGCATTCTCTCAGCACACTTCCAGCACTCTCTCAGCACACTTCCAGCATTCTCTCAGCACACTTCCAGCATTCTCCCAGCACACTTCCAGCGCTCTCCCAGCACACTTCCAGCACTCTCTCAGCACACTTCCCAGCATTCTCCCAGCATATTTCCTGCATTCTCCCAGCACACTTCCAGCGCTCTCCCAGCACACTCTCAGCACTCTCCCAGCACACTTCCAGTGCTCTCCCAGCACACTTCCAGCGCTCTCCCAGCACACTCTCAGCACTCTCCCAGCACACTTCCAGTGCTCTCCCAGGACACTTCCAGTGCTCTCCCAGCACACTTCCAGCACACTTCCAGCGCTCTCCCAGCACACTCTCAGCACTCTCCCAGCACACTTTCAGCATTTTCTCAGCACACTTTCAGCACTCTCCCAGAACACTTCCAGCATTCTCCCAGCACAGTAATCAAGCTGTCATAGACAGCTCCTGGTCTCTAGTAATGATTAGGAGCTGGCAGGAGCAGTTTCCAATTATATGACCACCGTCACGGCCAATCACAGTGGTCATGTGGTGGGGCAGCCCTTCCCGCTCTCCGGACGTAAAGACCTTGGTAAAGTTATGATGGGGCTGGGCTGGAAGGGGTTAAGGAACACAGTATAGATAGACAATACAAAGAGAACCTGGGAGTCTGTTATATTACTTTGTAATAGATCAGATATAAGCCAAATGCTTAATGTAGCTCTAACCCCCCCATCCTTCAGTCACAGGAACACCAAAACCATTATCTCTCTCCTAGCCGGCATTTTATTTATTAGGCTAAGAATGTAAAACACACCGTGGCGTCCCCCGGGGAATAAAATCATCCCACTAATAGACTAATTATATGCGGCGGGCAGTACAGGATGAGTGATTTTGTGTGCAGCAGGTAAGTGGGCCGCGTTCCAGGCCGGGAAGGAGTTTAGTCCTCATTCGAGGGATCTCTTGGATGAGCTCAGCGTCTCTATTGTTGGACGGAGGACGGAAGATGAGGCATATCATCGAGGGCCCGCATAGACCGCCGCTACACTCGGATCATTAGCAAACACTACCTCTGCCAGGGACGTCTGGGAAAGTCATTATGGCCACACTAATTAGAACCCAATGACCAAAACAAAGAACACCGCTACAGAAGAAAGACCGGATAAAAGAAGATCCTTACCTTCATAACAAGAATTGAAAGTTCATGAAGAAAAAGTCTCGATTTAAAAAGATAAAAAGATTTCCAGTCTGTTTATAAACTTTGTCCAGAGGTGAGATAGAAGTATATACAAAGTAACATTTATAAACATTGTTCAGACAGAAAGTAGAAAGATACAAAGTAACCTTGTTTAAAAAAAAACAATAATCAGAGGTGAGATAGAAATATACAAAGTAACACTGTTTATAAACATTGTTCAGATGGGAGATATAGAGATACAAAGTAGCAACAAAATATCTACAGTGGGGATGGAAAGTATTCAGACCCCCTTCAATTTTTCACTCTTTGTTATATTGCAGTCATTTGCTAAAATCATTTAAGTTCATTTTTTTCCTCATTAACCACTTGCCGACCGCCGCACGACGATGTACGTCGACAAAGCGGCACGGGCAGGCAAAAGGGCTTACCTGTACGTCCCTGCCTGCCCGCGGGTGGGGGGTCCGATCGGACCCCCCCCCGGTGCCTGCGGCGGTCGGCAAATGTCCCCCGGCGATCGGTGGTGAGGGGGAGGCCATCCATTCGTGGCCCCCCCCTCGCGATCGCTCCCAGCCAATGGGATCATTTCCCTGCCTCTGTATTGTACACAGAGGCAGAGGAAATGGTGTCATCTCTCCTCGGCTCGGTATTTTCCGTTCCGGGCCGAGGAGAGAAGACTGTAATGTGAGTGCACCAAACACTACACACACAGTAGAACATGCCAGGCACACATTTCACCCCGATCCCCCCCCCCGATCGCCCCCCGATCCCCCCCCGATCACCCCCCCCCCCCCTGTCACAAACTGACACCAAGCAGGTTTTTTTTATTTTTTTTTTTTTTTTTCTGATTACTGTATTGGTGTCAGTTTGTGTCAGTTAGTGTGTTAGGGCAGTGAGTCTTAGGCCCCCTTTAGGTCTAGGGTACCCCCCTAACCCCCCTAATAAAGTTTTAACCCCTTGATCACCCCCTGTCACCAGTGTTGCTAAGCGATCATTTTTCTGATCGCTGTATTAGTGTCGCTGGTGACGGTAGTTAGGGACGTAAATATTTAGGTTCGCCGTCAGTGTTTTATAGCGACAGGGACCCCCATATACTATCTAATAAATGTTTTAACCCCTTGATTGCCCCCTAGTTAACCCTTTCACCACTGATCACCGTATAACCATTACGGGTGACGCTGGTTAGTTTGTTTATTTTTTATAGTGTCAGGGCACCCGCCGTTTATTACCGAATAAAGGTTTAGCCCCCTGTACGTCTAGGGTACCCCCCTTACCCCCCTAATAAAGTTTTAACCCCTTGATCACCCCCTGTCGCCAGTGTCGCTAAGCGATCATTTTTCTGATCGCTGTATTAGTGTCGCTGGTGACGGTAGTTAGGGACGTAAATATTTAGGTTCGCCGTCAGTGTTTTATAGCGACAGGGACCCCCATATACTACCTAATAAATGTTTTAACCCCTTGATGGCCCCCTAGTTAACCCTTTCACCACTGATCACCGTATAACCGTTACGGGTGACGCTGGTTAGTTTGTTTATTTTTTATAGTGTCAGGGCACCCGCCGTTTATTACCGAAAAAATGTTTAGCCCCCCGATCGCCCGGCGGTGATATGCGTCGCCCCAGGCAGCGTCAGATTAGCGCCAGTACCGCTAACACCCACGCACGCAGCATACGCCTCCCTTAGTGGTATAGTATCTGAACGGATCAATATCTGATCCAATCAGATCTATACTAGTGTCCCCAGCAGTTTAGGGTTCCCAAAAACGCAGTGTTAGCGGGATCAGCCCAGATACCTGCTAGCACCTGCATTTTGTTCCTCCGCCCAGCCCACCCAAGTGCAGTATCGATCGATCACTGCCACTTACAAAACACTAAACGCATAACTGCAGCGTTCGCAGAGTCAGGCCTGATCCCTGCGATCGCTAACAGTTTTTTTGGTAGCGTTTTGGTGAACTGGCAAGCACCAGCCCCAGGCAGCGTCAGATTAGCGCCAGTACCGCTAACACCCACGCACGCAGCATACACCTCCCTTAGTGGTATAGTATCTGATCGGATCAATACCTGATCCGATCAGATCTATACTGGCGTCCCCAGCAGTTTAGGGTTCCCACAAACGCAGTGTTAGCGGGATCAGCCCAGATACCTGCTAGCACCTGCGTTTTGCCCCTCCGCCCGGCCCGGCCCAGCCCACCCAAGTGCAGTATCGATCGATCACTGACACTTACAAAACACTAAACGCATAACTGCAGCGTTCGCAGAGTCAGGCCTGATCCCTGCGATCGCTAACAGTTTTTTTGGTAGCGTTTTGGTGAACTGGCAAGCGCCAGCGGCCTAGTACACCCCGGTCGTAGTCAAACCAGCACTGCAGTAACACTTGGTGACGTGGCGAGTCCCATAAGTGCAGTTCAAGCTGGTGAGGTGGCAAGCACAAGTAATGTCCCGCTGCCACCAAAAAGACAAACACAGGCCCGTCGTGCCCATAGTGCCCTTCCTGCTGCATTCGCCAATCCTAATTGGGAACCCACCACTTCTGCAGCGCCTGTACTTCCCCCATTCACATCCCCAACCAAATTCAGTCAGCTGCATGAGAGGCATTTTTATGTCCTCCCGAGTACCCCTACCCAACGAACCCCCCCAAAAAAGATGTTGTGTCTGCAGCAAGCGCGGATATAGGCGTGACGCCCGCTATTATTGTCCCTCCTGTCCTGACAATCCTGGTCTTTGCATTGGTGAATGTTTTGAACGCTACCATTCACTAGTTGACTATTAGCGTAGGGTACAGCATTGCACAGACTAGGCACACTTTCACAGGGTCTCCCAAGATGCCATCGCATTTTGAGAGACCCGAACCTGGAACCGGTTACAGTTATAAAAGTTAGTTACAAAAAAAAGTGGAAAAAAAAAAAAAAAACACAAACAAAAATATAAAAAAAAAAAAAAAATAGTTGGCGTTTTATTGTTCTCTCTCTCTCTATTCTCTCTCTATTGTTCTGCTCTTTTTTACTGTATTCTATTCTGCAATGTTTTATTGTTATTATGTTTTATCATGTTTGCTTTTCAGGTATACAATTTTTTATACCTTACCGTTTACTGTGCTTTATTGTTAACCATTTTTTTGTCTTCAGGTACGCCATTCACGACTTTGAGTGGTTATACCAGAATGATGCCTGCAGGTTTAGGTATCATCTTGGTATCATTCTTTTCAGCCAGCGGTCAGCTTTCATGTAAAAGCAATCCTAGCGGCTAATTAGCCTCTAGACTGCTTTTACAAGCAGTGGGAGGGAATGCCCCCCCCTCCCCCAACGTCTTCCGTGTTTTTCTCTGGCTCTCCTGTCTCAACAGGGAACCTGAGAAAGCAGCCGGTGATTCAGCCAGCTGACCATAGGGCTGATCAGAGACCAGGGTGGCTCCAAACATCTCTATGGCCTAAGAAATCGGAAGCTACAAGCATTTTATGACTTAGATTTCGCCGGATGTAAACAGCGCCATTGGGAAATTGGGAAAGCATTTTATCACACCGATCTTGGCGTGGTCAGATGCTTTGAGGGCAGAGGAGAAATCTAGGGTCTAATAGACCCCAATTTTTGCAAAAAAGAGTACCTGTCACTACCTATTGCTATGATAGGGGATATTTACATTCCCCGAGATAACAATAAAAATGATTTAAAAAAAAAAATGAAAGGAACAGTTTAAAAATAAGATAAAAAAATAATAATAATAATGAAAAAAAAAAAAAAGCACCCCTGTCCCCCCTGCTCTCGCGCTAAGGCGAACGCAAGCGTCGGTCTGGCGTCAAATGTAAACAGCAATTGCACCATGCATGTGAGGTATCACCGCGAAGGCCAGATCGAGGGCAGTAATTTTAGCAGTAGACCTCCTCTGTAAATCTAAAGTGGTAACCTGTAAAGGCTTTTAAAGGCTTTTAAAAATGTATTTAGTTTGTCGCCACTGCACGTTTGTGCGCAATTTTAAAGCATGTCATGTTTGGTATCCATGTACTCGGCCTAAGATCATCTTTTTTATTTCACCAAACATTTGGGCAATATAGTGTGTTTTAGTGCATTAAAATGTAAAAAAGTGTGTTTTTCCCCAAAAAATGCGTTTGAAAAATCGCTGCGCAAATACTGTGTGAAAAAAAAAAATGAAACACCCACCATTTTAATCTGTAGGGCATTTGCTTTAAAAAAAAAAATAATGTTTGGGGGTTCAAAGTAATTTTCTTGCAAAAAAAAATTATTTTTTTATGTAAACAATAAGTGTCAGAAAGGGCTTTGTCTTCAAGTGGTTAGAAGAGTGGGTGATGTGTGACATAAGCCTCTAGATGTTGTGCATAAAATGCCAGGACAGTTCAAAACCCCCCCAAATGACCCCATTTTGGAAAGTAGACACCCCAAGCTATTTGCTGAGAGGCATGTTGAGTCCATGGAATAATTTATATTGTGACACAAGTTGCGGGAAAGAGACAATTTTTTATTTTTTTTATTTTTTTTGCGCAAAGTTGTCACTAAATGATATTTTGCTCAAACATGCCATGGGAATATGTGAAATTACACCCCAAAATACATTCTGTTGCTTCTCCTGAGTATGGGGATACCACATGTGTGGGACTTTTTGGGAGCCTAGCCGCGTACGGGACCCCAAAAACCAAGCACCGCCTTCAGGCTTTCTAAGGCCGTAAATTTTTGATTTCACTCTTCACTGCCTATCACAGTTTCGGAGGCCATGGAATGCCCAGGTGGCAAAAAAACCCCCCAAATGACCCCATTTTGGAAAGTAGACACCCCAAGCTATTTGATGAGAGGTATAGTGAGTATTTTGCAGACCTCAGTTTTTGTCACAAAGTTTTGAAAATTGAAAAAAGAAAAAAAAAAATTTTTTTTCTCGTCTTTCTTTATTTTCAAAAACAAATGAGAGCTGCAAAATACTCACCATGCCTCTCAGCAAATAGCTTGGGGTGTCTACTTTCCAAAATGGGGTCATTTGGGGGGGTTTGTGCCACCTGGGCATTCCATGGCCTCCGAAACTGTGATAGGCAGTGAGGAGTAAAATCAAAAATGTACGCCCTTAGAAATCCTGAAGGCAGTGATTGGTTTTCGGGGCCCCGTACGCGGCTAGGCTCCCAAAAAGTCTCACACATGTGGTATCCCCATACTCAGGAGAAGCAGCTAAATGTATTTTGGGGTGCAATTCTACATATGCCCATGGTCTGTGTGAGCAATATATCATTTAGTGACAACTTTGTGCAAAAAAAAATAAAAAAAATAAAAATTTGTCACTTTCCCGCAACTTGTGTCAAAATATAAAACATTCCATGGACTCAACATGCCTCAAAGCAAATAGCTTGGGGTGTCTACTTTCCAAAATGGGGTCATTTGGGGGGGTTTTATGCCATCTGGGCATTTTATGGCCTTCAAAACTGTGATAGGTAGTGAGGAGTAAAATCAAAAATGTACGCCCTTAGAAATCCTGAAGGCAGTGATTGGTTTTCGGGGCCCCGTACGTGGCTAGGCTCCCAAAAAGTCCCACACATGTGGTATCCCCATACTCAGGAGAAGCAGCTAAATGTATTTTGGGGTGCAATTCCACATATGCCCATGGCCTGTGTGAGCAATATATCATTTAGTGACAACTTTTTGTAATTTTTTTTTTTTTTTTTGTCATTATTCAATCACTTGGGACAAAAAAAATGAATATTCAATGGGCTCAACATGCCTCTCAGCAAATTCCTTGGGGTGTCTACTTTCCAAAATGGGGTCATTTGTGGGGGTTTTGTACTGCCCTGCCATTTTAGCACCTCAAGAAACGACATAGGCAGTCATAAATTAAAGGCTGTGTAAATTCCAGAAAATGTACCCTAGTTTGTAGGCGCTATAACTTTTGCGCAAACCAATAAATATACACTTATTGACATTTTTTTTACCAAAGACATGTGGCCGAATACATTTTGGCCTAAATGTATGACTAAAATTGAGTTTATTGGATTTTTTTTAGAACAAAAAGTAGAAAATATCATTTTTTTTCAAAATTTTCGGTCTTTTTCCGTGTATAGCGAAAAAAATAAAAACGGCAGAGGTGATCAAATATCATCAAAAGAAAGCTCTATTTGTGAGAAGAAAAGGACGCAAATTTCGTTTGGGTAGAGCATTGCATGACCGCGCAATTAGCAGTTAAAGCGACGCAGTGCTGAATTGTAAAAAGTGCTCTGGTCAGGAAGGGGGTAAAACCTTCCGGGGCTGAAGTGGTTAATGTACACACAGCACCCCATATTGTACACACAGCACCCCATATTGTACACACAGCACCCCATTTTGACAGGAAAACACAGAATTGTTGACATTTTTGCAGATTTATTAAAAAAGAAAAACTGAAATATCACATGATCCTAAGTATTCAGACCCTTTGCTGTGACACTCATATATTTAACTTAGGTGCTGTCCATTTCTTCTGATCATCCTTGAGATGGTTCTACACCTTCATTTGAGTCCAGCTGTGTTTGATTATACTGATTGGACTTGATTAGGAAAGCCACACACCTGTCTATATAAGACCTTACAGATCACAGTGCATGTCAGAGCAAATGAGAATCATGAGGTCAAAGGAACTGCCTGAAGAGCTCAGAGACAGAATTGTGGCAAGGCACAGATCTGGCCAAGGTTACAAAAAAAATCTGCTAGACTTAAGGTTCCTAAGAGCACAGTGGCCTCCATAATCCTTAAATGGAAGACGTTTGGAACGACCAGAACCCTTCCTAGAGCTGGCCGTCCGGCCAAACTGAGCTATCGGGGGAGAAGAGCCTTGGTGAGAGAGGTAAAGAAGAACCCAAAGATCACTGTGGCTGAGCTCCAGAGATGCAGTTGGGAGATGGGAGAAAGTTGTAGAAGGTCAACCATCACTGCAGCCCTCCACCAGTCGGGGCTTTATGGCAGAGTGGCCTAACGGAAGCCTCTCCTCAGTGCAAGACACATGAAAGCCCGCATGGAGTTTGCTAAAAACACCTGAAGATGGTGAGAAATAAGATTCTCTGGTCTGATGAGACCAAGATAGAACTTTTTGGCCTTAATTCTAAGCGGTATGTGTGGAGAAAACCAGGCACTGCTCATCACCTGTCCAATACAGTCCCAACAGTGAAGCATGGTGGTGGCAGCATCATGCTGTGGGGGTGTTTTTTAGCTGGAGGGACAGGACGACTGGTTGCAATCGAGGGAAAGATGAATGCGGCCAAGTACAGGGATATCCTGGACGAAAACCTTCTCCAGAGTGCTCAGGACCTCAGACTGGGCCAAAGGTTTACCTTCCAACAAGACAATGACCCTAAGCACACAGCTAAAATAACGAAGGAGTGGCTTCACAACATCTCCGTGACTGTTCTTGAATGGCCCAGCCAGAGCCCTGACTTAAACCCAATTGAGCATCTCTGGAGAGACCTAAAAATGGCCGTCCACCAACATTTACCATCCAACCTGACAGAACTGGAGAGGATCTGCAAGGAGGAATGGCAGAGGATCCCCAAATCCAGGTGGGAAAATCTTGTTGCATCTTTCCCAAAAAGACTCATGGCTGTATTAGATCAAAAGGGGCTTCTACTAAATACTGAGCAAAGGGTCTGAATACTTAGGACCATGTGATATTTCAGTTTTTCTTTTTTAATCTGCAAAAATGTCAACAATTCTGTGTTTTTCTGTCAATATGGGGTGCTGTGTGTGCATTAATGAGGAAAATAAATGAACTCAACCGCTTGCCGACCGCCTCATGCCGATATACGTCGGCAGAAGGGCTCATACAGGCAAAATCACGTACTTGTACGTTGCCCTTTAAGAGGCGGCCAGCGGGCGCGCGCGCGCCTGCGGCAAGCTCGGTGAGTCGGGTCGTGCATCCCACGGACTCGATCGCCGCGGGGATACTCGCGATCGCCTCACGGGGAGGAAGAACGGGGAGATGCTGATGTAAACAGCATCTCCCCGTTCTGCCTAGTGACAGTGTCACTCGATCTCTGCTCCCTGTCATCGGAGCAGAGATCAGTGACATCACACACACAGCCCAACCCCCCACAGTTAGAAACACGCCCCTAGGACACACTTAACCCCTACACTGCCACCTAGTGGTTAACCCCTTCACTGCCAGTGTCATTTACACAGGAATCAGTGCATTTTTATAGCACTGATTGCGGTATAAATGACAGTGGTCCCAAAAATGTGTCAAAAATGTCCAATGTGTCCGCCATAATGTCGCAGTCATGATAAAAATCGCTGATCGCCGCCATTTAAAAAAAAAAAAATATATATATATATATATATATATATATATATATTAATAAAATGCCATAAAACTATCCCCTATTTTGTAAACGCTATAACTTTTGCGCAAACCGATTAATAGTCGCTTATTGCAAGATGGGCTGGCTGGGAACAGTAGTCCACCATCCAAAAGAATGCTTTAAACTACTAGGCCTCCGGGGAGAGGTGCTGCAGGCCTCTGGCTTAGTAGCAGCTAGCAACCAGAGCCAGCTTAAGGACTTATTCAGAGTGGGTCCTTCTTGCTCACAGAGAAGATGTGACATTACTTTACTTCAGGATTAAGCTTTGTGCAGGAGGAAAGATGTTGTGCAGGAGGAAAGAAGTTCTGGGAACATCTCTTACACAGTCAAGGGTGATGTCCTCATTCTTTACACGGTAATGGATGGGGAATTCTTGGAAGCAGGGCCGGCCCTACCATGGGACCCAATGGGACCATGATTCCAGGCGGCACTTTCAGGGGGGCGGCAAACTGCCACCTATGAGCAGTGGCAGAACTGCCGCCCGTAAGCCAGCCCATCCGCTGCTTATTCCACAGTGAGGGAGCCCAGCACCGCTGCTGTTAGAGGTAACAGGAACGGGCCGGGACAGATTACAGCCACTACTTTATTCAGGGCTGGACTGGGATAAAAATTTGGCCCTGGACTTCATCCAGACCAGACCACTTTAATTGTGCAAACAAGCACAAAAACAGTATATAAACTATACGCAATTGTGCAAAAAAACATTAAAAAAAAAAAAGTATCATAACATAAGGAGTCCTCACTAACCTCTTTTATTATTTCACTTATTCTCCTCTGTATTTTTCTCGTCTTTCTCACATCACTGCGTGAAGTTGAGGGCGAAACAAGAAAACCATTACTTTGACAGGCTTTCACTGAAACCGGCCCACTGAGCCATCGGCCCACCGGGAAACTCCCTGTAGTCCCAATGGCCAGTACATGCCTGACTTTATTGCTCATCACAATGCTGTAGATGGGGACTGGAATCTCCGCCCCCTGTAACTCCCCCCCCCAACTCTCTCCTCCAGCAGTTTTTTCAAGCACGGCCACTGTCCTACAGGAATACAGTGACATCGCTTAGGTGGAGCCTCCTGGCCTCTGCTGTTTGAGTGGGCGGGATGGGGGCGCATCTGACCTACGAGATCGTGCCCCTCTGGTGTGACAGTGAGCAGAGGGTCAGGAGGACCCTGACAAAAGACAGAAAATTTCGCAAAAAAAACAAAAATATTTTTCATAGTTTGATAGCAATTTGGCAAACAGGTAATTTCTCTCCTTCACTGATGTGCGCTGATGAAGCTGCACTGATGTGCGCTGATGAAGCTGCACTGATGGGCACTGATAGGCTATACTGATGGGCACTGGTGAGGCGGCACTGATGAGCACTGATAGTTGGAACTGATGGGCACTGATCTGGTGGCACTGATGAGGAGGCACTGATTGTCATTGATAGGTGGCACTGATGGGTACTGATAGATAGCAGCACTGAAGGGCACTGATAGGTGCCAATAGACGGCACTGATAGGCACTGGTAGGCGGCACTGATAGGTGATACTTAGGAGGAGGCACTTATGGACACTAATTGGCAGCACTGGTGGGCACTTATTGACAGCACTGATGGGCACTGATTGGCAGCACTGATGGGCACTGATTGGCAGCCCTGATTGACAGCACTGGTGAACACTGATTGGCAGCACTGATGGGCACTGATTGGCAGCACTGGTGGGCACTAACAATCAGCACTGATTGGCAGCACTAATTGGCAGCACTCCACTGATGAGCACTGATTGACAGCACTAATGGGTACTAATAGGCAGCACTGGTGGTCACTCTTGGGAGTGCCCTGATTATCAGTGCAGATGTCCCATTAACACAGGCCGGTTATCGGCTCTCTTCTCCCTTCCTCAAGCTCGCAGCGTGAGGAAAGCAATGGCGATAACCGGTTTGTGTTTACATCATGATCAGCTGTCATTGGACACAACTGATCACATGGTAAAGGGCCACTGTGATTGACCCTTTACCCCGATCTGTGATCAGCTGAGTCTAAAGCTCTGGATCAACTGTGGGTATAGAATTGTTTATATGGGATTGTATGTTTTTTTTTTTTTTTTTTATTGGTTGAACTAGATGGACATTGTTTTTTTTTTCAACCTGACTAACTATTTAACTATATGTAAAGGACTTGGCAGAGCGATCGGGGGAGAGCATCATATGATGGCCTGCAGGCAAAGTAAGCCCGTGCTTTAGCCATCATTCGGCTATAGCGCAGGTGGGAAGTGGTTAACCACTTCCCGCCCAGTCTATAGCAGATTGACTTGGCAGAGCGATCCGGCGGAGGCTCTTTACCACGTGATCATCCGTGTCCAATCACGGCTGATCACGATGTCAATAGGAAAAGCCGTTGATCGGCTTTTCCTCACTCGCGTCTGACAGAAGCGAGTAGAGGAGAGCTGATCGGCGGCTCTCCTGATGGGGGGGTCTGCGCAGATTGTTTATCAGCACAGCCGCCCTCAGATGCCCACACTGGACCACCAGGGAAGCCACCAGGACCACCAGGGAAGGGGACAACATGTGGATGGCCAGGTATGTACCCCATGGCCATTTACATGTGCAAATTATGCCAGATCTGTGCCAATCAGTGCCCACAAATGGGCACTGACTGGCACCATTATATATCAGTGATGCCCAGCAATGCCACTCATTAGTGTCATCAGTGCCACCACTCAGTGTCATCAGTGCCACCCATCAGTGTCCATCGGTGCCACCTGTCAGTGCCCATCCATGCCCACCTATCAGTGCCCATCAGTGCCACCCATAGGTACCCATCAATGCCACCTATGAGTGCCTATCAGTGCCACCTATGAGTGCCCATCAGTGCCACCTATGAGTGCCAATCAGTGCCGCATACCAGTACCACCTATCAGTGCCCATCAGTGCCACCCATAAGTACCCATCAATGCCACCTATTAAGTGCCCATCAATGCTACCTATGAGTGCCCATCAGAGCCATCTATGAGTGCCCATCAGAGCCATCTATGAGTGCCCATCAGTGCCGCATACCAGTACCACCTATCAGTGCCCATCAGTGCCACCTATCAGTGCCCATTATCAGTGCCCATCAGTGCCACCTCATCAGTGCCACCTCATTGGTGCCACCTGATCGGTGCCCATCAGTGCCGCCGTATTAGTCCCCGTCAGTGCAGCCATATCAGTGCCCATCATTGAAGAAGAAAACGTACTTATTTACAAAAAATGTTAACAGAAACAAAGAAAAACTTGTTTTTTTTCAAAATTTTTGGTCTTTTTTTATTTGTTGCGCAAAAAATAAAAACCGCAGAGGTGATTAAATACCACCAAAAGAAAGCTCTATTTGTGGGAACAAAATGATACAAAATTTGTTTGGGTACAGTGTTGCATGACCGCGCAATTGTCATTCAAATTGCGACAGAGCTGAAAGCTGAAAATTGGCCTGGGCAGGAAGGTGTCTAAGTGCCTGATATTGAAGTGTTTAAGAAAATAACTGGCATCAATAACTACTCAAACATTCGCCCACAATTGTCCAAATTCATAAAGCTAGTGCACCAGGATAAGGATGCTTATTTTTAAAAAGTGACAGTTATTTTAAGCTAATTTGAATAATTAGCTTCTTATCTCTATCTAAAGCTTCATAAACTGAGCCTAATATTCCCCATGAGGTCATCACACACCACAGTGTATTTAAAGTCCATAATTCATCTTTCACGTCCTTCTCTGTTCTCCAAGTGGGCCGCAGAGGTGACGGCCAGGATCGCCGTCTGCGGTGAAGACCAAGGCTCCACAATGCCTGGAAACTGATAAGCTTCCTCCTGAATCCACATCATAAGATCATTAATCTTCTAGTGCACTGCACGGAGGCCAGGAAGAGTCCAAACAATTGTCATGTGTCTGGGGGGACGCACGCTAAGTATAGGACCGCGTCTACCTACTCCCCTATTGACGATCAGGACCAATGCCAAATCCCAATAAGGAAAACATACAAGGCCTGCTGGATAGCTGCGTCCTGCAAGACGAAACCCCTGGGCCAGGAAATGCCTGAGACAACGTCTACAGGAAGAGAGAAAGTTCCACTGATAGCATTAACTTATTTTTATTTTTTACCTGTTTTTACTGTATAATTCCTCTATAGGTTGTGGGGGTATATCAGAGTGTAATTTTTTGTTTATTAAAAAATCATACAAACATATAACTTAATAATAAAAGCATATTTACACAAAAATAAACAACAAGTAAACAAAAACAAGCATGCTTACATCAGCAAGTAAAGAAAACCGTTTCAAGATAACATAGAAAGAAACATATATTAATGACAACAAAAAAGAGACTACAAACCCCCGAACCTCAATCCAGGCTAAGAAACATTTTGAGCTTTAATTGCCATCAGAATGCGATTCCAACCCCCCCCCCCCCTAATTAACCCCTCCCCCCCACATCATTCACCCTGACTTCCACATTATTCGCCTTGCATTCTGCACCAGATACTCTCATTCCCTTCCCACCTCCCCCACCATCATCCAATCCATCACTCACTCCACCCCTCGGTGTCTGCCGAACTGCAGCCACACTTCTGCCACGCCGCGGAGGAGGGGTTGGCACCACCATACACCCTGGTCCAGCACCCTCCACTGCCTTCACTACACTAGGAGAAACAAAAGGTGCAGACATAGACTTGACAACCACACTTTCTGACACTGACTGGGGAACCACAGACTGGGGGGACACTGACACCACAGAGGGCCTCACAGACCCAGATTCTGATGGGACAGAGACACTAGGATTCCCTCCGCCAACCAAGACTCTTCTCTGTCCAGACGGAAAAATTCCTCCACCAACTTTGACTTTTTGTGTACCGGCTATAAGGGTGACCAACCCTATCACATAAGTTACATTTAATGATGTTAGGCTCCATTCACACTAGCGTGTTTTTTGATGCATTTTGCAGAAATGCATAGGAATTTTTTAACATGGGTTCCTATGGAACATGTTCACATCAATGCCTTTTTGTACCTCTGCATTTTTGGAAAGGGTTAGGGACTTTTTTTCCATGCAAAATGCAGCGTTTTGCATGTAATAAAATTCAATGGACCAGCATCAAAAACGCAAGTGCAGTGTTTTTGCAACGTTTTTACAGCGTTTTTGCAGCGTTTTTGATGCATTTCGCGTTTTTTTTTTTTAGACTGTATGTATACAGTCTAAAAAACTGTAAAAAAAAAAAAAAAAAAACGCAAAACGCTGCAAAAACGCTGCTTAAAAACGTGGCAAGCATCACAAAAAAACCTCCAAAAACGCTCAAAAGCAACATGCATAGATGTGAATCGAGCCTTACAGTCCCTCGCCAGATGCCCAAGTTCCTGACACAAAGAACACTTCTGTTCTGGACAGTTAGAGGAGAAATGTCTTATACCAATATAATGCTGCGCTATCCAAATGTAATCATACGGTAACCATACTAAATCATAATATTACTGGCTGCAGTTAAATAGTGGTGGTGAGATATTCTATTCCTATATAAAAAATCTAGTGAATATAATAATGCAATCTTATGCGATTATAAGTTGCGATCATGAATTAAAAATTGCAATACTTTGCAATCCTCTCAATGACAACCTGTGTAGCATACACACCTCTATATACACATGTAGCAATCATATGCAATAGAGATATTTGCAACCCTGTGCGATAATCACTATACTGCGAAAATTGCAGTGACAACCTGTAATTTACATAAATCTATATAAAAGTGCATCACTATTCAATAATCAATATCGAAATAAAGTGAACCGTGTTTAAAGTTCTCTTGAAAACACACTTTTAAACCACCTCTGGGTTTATGGTCAGCATTTAGATCATTGTATGGCTGCTTGCAGCAATATTCATATGGAAAACAGAGGAAACTGGATAGTGTATTACCGTTTTAAAAGTTTTATTCAAAATGACAATATTCCCTATATTAGGGTACTCACATTTAATAGGTGCTATGAGCGCACCACTCTGTATCAAGCCAAACAAATATAAAGGCGCCGTGCTGATGTGTCCCCTCCTGGACCTCTCAACCGTCCAATAGAATTCCCCCTGAGGAAGATACAACATTTCCCGGTATCGACACATGTTGGGGAGGGGGCAGGACAGTTTGTGAGACAGTGGAGTGTTCTCAGAGCGGGAGCGGGAGCACCTATTAAATGTGAGTACCCTAATATAGGGAACATTGTCATTTTAAATAAAACTTTTACAAAGGTAATACACTATCCAGTTTCCTCTGTTTTTTTATATGAATATTGCTGCAAGCAAAAATCTAAGGATCTGAATGCTGACCATAAACCCAGAGGTGGTTTAAAAGCGTGCTTTGACCGTGCTTAGGTGCAAGGTCACTCGCTCTAAGGTGAGCGTATACACCAAAGGGGAGCACAAGAGTGGACACGAGCACTTTACTGTTATATCATCTGTTTTATCACCTGCAATGAGCACCGGAAGAATGGAGTAGTTATGAATGGACTTTATGCTGCGATTTTATGGACACAGATAAATGCATTAATTCGTTGGCACAAGAGCATTTTAAACACGGTTCACTTTATTTCTATATTGATTATTGTATATTGATGCACTTTTATATAGATTTATGTAAATTACAGGTTATCACTGCAATTATCTCAGTATCGCAGTTATTGCACAGGGTTGCAAATTTCTTTATTGCATATGAGTGCTACATGTGTATATAGAGGTGTGTATGCTACACAGGTTGTCATTGGGAGGATCGCATAGTATTGCGATTTTTAATTCATGATCACAATTTATAATTGCATAAGATTGCATTATTATATTCACTAGATTTTTTATATAGGAATAGAATATCTCACCACCACTATTTAACTGCAGCCAGTAATATTATGATTTAGTATGGTTACCGTATGATTACATTTGGATAGCGCAGCATTATATTGGTATAAAACTTTTTGGCACCAGCATATGGGACGTGATCAATGCTAGCAGCTTTCTTTTAATCATCTCTAATTATCATTTGCATTTTCACATGGTAGTTCGCAAGATTCTGTTTGTTTTTTAGAGGAGAAATGTCCCTTGACTCCACATTTATGGCAAAGCTTAGGTTGACCAGGGTAGAAGACAGTAATCCTATCTCTACCAATAAAGGCAGAGGAGGGCAAATGCTGGCCCACATTCCCACACACACTCAACCTCATTGATACTGACCACCCACCCATCCAGATTCCTCTATCATCCACAATCTTTTTAAGGGGACACAAAGTTTCACTAAACCTCCTCAACCAGACTCATAAATCCTTTAGGGGGTATAGACTCATTCCTAGTCAGGATAGTCACATTTTTTATCAAGGGCTGTCGTGAGACAACTTTGGGGACAAGCCCCTTCCAGTCTGGCTGGCCCCCATATACATGCTCAAACCGCTCCCAAAACAGATCCAGCGATTCTGGACGCACAAATGACAAATCACATTCATAGGAACCAGCCAGACTGATAAGAGCATAAATATCCTCTGCCTTTAATTCCATGGCTTCCAATCACCCTCCTGATTGGTGGATTACCTCCTCCTTCCCAACTGAGCTTTACCACATTCCTGCGTTTAATGGAAGAAGGTGCGTTAGGTGAAAGTCGTACAACTGGCTCTCTTCCACCAGCAGCATGACTTTGTCCTGACACAGCCTTAGCATAATTCCTAACTGGGACAGATGATACATTAACTGCTTGCATAGGAATATTACCTGGCTGCATAGGAACTGAAATCTGGTTTGGTAGATTACCCACCACTTGATCCTCCCTCCTCCCCTCCAGCACAACAGTCCCGCTCACCATAGTCCCAGAAGTACCACAGATACCAACAGTCCCGTCATCAAGTTAAGTCTTCTGTTTAAAAAAAACACCAGCTTTTTGAGCGTTCATACAGCCCTCCTGCTCTGCAGTTTCATTGTTCATGCGACATTCCTTCTCTGCACTGTTAGTGTCTATGTGGGACTCCTCGCAGCCAGCTAATCCTGCATTCCCTGCTGATTGCAAGGATCTGTTGGCAGGTGCAATCTCAGGAAAGTCCTCCACACAATGACAGAGATTTTCAGCAAGCACTTCTTTATCATGATCCTCATCTGATGAGTTGGTGCCACTCAAGGGAGATTCCATTTCTGTTATGGCCTGCAGCAATCTGCCATTTTCCTCAACCTCCTCCTGAGATGACCCAGGCTGCTTGGGAGGGAGGGGGGCAGATGCTGACTCAGACATGACAGATCCTGAGACAGGGGTAGTACTGGGGCCACCACGTGAGGCCACTTCCTTACCCCCATCCATACTGTCGCCCTTGCTCTGGCATCCACCCTCTGGCTGGTACTGGCACAGGCACTTTCCATCATCTGTTGGAATCTCTCCTCATTCTCACACTTTTCTATGAACACACACCGCTGCTTTCCTTCAGAGAGGTGACCAACTTCTCCTGCTTTTTCAATGCCTCTTCCAGAGACTTCAGCTTGGAGACTTCCATCTTACTGTTTCCAGACTTACTGTGCAGGTATTTCTTTTTCCTGAGACCGTCTTTCATGACAGCAAGTTTCTGTTCCTCCTTATCAATGCGGCGAAGTCTGTTCACCACTTTATCCTGGAAGACTGGTAAGGACTCCTCTTACATAGGAACAGGCCAAGGATCCATTGCAGCTTAGGCACATGGAGTAGCCCTCAGTGCCTCTGGAGAGCCTCCACCTTTCTCCCCCCCCCCCCCCACCCACTGTACGGTGGTTCGGGGAGAAGCCTGGAGGACAGGTCCAGGCTTGATTTTTCCTCCAACTGAGAGCAAAGCAGAGTGAGCCAACAGCACCTTCCAAAACAGTACCACCAGGTGGAGAAGCTCCTCTGGTGCAGAGACTGATGTGACTGACTCAGTGTTCTCTGTCAGAGCTATAAAATGTATAACAATATTAGTGCGTGGCTGTGGTTGGACATTAGAGTGTAAACTGCTCCACTGGTGCAGAGCCTGATGTGAATGGCTTAGTGTAAACTAAGCTACACTAAGCTATTTTAAAATACAACTACTACTACTAATTCTTTAATAATGTGTTACAACAGTGGGGGTCATATATACGTAGATATATATAAAAATATATTAATATATATAGATATAAAAATTTAAAAAAAGATAAAATATAGAAATATAATTAATAAAAAAATATAAGATGTATACAAATATGTAAATATATTTAAAAAAAAAAATTAGGACAACGATTCTTGCCTCTCTGAGCAAAACAAATGTAAATCATTCTTTATTTTATAAATATGAAGATGTTACACTTGTCACATAATATTACTACCACAAGTACAACACTAATAATAATGAAAAAAGAAACTTGATTTTGCATCACCTAAAAAACAAATCCAGAGAATTTAGTCTCAGTGGCTCCGACAAGGGCCCCTAAAGGCTTTTAATAAACTCCAGAAAAATCTAATTTTGCAAGTTTACGTTTGGAAAAAATCTACGAACATTGTGGAGCTTCTCAGCACAGAAAGAAACAACTTATACAGATTTTTATCAATATAGAAATTCTGTATTTCTCTGTCCCGGATAAATTGCCTGGTGAATAATTGATGTTCTCTCACCCTTGCGTCCATTTGTGCGTTTCATCTTGTGACAGGGACGCACAGCCAGAAAGATCTCAATGAAGAGAAGTTGAAAAAGAAAGAAAAAAAGAAAAAAAAGACGTGATAAAGCGAGAAGCTGGTCAAGGGTGGAGATGATTGATTATAGTGCTGTCCTGCATTGCCACCATCGACTTCTACAAAAAATGTAATAACAAAAGATATAGAAGATATATTTTCCTTTTATAAGAGATTTGGGGGAAAGAAGACACGGTGACAGGTGGGACAGTGCAATGAGCAAATCTAAGGAGGGGATTCCAAATTCCTGGTCTTGGGAGGAAACTAAAGGGAAGGTAATACTGGGAGCATGCTATAGGCCTGCTAACCAGAGGGAGAGGGTGGAGGCAGACCTCTTATCACAATTTGGATTAGTGGCAAGAATGGGAAGTGTCATTATAATGGGGGATTTTAATTATCCAGACATAGACTGAATGGAAGGAACACCACATTCATCTAAGGCTCGCCAGTTCCTAAATGTCTTGCAGGACAATTTCATGGGTCAGATGGTAGACGCACCAACTAGAAACAAAGCGTTACTAGACCTACTGATTACCAACAATACAGACTTAATTTACGGATGTGGAAATATGGGGCAATTTAGAAAACAGCGATCACAGGTCAATTAGATTTTGGAAAAAATCACACAAATAGGAAACATAAGGGGAATACAAAGACACTGAATTTCAAAAGAGCCAACCTCCCTAAACTACGATCCTTGCTAGAAGATAATAATTGGGATAAGATTTTAGGAACAAAGAATACGGAGGAAAAATGGGTATGCTTTAAGAGCATATTAAAAAAGGGCATTAGCCAGTGCATCTCAATGGGAAATAAATTTAAAAGAGCTAATAAAAGTCCTGGGTGGCTTAACTCCAACCTAAAAATGCATATAAACGCAAAGGAGAAGGCCTTCACAAAATACAGAGGGATCATTACCTACCACTTCCAAACTTCTCAGCCTAACATCCTCCTTTGACCTGAAGCAGTGGATACACGCTCCTACTCACTCCGAAGGCAATACCCTTGACCTCGTTTTCTGTCACTTTTGCACTCCATGCAACCTCTCTAACTATCCATTCCCTCTCTCTGATCACCACCTTATTATTTTCACTCTCTCTCCTCCACCTCCTCTCCCTCCAACCGCCTAAAAGTTACCCGCAGAAACCTACGTCATCTCAACCCTTCTCTTCTCTACTCTGCTATCGACAACCTCTATGACAAAATCTCACCCCTATCCTGCACCAACCTAGCCACTACTGTCTACTACACCTCACTTCTAGCCTCACTGGACTCAATGGCCCCCCTCACTACACACAGAATCAGGCCCGACCCCTTCAACCTTGGCAAACAGATGATACTAGAAATCTGAAAAAGTGTAGTCATGCTCACAAGCGCCTGTGGCGTCAGACTAAGTCTCAGAGAGATTTCAACCAATATAAATCTGCCCTCCAAAAATACAATTCCAGCCTCATCACTACCAAGCAGACCTACTTTATCACTCTCATTAGTAACTTATCATCCTGTCCCCGTCAACTCTTCTCTGCCTTCTCTGCCTTCAACTCTCTACTTCGTCCTCTACCGCCTCCACCCGCCAACTCACTTACTGCCCAAGAGATCGCCAATCACTTCAAACAGAAGATTGATACAATTCGTGAGGAGATCTCTACTGTTCCAATACTCTCCACACTTCACACTTCATGCCCCCCTTCTTATCCAAACTCCTGGTCTACAACCGACTGAGCGTCCATCTCGCTGATAATAGCCTTCTTGATCCCCTTCAGTCTGGATTTCGTCCTCCACACTCCACAGAAACTGCTTTCCCAAAACTAACAAAAGATCTACTAACGGCCAAAACCAATTGACACTATTCTGTACTCCTACTCTTGGACCTCTCTGCTGCCTTTGATATGGTTGACCACCCCCTCCTCCTCAAAAAACTCCTTTGGTCTCCGTGACTGTACTCTTCGCTGGTTCTCTTCCTACTTATCCAACTGCACCTTTAGCATTTCTTACAACTCTACTTCCTCTTCTCTTCCTTTCTCAGTTGGGGTCCCCCAAGGTTCTGTTCTTGGACCTCTCCTATTTTCAATCTACACCTCCTCCCTGGGTCAGCTGATAGCATCCCATGGCTTCCAATACCACCTCTACGCTGACGACACCCAAATCTATTTCTCTACCCCTCAGCTCACTCCCTCAGTCTCCTCACGTATCACTAATTTACTATCAGATATATCAGTCTGGATGTCACACCACTTCCTCAAACTCAATCTATCCAAAACCGAACTTATAATTTTTCCTCCCCCATATGCCCCTTTCCCTGATCTCTCGGTCAAAATCGATGGCACAACTATAATCCTATCCCCACATGCCAAGGTTCTAGGTGTCGTCCTGGACTCTGAACTTTCCTTCAAACACCACGTCCAATCACTGTCCAAATCCTGCCACCTCAACCTCCGAACTTATAATACGCCCCTTTCTAACCAATGACACAACAAAGCTCTTAATTCACTCGCTGGTCATCTCTCGCCTCAAATACTGCAACTCCCTTCCCATTGGCTTACCTCTACATAGTCTATCACCTCTTCAATCTATCATGAATGCTGTTGCCAGTTTCATCACCTTACCAATCGCTCTGTCTCTGCTACCCCTCTCTGTCAATCCCTCCACTGGCTTCCGGTCGGCCAAAGAATTAAATTCAAAATACTAACAACTACATACAAAGCCATCCACAATTTAGCCCCCAGCTGCATCACTAGGGTAGTCTCTAAATACCAACCTACTCGTCCTCTCAAGACCTTCTGCTCTCTAGCTCCCTCATCACCTCCTCCCATGCTCGCCTCCAGGACTTTTCCAAAGCCTCTCCAATCCTATAGAATGCCTTATTAATAATAATAATCATCAGCATTCCAACTTTACAAAGAATGCAACAAGAAATGTAAGGGTGCAATCAGGGCAGCTGAGATAGAACACAAAAAGCTGAGGAGAGTAAAAAAAATCCCAAGAAATTCTTTAAGTACATAAATAGTAAGAAAGGAAGGTCAGATCATATCGGTCCCATAAAAGATGATGAAGAGAATCTGGTTACTAATGATGGAGATATGGCAAAGGTATTGAATTTATTCTTCTCCTCAGTCTTTACAAGGGAATCGGGGGGCTTCAGTAACCAAAACTGCAATGTTTATGCTCATTACAGGTCACAGGAAGCACCCTCATGGCTATCAGAGGACAGAATTAGAAATAGACTTAAAAAATGTAACTGTCACGTACCTGGTGGCGAGCCTGACGTGTAGAGGAAGGCCTCCCGTACAACTCCGGCTCAAGGGCCGCTGGTAGTGGAACAGCTGGCGCTGGAGCACGGTGGAGTAAGAGTGCCTATGGAAGTCCCGAAGTCTGAGCAGGAAGTTGCCGGAACACACAGGTGGACGGCTGGACTTGACTGGAAGCAGACAGGAGAGTCGCTGGATCACTGGCAGGTCTCGGCAGCAGGGAGACAGATCAGATGACTCGGCCGGCAGGAACGTGGTCAGGTCACAGACCGAATAGGCAACGGCTAGGCAGATCAGGTACAACAGCAGGCAGGAGAGAAGTCAGGTCACAGGCAGATTCGGCAACAGGTAGGCAGATCAGGTACGAACAGCAGGCAGGAGAGGAGTCAGGTCACAGGCAGATTTGGCAACAGGTAGGCGGATCAGGTACAAACAGCAGGCAGGAGAGGAGTCAGGTCACAGGCAGATTCGGCAACAGGTAGGCAGATCGGGTACAAACAGCAGGCAGGAGAGGAGTCAGGTAGCAGGCCGGAACGATGATCGGAAGTCAACACAGGTAACAAGAGTTCAGGTACACGCTGTAGACCAAGCAGCAACCAGCCAGTACTAAGTCCGTGTTTAAATAGGCCGTCTGGCGCCAGTTCTGATGACAGGCGTGCGCGGGCGCGCGCGCACGCGGACGCGCGCACGCGCGGACGCGCGATCGCGAACGCGCGCATGCGCGAACGCGCGATCGCGCATGCGCGATCGCGTATTCGCCAATGCGCCCGTAGTTGTTCTGTGAATCCCTTGCTGGCGCCTGCGCACAGGCGTACGTTTGAAAGCATTATCTGTATTCAGCGGATGACTTCCCTGACATTGCCCCCCCCTTACGGGCAGCCTCCGGATGCCCAGTTGGTTCCTCTTCAGGGGATGACTGCGGAAGAAGGCACGTATTAAGTCCATAGCATGTACATTCCGCTCTGGTTCCCAGGAGTTCTCCTCCGGTCCATAACCTCTCCACTTGATCAGATATTGTAATTGACCCCTTCTCCTTCTACAGTCCATAATCGCTTCCACCTCGAACTCCTCGTCTCCACTGACCATCACCGGTTCGGGTGGTCTAGACTCCCGATTAGGAAAGGGATCAGGCAATGCGGGCTTTAACAAAGATACATGAAATACCGGATGTATGCTGAAGGATTCTGGTAGGGATAGCTCGTAAGAAACATCATTAATCCTTCTCCTCACAGGAAATGGCCCAAGGAATTTAGGGGCCAACTTCTTTGACGGACAGGCCAGTCTCAGATTTGTTGTTGCCAACCAAACCCGGTCCCCTGGTTGCAGAATGAGTTCCCCTCTCCTCTTCCTATCGAAAGCTCTTTTATTATCCTGTTGAGCCTTGGTTACGGTTTCCTTCAACAGCTTGTTATTACGATTAAAGAAGTCTACAGTGCTTTGGACAGCCGGTACTGAAGACTCGGGGACAAGGTCAGGCAAAAAGGTGGGATGGAAGCCATAATTAGAGAAGAATGGAGATTGCTTGGTGGCTGCATGACAGGAGTTGTTATATGCAAACTCGGCCAAGGGTAAGAGAGACACCCAATCATCCTGCACAAACGAAGTGAAACAACGGATGTACTGTTCCAGCGTCTGATTGGTCCGTTCAGTTTGACCGTTAGACTGCGGATGATATGCGGATGACATGGAAAGTTTAATTCTTAAAGCTTCACACAGTGACCTCCAAAACCTTGAAGTAAATTGGGCTCCGCGGTCAGAGACAATGTCGATGGGTACCCCATGGAGTCTAACGATTTCCTTAATAAATACTCGAGCAGTCTCAGCAGCAGAGGGTGTACCCTTCAAGGGTAGAAAATGAGCCATCTTAGTTAGCCGGTCTACTATGACGAAGATGGCTGTACAATCTTCAGAGGGAGGTAGCTCAACTATAAAATCCATGGAGATCATGGTCCACGGCCTGTCAGGCACGGGTAAAGGTCTGAGCAAACCCCACGCCTTGTTTCGGGTGTTCTTACTCCGGATGCAAGTAATGCAAGTGTCTATATATTCTTTGCAGTCCTTCTCCAAATTTGGCCACCAGAATGTGCGTTGCATTAAGTTTATTGTTTTGCGAATGCCAAAGTGACCTGCTAGAGGGTGATCATGGCAGAGTCCTAGAACTGGTAAACGGACTGCTTCTGGGACGAAGACCTTGTTCCCTTTCCAAAGAAGTCCATCTCTTGCCTGTAACGTCTCCCCGACAGGATCAGGGGAGACTGCGGACGCCTGCTTCAACTGGGACATGAGATCGGACTGTAGTAACAGAAAATTTCCTGCTGGTAGGATGGTGTCAGGTACTGGTGAGACCTTTGGATCCTCGAACATACGTGATAGCGCATCAGGCTTGACGTTCTTTGATCCGGGTCTATAGGTGATGTGGAACAAGAACCTTGAAAAAAAAAGTGCCCATCGGGCCTGTCGAGGTCTTAGTCTTTTGGCAGTCCTTAAATATTCAAGGTTCTTGTGGTCTGTATAAATCAAAATTGGATGAGCGGCTCCTTCTAACAAATACCTCCACTCTTCCAGGGCGGCCTTTATGGCAAGAAGCTCCCGATCTCCCACGTCGTAGTTTCTTTCTGCTGGAGCAAGTTTTCTGGAAAAGAAAGCTACAGGGTGGACTAGATCCTTAGGACCTTGGCGCTGAGACAGAACTCCCCCGACTGCACTTTCGGAAGCGTCTACCTCCAGAATGTAAGGTAGTGCCGGATCTGGGTGGCTTAGTACAGGGGCAGTTGTAAACAGTCCTTTAAGAGTTTCAAAGGCAGCCTGGGCCTCGGGAGACCAGCGGAAACGAGCACCCTGTTTGGTAAGTTGGGTAATTGGTGAGATGATAGCTGAAAAGTTCTTGATAAATCTGCGGTAAAAGTTAGCAAACCCGATGAACCGCTGGATCCCTTTCTTATCAGTGGGCGCAGGCCAGGTCAGGATTGCAGACACTTTTTGAGGGTCCATTTCAATTCCTCCAGTAGAAATGATCAAGCCCAAGAACTGGATACTCTGCCGCTCGAACTCACATTTCTCGGGTTTGGCATAGAGTCCATGTAAGCGGAGACGGCAGAGAACATTCTTGACATGCTCCCGATGGTCAGCAAGGGAGGTAGAGAACACCAGAATATCATCTAAATAAACAATAACGAAAATGTCCAGGTAATCTTTGAAGACGTCATTGATGAAGTGTTGGAAGGTGGCCGGGGCGTTACACAAGCCGAAGGGCATGACGAGATACTCGTAGTGGCCAAAACGAGTACGGAAGGCGGTTTTCCACTCATCCCCCTGGCGTATGCGGATGAGGTTGTAGGCTCCCCTCAGATCAAGTTTAGTGAAAATAGTAGCGGAACGAAGTCTTTGGAAAAGCTCAGGAACCAAGGGAAGAGGATAACGGTTTTTCACCGTGATCTTGTTCAGGTCCCGGTAATCTACACATGGCCGTAGTGAATGGTCCTTCTTCTCCACAAAGAATATTCCCGCCCCGGCAGGTGAGGTAGAAGGGCGAATGAAGCCTTTCTGGAGGCTCTCATCAATGTATTCCTTTAGAGCTGCTAATTCTTTCTCAGACAGTGGGAAAATCCGACCAAATGGAATAGCAGCCCCAGAAAGGAGCTCAATGGGGCAGTCGTAAGCCCTGTGTGGAGGTAAGGTGTCTGCTCCCCGCTTGCTGAAAACATCGAGGAACTCGTGATAGGCCTCAGGCACCTTTTGGCAGAGCTCAGCATCAACGTCCATACACAACAGGGTGGTGGGTGCAGCAGTGGGATTGGACAGGCAGTGCTTCTGGCAGTAAGATGATTGGTACTTGATACTGCCTGATTTCCAGTCCACCGCCGGATTATGGGCCTGTAGCCATGGTAGACCAAAAATGACGGGGTACAGAGGTGAAGAAATGGCATCTAGCCGCAAAAGTTCCTTATGACCAGTAGAGGTCGTAGTTAACAGTGGAGGGGTCTCCTGGGTCACCAATCCGGACTTTATACGAGATCCGTCAGCCAGAAATACGGTAAGTCCCTGCTTTTTGGATTGAAGAGGGATACCTTGTTGGGCAGCAAATGCCAGATCAATAAAGCAACTGCACGCCCCTGAGTCCACAACTGCAGTAGCTGACACACTTCTCCCTGGGAGCTGAAAGGTAACAGGAAGTGCCAATTGAGCCGAAGTTGCTGGAGGGACCGCCTGATTTGCTGGAGAAGCCGAGAAGGATCTGCGTCCCTTAGCAGGACAAGTCCGTACATAGTGACCCGCCCTGCCGCAGTAGAGGCAGGAGTTGCCTTGAAGACGTCGTGTCCGTTCCTCAGGGGACAGCGACGGGCGAATCAAGCCTAGCCGTGTGGGTGTTACGGTTTCTAATGCGGGAGAGGCCGGCCTGACAGATGTTGGCCGAACAGGAACTGCTGACTTCTCCCGCCTGCGTTCTCGCAGACGATGGTCGATCTGGATAGATAATGAGATTAAGTCCTCCAGGGTACTTGGAGCACCCACACGAGCTAACTCGTCTTTTAAGTCCTCCGATAACCCCAGGCGAAACTGATGTCGCAGAGCAGCGTTATTCCAGTGGGTATCTGCACTCCAGCACCTGAAGTCTCTTATATAGTCCTCGACCGCTCTGCGGCCTTGTCGGAGTGCATGGAGAGAGGACTCGGCAGTAGTGGTTAGTAGAGGGTCCTCGTATATCTTGGACATTGCTTGGAAGAAAGAGGACATAGTATTTAGTTGTAAGTCCTTCTTTTCCAACAGACGATGAGCCCAGGTTTGGGGTTCACCTTGAAGTAGGGATATGATGAACCCCACCTTGGTAGTCTCTGCAGAAAAGGTCCGTGGCTGGAGTGAAAAGTAAAGCTGACAGGCATTGCGGAATGCTCTGAACTGGGTCCGATCTCCAGAAAATCTGTCAGGATTAGGTACTCTTGGTTCTGGGGGTGTCATCATTGCAGCGGGAATGGCCGAAGAGAGCTGGGCTTGCACGTGCTCCACCAGACGCACATATTTCTCCTGCAGGGACTTGACCGCGTTAGTAAGGCTTGTGAGGCATTGGCAGACTTCATGTAGGGGAGAGGTTCCTCCTGCAGGCTCAGTCATGGCTGCTTGGTACTGTCACGTACCTGGTGGCGAGCCTGACGTGTAGAGGAAGGCCTCCCGTACAACTCCGGCTCAAGGGCCGCTGGTAGTGGAACAGCTGGCGCTGGAGCACGGTGGAGTAAGAGTGCCTATGGAAGTCCCGAAGTCTGAGCAGGAAGTTGCCGGAACACACAGGTGGACGGCTGGACTTGACTGGAAGCAGACAGGAGAGTCGCTGGATCACTGGCAGGTCTCGGCAGCAGGGAGACAGATCAGATGACTCGGCCGGCAGGAACGTGGTCAGGTCACAGACCGAATAGGCAACGGCTAGGCAGATCAGGTACAACAGCAGGCAGGAGAGAAGTCAGGTCACAGGCAGATTCGGCAACAGGTAGGCAGATCAGGTACGAACAGCAGGCAGGAGAGGAGTCAGGTCACAGGCAGATTTGGCAACAGGTAGGCGGATCAGGTACAAACAGCAGGCAGGAGAGGAGTCAGGTCACAGGCAGATTCGGCAACAGGTAGGCAGATCGGGTACAAACAGCAGGCAGGAGAGGAGTCAGGTAGCAGGCCGGAACGATGATCGGAAGTCAACACAGGTAACAAGAGTTCAGGTACACGCTGTAGACCAAGCAGCAACCAGCCAGTACTAAGTCCGTGTTTAAATAGGCCGTCTGGCGCCAGTTCTGATGACAGGCGTGCGCGGGCGCGCGCGCACGCGGACGCGCGCACGCGCGGACGCGCGATCGCGAACGCGCGCATGCGCGAACGCGTATTCGCCAATGCGCCCGTAGTTGTTCTGTGAATCCCTTGCTGGCGCCTGCGCACAGGCGTACGTTTGAAAGCATTATCTGTATTCAGCGGATGACTTCCCTGACAGTAACCTTCTATGAGGAGGTGAGCTGTCATCTAGATAAAGGAAGGCCTGTAGACGTGGTGTATCTGAATTTTGCAAAAGCATTTGATACAGTTCCCCATAAACATTTACTGTACAAAGTAAGGTCCATTGGCATGGACCATAGGGTGAGTACATGAATTGAAAACTGGCTACAGGGGCGAGTTCAAAGGGTAGTGATAAATTGGGAGTACTCGGAATGGTCCGGGGTGGAAAGTGGAGTCCCCCAAGGTTCTGTCCTAGGACCAATCCTATTTAATTTTTCCATATATGACCTGGAGGATGGTATACACAGCTCAATCTCTGTATTTGCGGATTATACTAAGCTAAGCAGTGCTTTTATCTAGATGGCAACTCATCTCCTCATAGAAGGTTAATAGATTGGTTTGGCAAGAACGATTCTTCATGAATCCATGCTGATTACTGCTAATGAAACCATTTTCATTACTAAAATCTTTTATATAGTCCCTTATCATCCCCTCCAAGAGTTTACATACTATTGATGTTAGGCTAAATGGTGTGTAATTAAAAGGGATGTATTTTGGGCCCTTTTTAAATATTGGTGCTACATTGGCTTTTCTCCAATCCGCTGGTACCATTCCAGTCAGTAGACTGTCATTAAAAATTTGGAACAATGGTCTGGCAATTACTTAACTGAGTTCCAAAAGTACCCTCGGGTGCAAGCCATCCGGTCCCGGTGATTTATTAATGTTAAGTTTCATGGTTTCTGACAGCCTTAGACGAATGTGTGGTTCCCTCTGGACTACATTCTGCCCTGACTATCTCTTTCTCTGGACCCTCCCCCCCACTTCCCGACCGGCGCATGCTGATGTACGTCAGCAGAATGGCACGGCTGGGCAAATGGGCGTATCTGTAAGTCCCATTTAAATTTCCCCGCCGTGCCATTGCGCGCGCACCGGCCGGGAGCTCCGCGAGTCGGGTCGCGGGTCCCGCGATTGCCTCATGGAGAGGACGAACGGGGGGAGATACTGATGTAAACAAGCATCTGCCCGTTCTGCCTCGTGACAGTGTCACTGATCTCTGCTCCCTGTGATCGGGAGCAGAGATCAGTGACGTGTCACAGCTAGCCCATCCCCCTACAGTTAGAACACATCCCTAGTACTGACTTAACCCCTCCCTGCCCCCTAGTGGTTAACTTCTTCACTGCCAGTGTCATTTACACAGTAATCAATGCATTTTTATTGCACTGATTGCTGTATAATTGACAATGGTGCCAAAAATGTGTCAAAAATGTCCGCCATAATGTTGCAGTCACAATAAAAATCGCTGATCGCCGCCATTACTAGTAAAAAAAAAAAAAATATTAGTAAAAATGCCATAAACCATACCCTATTTTGTAAACGCTATAACTTTTGCACAAACCAATCAATAATCGCTTATTGCGATTTTTTTAACCAAAAGTATGTAGAAGAATACGTATCGGCCTAAACTGAGGGAAAAATGTTTTTTTAATTATTTTTTGGGGATATTTATTATAGCAAAAAAAATTAATGCATTTTTTTCAAAATTGTCGCTATTTTTTTGTTTATAGCGCAAAAAATAAAAACCGCAGAGGTAATCAAATACCACCAAAAGAAAGCTCTATTTGTGGGAAAAAAAGGACGTCAATTTTGTTTGGGAGCCACGTCGCACGACCGCACAATTGTTAGTTAAAGCGACGCAGTGCCGAATCGCAAAAAGTGCTCTGGTCAGGAAGGGGGTAAATTCTTCCGGGGCTGAAGTGGTTAAAAACCCCTCTAACTTTTTGGCCATCTTTACTCCCAGCACATCTGCACCTTCCTCATTTAGGTGCAGTCCGTCCCTTCTTTAGTACTGGTGACCAACTGAGAAGTCGACCCAGTTCTCCAGGAATCCAAACCCCTCCTTACTACACCAGTCCCTAAAATTGTTCTTTAGGACACTCCATCTGCCATCAGTGCCAACCTGCACAATGACAGCTTGGTCTTCCCCAGCCCCATCCCAGTAATCTGCCCACCAGATCCGTGATGTGCCGAACCCGAGCGCCGGGTAGACAGCATACAGTTCGGCGCTTCAGGTCTTTGTCACAGATTGCCCTCTCTGTCCTTCTAAGAACTGAGTCCCCTACCACCAGAAACTATCTATCCTTTCGCTGCGCTTCCCCCCCACTCTCCCTGGAGGAGTTCTTCCCCTGGCAGCTAGGAGAGTCCCTCAGCTCCAGCAGTGCTGGTCCCTGACTGGTTTAACCAATGTCACTCAATAGAGCATACTTATTGGGATGCTCCAGTTTAGGATCGGCCTCCCTGGCACTTCCCCCTCTATCCTTCCTGACTGTCACCCATCTACTCTTTTCTGGTGACTGCACCTCTTTGTCTTCACCCGCCTCTGTGCTGGCCCCTGCCGGCACCTGCCGGGTACGTTCCCGGCTCTCCTTTAGTATGGAGGGTCTTCTCGGTGCTGACAGTTGCTTCCCTAGATTCAGAGCCTGGGCTTCCAGGGAAACAATGTGCTTACATTTTGCACAGCAGTATTTGCCCTCGATCAGATAATCAAGGAACGCATAAATGCCGCAAGATGTACACCGAGTCGCATCTCTATACCTGCGGGGCATCGTATCTACCAATTTAATGAGGATTGGGATTATACCCTGTCCAAATAACCATAACAACTAGCTTCCTGACACTACTACTCGCAGCCTACGTGCACTCGCAAACCCACGTGCACTTGCAGACCCACGTGCACTCGCAGTTTTGAGAAGGTCTTGTGCTAGAACTCGCGTGGCAAAATGTGACATGTGTATCGCAATCAACGTCTTCACACGTAGGTGCAGCAGATGCACATGCTTACATTCCTGTGTGCGTATATGTGGGGGTGGGGAAGCCTCAAAAAAAAAAAACCTTTTTGTTTTATCACATAGGGGACAAAAAGTCCCCTATGTAATGATTGTTAGGTGACAGGTTTTCCTTAATGAGTCATGCAGAGTCTAAAAGACCCTGCATATCTCCTCTGGGCCATATCATTCCAAAAGGGTTCACAAACTTTTTTATTGCAACTGTAGATTGCAGGAGGATTTTTTTTTACCCCTCTTCCTTTTGTTGGATTTGCACATGTCCCTCAATCATCCTGCAAAGTATACATTGTATATTTGTATTTTGATTCCTGGTTCTGAATGAATAAGTGACTTGTAAATCGCTACCTATGCGAACTGAATCGCCACAGGGCGCTTTTTGCTGCCGGTGTCCATCTGCGGTATAGCGCGGTCCTTTGCCCCATGGGGTCCTGACATGCTTACAAACACATACACATACAACATACACATATTTGGCCAATTTTTTGACAGGATCTAATTAACCTACCAGCATGTCTTTGAATGCCCCGTACACACGGTCGGACATTGATCGGACATTCCGACAACAAAATCCTAGGATTTTTTCCGACGGATGTTGGCTCAAACTTGTCTTGCATACACACGGTCACACAAAGTTGTCAGAAAATCCGATTGTTCTAAACGCGGTGACGTAAAACACGTACGTCGGGACTATAAACGGGGCAGGGGCCAATAGATTTCATCCCTTTATTTATTCTGAGCATGCATGGCACTTTGTCCGTCGGATTTGTGTACACACGATCGGAATTTCCGACAACAGATTTTGTTGTCGGAAAATTTTATATCCTGCTCTCAAACTTTGTGGGTCGGAAAATCCGATGGAAAATGTGTGATGGAGCCTACACACGGTCGGAATTTCCGACTACAAGGTCCTATCACACATTTTTCGTCGGAAAATCCGACCGTGTGTACGGGGCATAAGTGTGGGAGGAAACCGGAGTACCCTGAGGACACCCACGCAGGCCCAGGGAGAACATGCAAACTCCAGGCCTTCAAGATGACTCGCAGTGCCACTCAACTCAGAAGACTGAGGATTCTATTGTGAATGAAGGGTGTCATGTTCAAAAATACAAGGGTTTGGTCACACTTTATGGTCATATAGTGCTAAGCCCACTTACTGCGACAAAGTACCCCGAATTAGTGGGTCCTACCCTAGTAATAGAATGAAAGTACCTGTGTCTCAACCATAGGAGATAAACTCCTCTATGTGGGAGAACTGAAGGGATTCCTCCTATGCAATTGTGGCCACTAATAAAAGAGGGGGAGGGGTGCTCCAGCCCAAGAGACCTGGTCAGGGTCCATGCAATATACAAAAACATACTTGAGGGGCACACCCTAAAATGCTTTACATACATCTTGAATGTATATTTGAGTATAGTATTGAGTGCATGCTATACTGTACACGGACATACTTTTCACTAAGCCAATATTTCTGTATTAAAATCCTTTTTTTATTGGTCTTATGTAATATTTTAATTTTCTTTTTGGTCTTATGTAATATTTTAATTTTCTGAGATACTGAACTTTGGGTTTTCACTAGCTGTAAGCCATAATCATCAAAAATAAATGAAAGAATGGAAGAAAAAATGAAAGAAATGCTTGAATCATATCACAAATAAATTCACTTTTAGATGATATTCAAATTTTATGAGATGCATTAAAGAAGCTTACTAGCACAAATCCCCCCCCCCCCCCCAAAAAGAAAAAAAATTTCCCTTGCTAGCAACACAAATCCCCGGAAATCACCTTTCCTAGCACAAATTTGCCATTCTATAAACATTCTTACCCTCTGATGCCCCAAAATTCCTGCACCAAACACAAATTCCCTCCCCCAATCTCCTCATGATGCCCCCCACCTCAGCGCCCAGGGCAGCCACCCCTCCTGCCCACCCCCTGTCCCTGGTCTCTATACCATGGTGCTTCTGGGCCTTGGACACCACATGCACTGACTGTGATGTGTTTCCAGGGAAAGCGTTCCCATCCAGGACTTCCTCCCAAAAATGGTCCTCCTAGCAAGTTCTTATGGTCACTTGCAATTGGAGTTTGTGTAAATGCATCTCAGCTTGCCTGAGCCAAGGTTCTCCTCCTAATCCCCAGCTGATAACACATACAGTACACTGGGGTTGCAATACGTTAATGTAGAAAGCCTTGTGGGAATAACATGGTGCAGGAAGCGGTGTTAGGCCCAAATGGACATATTTTAGGTCCTGCTCCTGACGCCAACCACCATGGAAACACTCCCATTAATCAAAAAACACCACGCAGAAAATATTTTTCTATTTTAAGATCCCTTATGCAATTAATGTTTCATCAAGCAGATGAGCCGTCTATCCCGCTAAAACGTTTTATGGCCATCCGCACAGCGATTTTGCAAGGCTCTGGGGAGACAAGGTTTTATTGGAAAGCATTTTCAATAAAGGTGACTTTTAACAAGTCACATAAATGCCTTGGTTAATGCCGTTGTAACTAATTACCCTCCGCAGATTTTATGGTAACATCTCTTTGTTCATGGCCTCCTCAGTCTGTAGGAGCGAACGCGGCGATTTTTATGTCATTCGCATGACGGGAGATGTGAGCTGCATATATATATATATATATATATATATATATATATATATATATACATATGTAGGTCAGATGTACAGACTAGAATCAAAGAGGGAGACTTGTAAAGATCAGGGCACCACAACGGGGGTGTATATAGACCCTCTCCACACCTCCAAGGCCAGTTGATGGCCTATAGCATGATCTTATTATTAAAGGGACAGTCAACTGAGAAAAATGAAGAGAATGAGAAAGAAAATGTCTATCGTAGGATTCCAAAGTCTTCTAAACTCTGATAAGTCTTCCTTCGTAGTGGGTGGCTGGGGGTTCTCATACACTCTATTCCTCATATTATAGTCTAAGTCACTCTCCAGTAATCATTTTGTACAGCACAATGGATATTTTCTGATCCTTTGAGTTTTCATAACCACCAGCAGCTCTAGTTTGTGTTCTCATCTCCTCTGAGGCCCCCATTGAATATCAAAGGGTTGCAAAAAATGATGAAATTTCTCAGGCGATGCATGCCCAGAGTTATATATTAACTCCTTCCCGCTGGCCATACTCATATACACTTTATTACCAAAAGTATTGGGACAGCTGCCTTTACACGCACATGAATTTTAATAGCATCCCGGTCTTAGTCCGTAGGGTTCAGTATTGAGTTGGCCCACCCTTTGCAGCTATAACACCTTCAACTCTTCTGGGAAGGCCGTCCACAATGTTTAGGAGTGTGTCTATGGGAATTTTTGATCATTCTTCCAGAAGCGCATTTGTAAGGTCAGGCACTGATGTTGGAGGGAAGGCCTGGCTCGCAGCCTGCGTTCTAATACATCCCAAAGGTGTTCTATCGGGTTGAGGTGAGGGCTCTGTGAAGGCCAGTCAAGTTCCTCCACCCCAAACTCGCTTATCCATGTCTTTATGGACCTTGCTTTGTGCACTGGTGCTCAGTCATGTTGGAACAGGAAGGGGCCATCCCCAAACTGTTTCCACAAAGTTGGGAGCATGAAATTGTCCAAAATGTCTTGGCATGCTGATGTCTTAAGCGTTCCCTTCACTGGAACTAAGGGGCCAAGCCCAACCCCTGAAAAACAACCCCAGACCATAATCCCCCCTCCACCAAATGATTTGGACCAGTGCACAATCAAGGTCCATAAAGACATGGATGAGTGAATTTGGGGTGGAGGAACTTGACTGGCCTGCAGAGAGTCCTGGCCTCAGCCTGATAGAACATCTTTGGGATGAATTAGAGTGCAGACTGTGAGCCAGGCCTTCTCTCCAACATCAGCGCCTGACCTCACAAATGCGCTTCTGGAAGAATGGTCAACCATTCCCATAGACACACTCCTAAACCTTGTGGACAGCCTTCCCAGAAGAGCTGAAGCTGTTATAGCTGCAAAGGGTGGGCCAACTCAATATTGAACCCTACGGACTAAGACTGGGATGGCATTAAAGTTCATGTGTGTGTAAAGGCAGGTGCCACAATACTTTTGGTAATATAGTGTATGTAGCAGCATGTAATGAGAACTTAATAGCACGCCCCCAGCACTGGGACCATGTTGTCACCAACATTTTCTGGTCATACGATCAGGAGCCAGTAGGACTGGCTCCTGATCAGTGGTGGGAAAAGAGAATCTGGTGCCCAGTAGTAGTAGAACCCCATTCAGGAATACAGGAACCACCCTCCCCACCTCCAGTAGATGTAGAACCCCTCCTCCCCACCTCTAGTACACTGGGACCCCCATTCAAGAATATAGGAACCCCACACTCTACCTCCAATAAATGGAGACCCCCATTCAGGAATACAGGAACCCCCCTCCCCACCTCCAGTAGAAAGAGACCCCAATTCAGTAATACAAGAACTTCCCTCCCTACCTCCAGTAGATGGGGCTACAATTCAGGAATACAGGAATCCATCTGCAGTAGATGGTAAACCACCCTCCCCACCTCCAGTATGTGTAGACCCCCATTCAGAAATGCAGGAACCCCCCCTCCCCACCTCCAGTACACAGAGACCTTCAGGAATACAGAAACCCCTCTCCCCCCACCTCCAGTAGATGGAGACCACCATTCAGGAATGCAGGAACCCCCCTCCCCACTTCCAGAAAGAGGAGATCAGCCTTTCAAGAATACAGGAACCCCTCCTCTCCACCTCCAGTACACAGAGACCTTCAGGAATACAGAAACCCCTCTCCCCCCACCTCCAGTAGATGGAGACCACCATTCAGGAATGCAGGAACCCCCCTCCCCACTTCCAGAAAGAGGAGATCCGCCTTTCAATAATACAGGAACCCCTCCTCCCCACCTTCAGTGCACAGAGACCCCCCATTCAGGAATACAGGAGCCCCCCTCCCCTCACCTTCAGGAGATGGAGACCCCCATTCAGGAAAACAGGAAATCCCCTCCCCACCTAGAGTAGGAGAAAAGCCTCCATCCAGGAAACCCCCTCTATGAATGGAGATGAGCAGTCCATTCATAGATCATGTTTCATTCATGGCGGTGATAGTACGGCTCCTGTGAACAAAGGCCAAACATATACACTAATGAATGCCTGACACAGGTCTGTTAACCCCTGCTGCTCTGGAAGATTGCGGTAGGAGGGGATCGGAGAAGGAAGATTTCTTTTAAGCCAGCAGCACAAGGGACACATTACAGTGACAATAAGTAATGTTCCTTTTGCTGATTTCTTTTTTTTTCTTTCTTTTATTAAACTTAGGCTTTAAAGGTCTGGTAAGTATTTGGGGGTTCTCTATGTCAATTGCTGCAAAGAAATCCAAACTGGCCAAAAAACATAGTTGACCAGCAATTTAATCAGCATTTTTGTTTCTTTGCACACGTCAGTTTCGCTGTAGTAGGTTGTATACATCGTGCAGGTCGGCCATGCCAAAGGAAGGAAAGTTATGCATGTTATTTAAAGGAATTGGACATTTTTAATGTTGCACTTTAGGCTTTATTAAAACCATTGCTTCCTGCTAAAATGATTATGGAAAAAAAAAATAAAATGTCTTATTAGTCCACTAGAGCAGTGCCCAGCCTACCCCACCCCAGCCAGCCAAGAAAAAAAAAACATTTGAGGTTGATGGGGAATCCCCCAACCCCTGCTGCACTATTGTATTCTGGCAATGGGACTCCTCCGCTGCCAGTATGCATTGATCGGTGCTGCAGCCAATTGGCTGCAAGTGCTGATCAATATATAATTGATCAGCAATTATACAATTATACATTATAATTATATACAAATATTGGTAGGAGGCGATCACTAGATCAACTCCTCTTGAATGGAATTGGGCATATATGGATGGAAATTCTGTCGGCTCCTTCCGAACAGGTCAAATTCCGATCCATGTAAAAAAAAAAAAAACAAAGAAATTTCCACGCTCAACTTACCGACCAGCCTGCAAACCAACCAAATTGACTTGTCTGCCTGTTGACTGTTGGACAGGTCAATTTGTTTGGTTGCAGACTGGTCGGTAAGTTGAGCTTGGAAATGTCTTTGTTTTTTTTGTTTTTTTCATATGCTTTTCCAATGCTCCTTGCTGCAGTGATCAGTTACTGGACATGTGCACTACCAAAAAATGTGTTTGTTTTCATTTTGGTTTCATTCTTTTTTTTTTTTCTTTTTTTTGGGTCATTCGTTATGATCAGAATTCGTTATTTCGAATAAATTCATGAATTCGCAAATTCAAAATTTCTGAAATTAGAAAATTCGGAAATTCGCAAATTCAAAAATCCGAAAATTCGCAAATTCGCAAATTAAAAAAATCCGAAAATTCGGAAATTTGCTAATTCAAAAATCCGAAAATTCGCAAATTCGCAAATTAAAAAATCCGAAAATTCGGAAATTCGAAATTCTGAAAATAAGATAATCCAAAATAATAACTAGCTAACTAATAATAACTATTAAGTTATAGGTATTGGAATTTCCTTTTAAATGTGGCTGTTAGTGAACGTAACGAATACGAATTTATCCGAAGTTACAAATGATCTGAAATTACGAATGCCGCATCTAAACAAATGGAACGTAACAAATTAATAATAATAAATAATAATAATAATAATAAAAATGTTTTATTATTATTTATTATGATTAATTTGTTACGTTCCATTTGTTTAGATGCGGCATTTGTTCATTTGGATAATTCGTAACTTCGGATAAATTCGTATTCATTACGCTCACTAACAGGCAAATTTGAAAAGAAATCCCAATACCTCTAATTTAATAGTTAGTTATTATTAGTTAGTTAGTTATTTCAGATTTTCACATTTTCGGGTTTTCTAATTTTCGTTTTTATTTTCGGATTTTCGTTCTTTTTGAGTTTTCGGATTTTCGTTCTTATTTTCAGGTTTTCACATTGCCAAATTTTAGGTTTTCCTAAGTTTTAGATTCTGTATGGGCAGCATGAGCCTTGTAAATGGCCAGAACTTTTACCCACTTGACCTCCGGAAGGTTTCACCCCCACCCATGGCCAGGGCCTTTTTTTTGCTATTCAGCACTACGCTACTACTTTAAATTGCTCAGTCATACCACACTGTACCCAAATTAGAATTATATCATATTTCCCCCCACAAATGGAGCTTTCATTTGGTGGTATTTGATGTTTTTTTTTATTAAATAATTATATAAACAACAAAAAAAGAAAATTTTGAAAAAAAAAAAATAATATTTTCTACTTTCTGTTATAAAATATTTCCAATAGAATCAAATTTCTTCCTGAATTTAGGCCAAAAAGTTTTCTGCTGCATTTTTTTGGTAAAAACCAAACTGCGTTTTTGGGGACACTGTACAATTGGGGACATTAGTACAGTTCTGATCGTAATCAAGGTAGAGATCCATACAGACACTATAACAGGGATGGAGGTGATCAGCGAATTATAGCATCCACCATCCATCACCTTAAACCGCAGTGCCTCCACCAACAGCTGTATAAAACTGCTTACCATCTCCTGTAGACCCCTTGTTACAGAGGGGTCAGCCTACGCCTGTGGCTTAAAACCCAGCCCGGGCCTTTCTCCACACCCCAGGGCTCCTCCACAGTTCAGATGTCACTCGGTGAATTGGATAGGAAATTGTCACCCAGAAGAAACAAAAGGCTCCATATAGCGTAAAATCCTTGGTAGGTTTATTAAGTAATAAAAAATATTGTATCAGTTACAGCAGTAAGTAATAAAACACCTTAAGTTTGGTGTGTCGGCCAGCACACAGCCAAACAAACCTGTCCTTTGGCGGCACGAGGGGGATGGTGACGTCAGTGCGTCGCTCCGCCCTACGCGTTTCATCATAAATGACGTTGTCCAGACACAGACCAGCAGTGGGAGCATGCAGTGTGCCTGAAAACCAGGAAGTAAGTCGAGATGTACCCATACCTCACTTAGCTTGGAGCTCCCGCCTGCCAGCAATAAATTTACAATGGGCAGGCAGCAAGTGGTTTAGATTCAGCTCCACCACTGCAATGTGGTTTGGATAAATGTTCAGAACCTCAGCACAGATCTGAACCCAGGTACAGCTGTCTCATCCATATTTAATTATTAAGTGGTGGATGTTTCCAGATTTGCTTATTGTCATTTGCCTCTCTGATACAGAAGCATTCCATAAGGGCGCACGGGCGCCGTCCCCTCTCTCCTGCCACCCCCTCTAACACCAATAGATAGATTCATGCATTGCATGAATCTATCTATGGCCGCCGCTGCCACCTTTATTCAGGCGCTCGGCCCCTTTTCGGGCACCTGAATGACAGCAGCGGGGGTTGTTTTTGAAGCACCTGATTAGAGCCAAAGGCTCTAATAGGCGTCAAAAAAGGTGACCTGCGAGCGTCCAGCTGTGTTAGAAAAGCAAATAAATATTCGCTTTCTTAACACTAAACCGCCTCTCCGCCAATCAGGTGCTCGGATCTGTTACCCACCACCTGATTAGCTAAAACAACGGGCACTGTGATTGGACGCCAGGCGTCCAATCATAGCGGAGCACGGGAAGAGAGGACGGGAGAAGACATCGAAGAGCTGTCCCACCGAGACAGGAAAGTGCAGACAGCGGGCCAGCGGGGGGCACACTGGCAGCATTTGATATGGCACAGTGGCTGCGTTTGATGGGGCACAGTGGGAGCAATTGATGGGCACAGTGGCTGCGTTTGATGGCACAGTGGCTGCGTTTAAATGCACAGTGGCGGCAATTGATGGGCACAGTGGCTGCATTTGATGGGCACAGTGGCGGCAATTGATGGGCACAGTGGCTGCGTTTGATGGGCACAGTGGCGGCAATTGATGGGCATAGTGGCTGCGTTTGATGGCATGGTGGCGGCAATTGATGGGCACAGTGGCTGCGTTTGATGGGCACAGTGGCAGCAATTGAAGGGCACAGTGGCTGCATTTTATCTGGCACAGTGGCTGCATTTGATGGCACAGTGGCTGCATTTGATGGCACAGTGGCGGCAATTGATGGGCACAGTGGCTGCGTTTGATGGCACAGAGGCTGCGTTTGATGGCACAGTGGTGGCTGTCCCACCGAGACAGGAAAGTGCAGACAGCGGGCCAGCGGGGGGCACACTGGCAGCATTTGATATGGCACAGTGGCTGCGTTTGATGGGGCACAGTGGGAGCAATTGATGGGCACAGTGGCTGCGTTTGATGGCACAGTGGCTGCGTTTAAATGCACAGTGGCGGCAATTGATGGGCACAGTGGCTGCATTTGATGGGCACAGTGGCGGCAATTGATGGGCACAGTGGCTGTGTTTGATGGGCACAGTGGCGGCAATTGATGGGCATAGTGGCTGCGTTTGATGGCATGGTGGCGGCAATTGATGGGCACAGTGGCTGCGTTTGATGGGCACAGTGGCAGCAATTGAAGGGCACAGTGGCTGCATTTTATCTGGCACAGTGGCTGCATTTGATGGCACAGTGGCTGCATTTGATGGCACAGTGGCGGCAATTGATGGGCACAGTGGCTGCGTTTGATGGCACAGAGGCTGCGTTTGATGGCACAGTGGTGGCAATTCATGGGCACAGTGGCAGCAATTGATGGGCACAGTGGCTGCATTTGATGGCATAATGGTGGCAATTGATGGGCGCAGTGGCTGCGTTTGATGGCATAATGGTGGCAATTGATGGGCACAGTGGCTACGTTTGATGGCATAATGGTGGCAATTGATGGGCACAGTGGCTGCGTTTGATGGGCACAGTGGCGGCAATTGAAGGGCACAGTGGCTGCATTTTATGGCACAGTGGCTGCATTTGATGGCACAGTGGCTGCAATTGATGGGCACAGTGGCTGCGTTTGATGGCACAGAGGCTGCGTTTGATGGCACAGTGGTGGCAATTCATGGGCACAGTGGCTGCGTTTGATGGGCACAGTGCCGGCAATTGATGGGCACAGTGGCTGCGTTTGATGGCATAATGGTGGCAATTGATGGGCACAGTGGCTGCGTTTGATGGGCACAGTGGCGGCAATTGAAGGGCACAGTGGCTGCATTTTATGGGGCACAGTGGCTGCATTTTATGGCACAGTGGCTGCGTTTGATGGCACAGTGGCTGCGTTTGATGGTACAGTGAGTCTGCAATTGATGGCACAGTGGTTGCGTTTGATGGCACAGTGGCGGCAATTGATGGGCACAGTGGCTGCGAAAGATTTTTTAAGCACCAGCCACCACTGTATAGAAGGATCCAGTATGGTCACATTTGTTGCACATTTGATGCAGATTCGTCACATTCTCTCCAATGTGCCTGGATTCGCCAGCCGTCTATAAAAGAACCCTTGTTGTTGTTGTTTTTTAGATTATATTTTTAACATTCAGCTGCTTTTTTATTTTTATTTTTTTCTTGTTGTCTGATTGCTAATTACAGAATCCTATTGCTGGTTATCTCTGCAATGTTAATAGCTCCGGTGTAGTCCCAGAATTCCCGCATGGACATTGGCAGGGTGTTGGATAATCATCTGTCATTGCTTGAATGATCCTGATCTCCCTGCAGGCCCGGAGCTCATTTGCACACTGGAGAGCCAAAGAGAGTCATCGGGCCTTTCAGACAGAAGAAGATGCATTGTACAGTGTATGGATCTGGCTCTCTGATCGATCAGTACTGACCCCCTCCCTCCTCAATCAATGGGAATGGCCTCTTTGCCCTTGTCCTACCTTCACATTCTCCACCACCCGTTCTACCATTACACCTCTCATTTCTTTCTACGGGTTCAAGTTTTTCAGAATCAAGTTATACTGATGTGAATGTACAACATACACTCACCGGCCACTTTATTAGGTACACCTGTTCAATTGCTTGGTAATACAAATGGCTGATTAGCCAATCACATGGCAGCAACTCGATGCAGTTCTAGCAGCATCTAGACGTGGTGAGGACGACTTGTTGAAGTTTAAACCGAGCATCAGAATGGGGATTTAAGTGACTCTGAACGTGGCATGGTTGTTGGTGCCAGACGGGCCGGTCTGAGTATTTCAAAAACTTCTGATCTACTGGGATTTTCACACACAACCAATTCTCAGATTTACAGAGAAAGGTCCGAAAAAGAGAAAATATCCAGTGAGCGGCAGTTGTGTGGAGGAAAATGCCTTGTTCATGTCAGAGGGCAGAGTAGAATGGGCAGACTGGTTCCAGATGATAGAAAGGGAATAGTAACTCAAATAACCACTCGTTACATCCAAGGTATGCAGAATACCATCTCTGAATCCACAACACATCCAACATTGAAGCAAATGGGCTACAGCAGCAGAAGACCACACCGGGTGCCACTCCTGTCAGCTAAGAACAGGAAACTGAGGATACAATTGGCACAGGATCACCAAAATTGGACAATAGAAGATTGGAAAAATGTTGCCTGGTCTGATGAGTCTCGATTTCAGCTGCAATATTCAGATGGTCGGGTCAGAATTTGGTGTACACAACATGAAAGCATGGATCCATCCTGCCTTGTATCACCGGTTCAGGCTGGTGGTGGGGGTGTAATGGTGGGGGGGGGATATTTTCTTGGCACACTTTGGGCCCCTTTAGTACCAATTGAGCATCATTTAATCGCCACGGCCTACCTGAGTATTGTTGCTGACCATGTCCATCCCTTTATGACTACAGTGTCCCCATCTTCTGATGGCTCCTTCCAGCAGGATAATGCACCATGTCACAAAGCTCCAATCATCTCACCACTGGACAATGAGGTCCCTGTACTCCAATGTCCTCCACACTCACCACATCTCATCCAATAGAGCACCTTTGGGATGTGGTGGAACAGGAGATGCACATCATGGATGAAATCTGCAGCAATTGCGTGATGCCATCATGTCGCTATGGACCAAAATCTCTGCGGAATGTTTCCAACACCTCGTTGAATCTATGACTAACTGCCACTGACATCACCAGTGACACTAATACAGTAATCAGTGATAATGCTATACACTGTCACTGTTCTAATGACATTGGCTGGGAAGGGATTAACATCTAGGGACAGTGAAGGGGTTAAATGTGTGCCTAACAATGCGTAATGTGAGTAATGTATGCTGCTTTTACTAATAGATCTCTTTGTTTCTTACCCCTGGATATGCAGGGATAAAAAAATAGAGAGATTGTTTGCACTGCACAAAGCCCTGTGTTGATTGTCAATGGACACAGCCAATCAGCAGGTCCAAGCCATCATTGGCCGACTCCCAATGTGTACAATGACAGCAAGTGTCAGCGAGGGGGGTGGGGGATGGGACGCATGCCTTGGAAACAAGCAGCAATGTACCAGTCCCTTTGCCTGCATGGGCCCCCCCCCCCCCCCCCGTCCGCAGTACACTGCGCAGTACAGGCTGGTCAGGCTGAGGAGGAAAGTGGTCTCCAAACCTCAGCCTGGGGACCGGATGTGACTCTTTGCTTGCCTGACACCAATGATGGGGCACCATTCCCCCTACTAACACCATCATTGGGGCATTATTCTTCTCAGTGAAATCAACAATAGGGCACTATAACTCCCATTAGAACCAATGATGGAGCACTGATGGCGGGGGGAGTTTTCTACTCCCTCTTGGCACCGTCTGGTCACCCTAAACCTGAAGGACACTAAACTGGCCCTTTGCTTAGAAAGTTTGGAGACCCCTGAGCTAGATGATGCTGGACATCCTCCAACCAGGACATGAGGCGGGCTCTAACTGTTCTATAGCATGCTAAACTCTGACCGGTTATATATATTTTTGCCCAAGCCCATAGCCATTTTTTGAACATTCTGTACATCACTGGCTATCATTTGTAGACAACAGTTGTCTGCATGTGGCCAGAAAAATAAATGCTTGACTCCCGAATGCTCTATATCCCCCCATGCTGCTTTTCAATGTTCCTCCAGTCTATTAGAGTTCCAGATAGAGAGCTGTGAAGTGAAATACAAAACATGTGAAGAGATGTTCTGCTGTCACTATGGAGGGTGTGAGTTCAGCCCCGGAGAGGTCATATCCTTTGCCTTAAAGCAGAACTCCGGGCAAACATCCACATCCACTATATACAACACATGGGGGGCTGTTTAAAGATGAACTCCAGGCAGGGCCACCAATAGGGGTGTATTGCCATAGAGCTGGCCCTCCTGTATCTGGTCCGCACCCCATCAGATTAGCAGGTGGCCGGAGGGGGGCAGAGAGGGCACTACGTAATGACTTCCCGTCTCAATTCTGTTCACCCCCTTATAGATCAGAGCAGTTTTCACATTTCTGCTATGGACCCTTTTTTTCATCAATAACTTTGTCATTACCTAAAGCAGTATACAGTGCCTTGAAAAAGTTTTCATACCCTACATTTTCCACATTTTGTCATGTTACAACCAAAAATGTAAATGTATTTTATTGGGATTTTATGTGATAGACCAACACAAAGTGGCACATAATTGTGAAGTGGAAGGAAAATGATAAATGGTTTTCAACATTTTTTACAAATAAATATGTGAAAAGTGTGTCTCTCTACCAGCTTTGCACATCTAGAGAGTGACATTTTTGCCCATTCTTCTTTGCAAAATAGCTCAAGCTCTGTCAGATTGGATGGAGAGCGTCTGTGAACAGCAATTTTCAACTCTTGCCACAGATTCTCAGTTGGATTTAGGTCGGGATTTTGACTGGGCCATTCTAACATTTGATCTAAACCAGGGGTCTCAAACTGGTGGACCTCCAGCTATTGCGAAACTACAAGGTCATGATGCATTGCAAGGGTGACAGTTATAAGTATGACTCCCACAGGCAGAGGCATGATGGGACTTGTAGTTTTGCAACAGCTGGAGGTCCACCAGTTTGAGACCCCTGATCTAAACCATTCCATTGTAGCTCTGGTTGTATGTTTAGGGTCGCTGTCCTGCTGGAAGGTGAACCTCCACCCCAGTCTCAAGTCTTTGCAGACTCTAATAGGTTTTCTTTTAAGATTGCCCTGTATTTGGCTCCATCCATTTTCCCATCAACTCTGACCAGCTTCCCTGTCCCTGCTGAAGAAAAGCATCCCCACCACATGATGCTGCCACCACCATGTTTCATGGTGGGGATGGTGTGTTCAGGGTGATGTGCAGTGTTAGTTTTGCACCACACATAGCATTTGTTTTTAGACCAAAAAGTCAAAATTTGGTCTCATCTGACCAGAGCCCCTTCTTCCACATGTTTGCTGTGTCCTCCACATGGCTTCTCGCAAACTGCAAACAGGACTTCTTATGGCTTTCTTTCAACAATGTCTTTCTTCTTGTCACTCTTCCATAAAGGTCAGATTTGTGGAGAACACGACTAATAGTTGTCCTGTGGACAGATTCTCCCACCTGAGCTGTGGATCTCTGCAGCTCCTCCAGAGTTACCATGGGCCTCTTGGCTCTTCTCTGATGAATGCTCTCCTTGCCGGCCTGTCAGTTTAGGTGGACGGCCATGTCTTGGTAGGTTTGTAGTTGTGCCATACTCTTTCCATTTTCGGATGATGGATTGAACAGAGCTCCGTGAGATGTACAAAGCTTGGGATATTTTTTTATAACTTAACCCTGCTTTATACTTCTCCACAACAACTATCCCTGACCCGTCTGGTGGGTTCCTTGGCCTTCATGATGCTATTTGTTCACTAAGGTTCTCTAACAAACCTCTGAGGGCTTCACAGAACAACTGTAGTTGTACTGAGCTTAAATTACACACAGGTGGACTCTATTTACTAATTAGGTGACTTCTGAAGGCAATTGGTTCCACTAGGGGTATCAGAGTAAAGGGGGCTGAATACAAATGCACCCCACACTTTTCACATATATATTTGTAAAAAATTTTGTAAACCATTCATCATTTTCCTTCTACTTCACAATTATGTGCCCCTTTGTGTTGGTCTATCACATTAAAATCCCAATAAAATACACACGTTGTAACATGACAAAATGTGAAAAAATTCAAGGGGTATGAATACTTTTTCAAGGCACTGTTAACTCCTATGCATTTTTTAGTGCTTTTGGAAGTTTTGTAAAAACACACTATAGTCCATTTAACATGGTTTCCTATGGCACATGTTCACATCCATGCGTTTTTTTCAGTCGGTGTGCTTTTGGAAAGGGTTAGGGACTCTTTTCCGCAGTAGATTGTGTTTTTCGTGTAATAGACTTCAATGGACTGCACCAAAAAACGCAAGTGTTGCGTTTTTGATGGGTTTTATACATGCGTTTTCATGGTGGTGGGGGGTGGTTCTCCCTAACAAACTGTGTAGCTGGTTGTTGAAGAGCGGACCGGTAAGCTGGCTGCCGCGTCTATAACAACCTATAAGTCATCAGCTGTCAGTGGGGTTCCCCGCTGACAGCTAAATGCGAAAACAAGAATTGCCGGCAATAAAAAAAAAAAGGGTAAAAATGGCGTGGGGTCCCCCCCAATCCATATTATTATCCTTATTATAATCCTTATTAAAACCATAATCCATATGGTTTTTAAGGGGAACCACACGTCAAAATGTAAAAAAAAAATCCATACCAAAAGGAGGGGACGCGTGACACCCCCCCCCCACCTGTCTCCTGAACCATACCAAGCCACATGCCCAAAATATGGGGGGGGTTTGGGGCGGGCGGGGGCATGTTGATGGAACAAGGGGCCTCTGCCCCATAACCCTGGCAGGATTTAGCTAGACTAACAAATTGATAGAATAAACCTCAAGAATATGGGATTTTGTAGGCAATTGAAGAAATATAAAATTTCACATATATAAAGTTGATATTTATTGTAGAAAAATTACATTAAAAAATCTCATTTTGAAAATTAGATTTTTTAATGTAATTTTTATGTAATTTTTCTACAATAAATATCAATTTTATATATGTGAAATTTTATATTTCTTTAATTGCCTACAAAATCCCATATTCTTGACGTTTATTCTTTTATTTTTTTTTTTGTTTCATAAGAGGTTTACTCTATGTATTACCAAGGGATGGTGGCAATTAACATGTGTGGCCCTGTGAATCATCCAATTCCAGACTAACAAATTGAAGCGAAACTCCATCTCACACTTTATAACAGCAACAGGTTATTTTTTTTTTTGAGGGGGGGGGATAAAGGTTTTACATGAATAAATAAAATCTGATCATTTCAAGCACCCCTGTCAGTGGTTGCTGGTTTGCATTATTTCCTAACTGCAGGGGGGCTTGTTCTGTTGATAAGCAACAGACTTACAAAAGTATAACCCACACACATGGGTGAAGGAAGTGCTGCTCACCCCACAATTATCAATTACCAGTAGAGCTGCACAATTAATCGTTAAGAAATCGTGACCTCGATTCAACCCCCCTGATGATCTCTATTGCAGGGTTTGCCGATTCTTTCATATAACAAGTGGAGAGACTTATCTGCTCACTCAGCTGTCAAAAGAAAACATCTGGGCAGTCTGACAAGTTTTTAACATGAAACATTGTAACTAACTCTTCCTTCTTGGATCAAAAGGGAAAAACTTCTGTGTGTAAAGAAAAAAATCCAGGCAGTCTGCCAAGTTTTTAACAACCTGTAAATGCAGGAAGTTTAACCATTTAAAGTCTAATGCCGCGTACACACGGTCGGACTTTTCAGCTACAAAAGTCCAACGGACGCTGACGGACTAAAGCTGGCTGGTAATCCGATCATGTGTGGGCTTCTCCGGACTTTCAACGTACTTTTTTAGCCTCAAATCCGACGTACTTTAGATTTGAAACATGCTTCAAATTTTTACGTCGTAACTACGACGGACCCCGAAGTCCGCTCGTCTGTATGCTAGTCCTACGGACAAAAACCCACGCTAGGGCAGCTATTGGCTACTGGCTATCAACTTCCTTATTTTAGTCCGGTGTACGTCATCACGTACGAATCCGTCGGACTTTTGTGTGGTCGTGTGTAGGCAAGTCTGTTCGTTAGAAAGTCTGCCGCAAGTCCGCCGCAAGTCCGCCGAAAGTCCGCCGAAAGTCTGTCGGACAGGCTGTCGGACTTTTGTAGATGAAAAGTCCGACCGTGTGTACGCGGCATAAATCTTTTTCTGACACTTGTTTTCTGACACTTGTGGATGTAAACCCGAAATTTTTTTTTTATATATATATATCATACTGTAGAGTATAAGATTTCCTATCATTTGAGCCCAGTCTTGCCACACAGAGTTAATCCATCTCTGAGCAATCCTCTTTTATTGTTCAGTGAGAAAAATCTTGACAAACTGAGAAAAACTTTGTCAAATCCTCCCCCTTGCTGTGAGTGACAGGTGATTTACATATCTCGTGCACTAGCCTAAGACATGCATTATTTTTTAATTCCCTCCCCCACTCCTTTCTTCAGCAGCTCTGCAAGGATTGGCTGTTCCACACCTCAGTGTGATTGGGCATGCTGAAGTCATGTGGTTACTTTCCTGTCTTTTCACTGGATGTTGGAGATCATAGCAGAAATACACAGGAGAACATGCATATTGACAAGGAGTGTGTAGAGGTGGGCGGGGAGTCTACTGACATCATGACTCCACCCACCTAGCTCCAGACAACAGACCCCGCCCACAGAATATGCAGTTTTTCGGGTCTCATAACAGACAGAGGGGAGACATTTGACAGGTAAAGATACATGCAGGAGGCGTGTCTATCCTTATAGATAACCCCTATGGCAGTAGTTTAGAAAGGATGACATTGGGTTTACATCCACTTTAAGTTAAAATCAATATTTTTTGCTAGAAAATTTCGTGGAACCCCCAAACATTATATATATATTTTAGCAGAGACCCTAGGGAATAAAATGTCAATTGCTGCAAAATTTTATGTCACACTGTATTTGCCCAGTCTTTCAAACACATTTTTTTGGGAAAAAATACACTTCAATGAATAAAAAAAAAAAAAAAAGAAGTAAAGTTAGCCCAATTTTTTTTGTTTTAATGTGAAAGATGATGTTACGCCTGCGAGAATCGTGATCTATCTTCTAAGCAAAAAAATTGTGATTCTCATTTTAGCCAGAATCGTGCAGCTCTAATTACCAGACAGAAAATGAGGCAACAAAAAAAAAAGATCAGACTGATACATCAATTGATGTGTAGAAAAGGTTTTTTATTGATTTAAAAATTGTTTCAAATTTGACACAACATTATTAAAACATGAGCTCCGGTATGCATAACCTCAACAGCAACAACAAGAGATGTCCTTAATTCTATTGGCAGATGATAGTTTGTACATAGAAATGTTCAACTTAATATTACTGCTCAAAGGACCCCAATGCGTTTTGATCATAGTAGTCCAAATCTTCCTCAGGGGGATTAGGATATCTAAATCATGAAACATATCAAAATAAAGCATTTACTCTACATGAAAATAATAGGTCACGCTATAAATTATTCATCATCCATAAATAATCATACCTTTTAGTGAGGAGGTTACATAACTTGTAATAAAAACATCTTTGCCATAGTAGTCCACATCTTCCTCAGGGGGATTAGGATATCTAAATCATGAAACATATCAAAATTAAGCATTTACTCTACATGAAAATAATAGGTCACGCTATAAATTATTCATCATCCATAAATAATCATACCTTTTAGTGAGGAGGTTACATAACTTGTAATAAAAACATCTTTGCCATTCTGAAGCTTCCCTCCAACCACTTTGCTTATTATTTTATATATACTGTGATTCTGTACTTGCCAAATATGCTGCAGAAATCTCCCTCCACTGAGTCTGGCTGCAGCCATTTTAACTGTGGGCAGCTGAAGCTGCTGCCTGTTCACTTCCTGGATCTACACAGGCACACAGACACACACCTCCAGCTCTGCAGCTCTGGTTGGCTCTCCTATGACTCATCCCCCCTCCTTTCCTGGCAAACTCTCACAAGAGTGATAGAGAGAGCTGTGCATGATGTCATAAGCCTAGGCTAATGACCAGACAAGAAACAGGAAGTGGGCTGTATAAGGGATTTACTGGCAGAAAAAAAAATGTTTTACTATCCAAAGTTAAAACAACAACAAGGGCAGAAGATTTAATAGATGGAAAGTTGAATAAATGACTAAAGTTCTGCTTTAAATTGGCCAGAGCAAACTGTAAATACATGACACAAGCAGAGTTGTTTCCAGGTGGTCACCCGATCAGAAGCAGCAAATGTGCTCTCTAACCTAGGTCTCCAATGAGGTTCCGCCCACTCCAACTTACTGTCCCCAATCCATCTCCTGATAAGACAGAGGCTAGGGGACAAGTTGCACATGCTCAGTTTGGTGTGTTTTGCTAGAGAGATTTTTTTTTTGGGAGAGGCACAGGGCCAATCAGCACTGTCCAGACAGAGGGTCAGGGGTCCTTTTTTGTGATATAAGTGAAAAAAGGCTGAAATTTAAAAAAAACAAAACAATACTTTTTACTTTCTGCGACAAAACATATCCAATAAAATTTTAACATGAAAAATCAAAACTGCTCATTTTAAAGGCTTATATAAAAGTTATTGTCATGAAAAGTGTTTGGAGACCCGGGTCCTGCCCCAGGGGACATGTATCAATGCAAACATTTTTTTTAAAAACGGCCGTTTTTTTGGGAGCAGTGATTTCTTTAATGCTTAAAGTGAAACAATAAAAATGAAATATTTCTTTAAATATTGTGCCTGGGGAGTGTCTATAGTATGCCTGTGAAGGGCGCAGTTTTCCCGTGTTTAGAACAATACCACAGCAAAATGACATTTCTGAAGAAAAAAAATGTCATTTAAAACTGATCACGGCTGTAATAAATTGTCAGGTCTCGGCAATACAGATAAAACTCATTGAAAAAAAGAGCATGGGATCCCCCAGTCTAATACCAGGCCCTTTGGGTCTGGTATGAATATTAAGGGGAACCCCGAACCAAATTTTTTTTAAAAATTGCATGAGGTTCCCCCTAAAATCCATACTAGGCCCTTCGGGTCTGATATGGAAATTAAGGGGAACCCCATGCCAATTTTTTTAAAAAAATGGTGTAGGGGTCCCCCCAAAATCCATACCAGACCCTTCAGGTCTGGTATGGATTTTAAGGAGAACCCTGTGCCAAAATTAAAAAAAAAGTGTAGGGGTCCCCCCCCAAATCCATACCAGACCCTTATCCGAGCACGCAACCTGGCAGGTCGCAGGAAAAGAGGGGGGGATGAGAGAGCGTCCCCCCTCCTGAACTGTACCAGGCCACATGCCCTCAACATGGGAAGGGTGTTTGAGGTAGCCCCCCAAAGCACCTTGTCCCCATGTTGATGGGGACAAGGGCCTCATCCCCACAACCCTTGCCCGGTGGTTGTGGGGGTCTGTGAGCGGGGGGCTTATCGGAATATGGAAGCCCCCTTTAACAAGGGGACCCCCAGATCCCGGCCTCCCCCCTGTGTGAAATGGTAACGGGGTACAAGTACCCCTACCATTTTACAAAAAAGGTGTCAAAATGTTAAAAACGACAAAACACAGCTTGGGGCAAGTCCTTTGGGACTTGGGACAAGGTGCTTTGGGGGGCTACCCCAAACCCAAAGCACCCTCCCATGTTATGGACATGTGGCCTGGTATGGTTCGGAGGGGCGCTCTCTCGTGCCCCTCTCTTTTCCTGCGGCCTGCCAGGTTGCATGCTAGGATAAGGGTCTGGTATGGATTTTGGGGGGGGGGGCTACGCCATTTTTTTAAAAATTTTGGTTCGGGGTTCCCCTTAATATTCATACCATACCCAAAGGGCCTGGTAATAGACTTAATGAGTTTTATCCGTATTGCATCAGTGCCGCCTCATCAGCGCACATCAGCTAAGGAGAAAAATTACTTATTTACAAAAAATTTTTGCAAAAAATAAAAAAATCCCAGTGGTGATTAAATTCCACCAAAAGAAAGCTCTATTCGTGTGAAAAAAAATTATAAAAATTTAATTTGGGTGCAGTGTTGCATGACCGCACCATTGTCATTCAAAGTGTGGCAGCGCTGAAAGCTGAATATCAAAAATTAAAAAAAAAATAACATCAATTGAAGCCACTGTGCCATCGAACACAGCCACTGTGCCCAGCGCTGCCACTGTGCCCATCAAATGCAGCCACTGTGCCATCAAATGCAGCCACTGTGCCATCAAGCACAGCCACTGTGCCAAACGCTGCCACTGTGCCCATCAAACGCTGCCACTATGCCATCAAATGCAGCCACTGTGCCATCAAACGCAGCTACTGTGCCAAATGCTGCCACTGTGCCCATCAAATGCTCCCAGTGTGCCCATCAAATGCTGCCAGTAAGCCCATTAAATGCTGCCAGTGTGCCCATCAAATGCTGCCAGTGTGCCCAACTGCCCATCATATGTTGCCAGTGTGCCCATCAAACGCTGCCCATGTGCCCAACTGCCCATCAAATGCTGCCAGTGTGCCCAACAGCCCATCATATGCTGCCAGTGTGCCCATCAAATGCTGCCAGTTTGCCCAACTTCCCAACTGTGGGGCAGTGGGTGACAGTGACGAGCGGGGTCCTTCATGTGTCTCTTGCCTCATCTCCTGTCCTCTCCTCCTGATAGGCATCCAATAGTGACCTGTTGTTTCAGCCAATCAGGTAACAGACCCGAGCACCTGATTAGCTGGGAGGTGATTCAATGTTAGGAAAGTGAATAGTCATTCGCTTTCCTAACACAGCTGAGTGGACTGCGAGCGCCAAGCATTCACCTGTTTTGCAGCCTATTAGAGCCTTACTTACCAGCTCCGCTTGGGCCGTGCATTCCACGGAGCTTCTGACGTCACTTCTGGTTTACCACTGGCACATGGAAACCAGAAGTGACGTCTTAACTCGGGGAACAAAGCACCTCTGAGTTAAGTGATACTACGGGCGGGCGGAAGTTGTCCAGCACGATGGATTGCATCACAAGTCAACTCAAAAGCCTGCAAATGAAGCACCTCGTCTGCGATCTCGTGATTGTATTGACGTGGCGCTTCCCATAGAGCACTGTGTCCGGTGCCCGAACACAGTGCACTTAAAGGACATTTTTTTCTATTTTTTCTTTTTAAGGGCCTTTTATTTATTTGTTTATTTAAAAAAAATTTTTTTATGACTGCTGGGGGGGGGGGGGGCAGCGTCCCCCTATGGTGCATCTATCTACAGTGTGTGCATCAATAGAAACCTGTTCAAGAAGACGTGTGCATGCACATGGCATTTCTCATAGAATGGTGTATATGAGCTGTTGTATGAGAATGTCGTTGGCGCCAGATGGCCTATTTAAGGATGCTATTACTGATGCTCAAGTGCTGATTGGCCTTTCAGCTGTTCCCTGTTTCCTGCTTATATCCTGTGGTCGCCTTCGTTGCTGACCCAGCTTGTTACTGACGTGACCTTGGATTCTGCTATGCTTCTGACACCCATTCCTGACCTCAGCTCTGTTCATGACTACGTCTTTTCTCATGATTCTGTGCCTCATTGCCAACTCGCTGCTGACCTCAGCTACTCTTGTGACTACCGTTCTGATCTGCCTTCTGCGTCTGCATCTCCTGATGAAAGTTCTACAATCAATACTTGTTCCTCCTGTCTCTCTGCACTTAGAGCTGGTTCACACTGAGGCAGCACGACTTGCAGGCGGCTAAGTCGCCGGACAAGTCGACCCAGTGTGAACCAGCACTTACTGATCCATCTTCAGTGGGGCCTATGCTGGAGATACAAGAGAGGCCAACCTCCTCGATTCAGTCTCCTATCAGGTACATGATGGTGACTCCTTTCTCTTGCAGCATCCTATGGAGCCACACTTGCATGCAGGAACTTAAGGTGCGTCTTCCCTACACCGTGTGCATCAAGAAGACGTGTGCAGAATGAAAAAATTAGTTTTGTTTCATTTCGGATCAATTCGTTACTATTGTTGTTTAGTTACATTCCTATCAAAATTTGTTTTGTTTAGGTTTGTTTTGTTTATTCCTTTTCGACCGGATTTTAATTTTTCCAATGGCTTCGAAGTATTCAAATCAAATTTGAATCGAAAACATCAAATCAATCCAAATTCATTGTGAAGAATAACTACTTCTATTCTTTTTGAAATTCGAATTTCAGAAGATGGCTATATTGGTTCTCTTCTATTCTATTTTGTATTCTATTTTCTATATTTTATTCTTTTATTTTCTATTATCTTCTCTTCTGTTCTATCCTGTTCTATGTTATTCCTTTATGTTCTAGTCTATTTTTTTTTTATTCTATTCTGTTTTATTCTAATCTATTCTTTTCAAAATCTGGATTTCGAAAGACGACTATATTCTTTCTATTTTATTCTCTTCTCTTCTATTCTATTCGCATGTGGAAATTTTAAATTAAAATTTTGGAAGACAATATATTCTATTTTATTCTATTCTTTTTTCCATTCTTTTAATTTTTTTCCTAATCTATTCTTTCAATTCATTTTCTATTCTATTCCAATCTTTTACTTTCTATTATATTCTTGTCCTATTCTATTCTGTTTTATTCTAGTCTATTCTTTTCAAAAATTAAATTTCGGAAGATGGCTATATTCTTTATATTTTATTCTATTCTATTTGAATTTCAAAATTTAAATTATATTTGTTTCTACTCTATTCTAATCTATTCTATTTTTTTCTTTTCTATTCTATTATTCTGTTTTCTCTTCTATTCTATTATTTTTTAATTTTTTATTCTATTTTATTATTTTATTTTCTATTCTATTTTCTTCTATTCCATTATTTTCGAAATTGAAATTTTTGCAAGATGCCTATATTCTTTATATTTAATTTTTTTTTATTCTATTTGAATTTCGAAATTTGAATGATTCTATTTGTTTCTACTTTTTTTTCTATTCTCTTCTATTCTTTTCTATTCTTTTATTCTGTTTTCTCTTCTATTGTATTCTTTTCTATTTTTTATTCTATTCTATTGATTTATTTTCTATTCTATTTTCTTCTATTCTATTCTTTTTTAAATTGAAATTTCGGAAGATGGCTATATTCTTTAGCTTTTATTTTATTCTATTCTATTTGAATTTCAACATTTGAATTATTCTATTTGTTTCTACTCTAATCTAACCTATTAATTTTTTTTGTATTCTCTTCTACTCTTTTCTATTCTATTCTTTTATTCTTTTTTCTCTTCTTTTTTATTCTTTTCTATTTTTTATTCTAGTCTATTATTTTATTTTCTATTCTGTTTTCTTCAATTCTATCTTTTTTGAAATTCAAATTTTTGAAGGCGGAAGGCGGCGGATTTCCTTTGAAGGAAATCAGCAATAGTCAGCAATATGTTTGCATTTCTAATTTGTTTTCAAATTCAATTGCGTTTTCAATTTTTGCTTTCAAATTCCATTAGAATTTGGATAATTATTATTATTATTCAGGATTTATATAGCGCCAACAGTTTACGCAGAGCTTTACAATGTAGGGGGGGGGGGGGGGGCAGCAGAAATACAGTACAATACAGAAGGGACAGGAGGGCCTTGCTCGTAGAGCTTACATTCTAAAGGGAGGGGGTGGTGGTACAAAAGGTTCATTCTATATCTCGGACAAAATTTTGTTTCGTTATTTCAGATTTGTTTAAATTCGTTACTATTGCAATTCAAAAATCTTGATACATTTGATTTTCTGAATAACTAAAATTTTGTCCAAATTTTCGATTTCTGAGGGTATAATTATACTACCTTAATTATAACAGAACTGCTTCCATTGGTGTTGCCTTGAGTTGGTGTCAGGATTTGGAGCCCTCATTCCCAGCATGCACTGCCTGTTAAGCGCTATTAGGACAAGCTGGAACTATTTTTTTAAGATCACAGCAGCTGCAGGTGCCATTGGCTAGGTGAAGTGAAGACATACACACCTCCCAACTTTTTAAGTTTGGGAATGAGGGACACCTATCAGCAAAAGTATACAGGCATAGGACACACCCCCTTGCCGCGCCCCCTTAAAGGAGAATTGTACAAAAAAACAAGATTGGTTAGACCAGTGATGGGGAACCTTGGCACCCCAGATGTTTAGGAACTACATTTCCCATGATGCTCCTGCACTCTTCAGTGTAGTTAAGCATCATGGGAAATGTAGTTCCAAAACATCTGGGGTGCCAAGGTTCACCATCACTGGGTTAGACCCACAAGTGCTTTTTTTACCACTACTATTGCTTTATATTGGCTTTTGGAATTTACAAATGCAGCAATTTAGAAATCAGATGAAAGGTTTAGCGCTGGGAAACACTTTTTGATAGATAAAAAGTGCATTTTATATACAACTATATAGATCAGACCAAAATGAGGGACAAATGAGGAGGAATGAGGGACAGAGGGACATTGCTCCAAATCAGGGACAGTCCCTGGAAATCAGGGACAGTTGGGAGCTATGGACATACCTCTATCATTGGGTTTTCTTAGCGGCAGAGAGGTGTCAGGAGGGAGACAATAAAGACGTCTGATTATCTGTCACTGATAGACGGTGCTCAGTATTGATCCACCCGTGGAGATGTGACAACATGGAATTAAGGGCTGATGTCCGCCCCTTGTCTGGTTAATCATCTTAGCACTGGCCCGTTGCCATATGTCACAGCGACTCCTGGAAAGTCTGCTTGGATCCAGACTTGCGATTGGTGCGTGGTCCATACGACGCAGGAACACAACGGACCCAACTGTCAAAATTTAGCAGCAAATCTGAGTGCATTATAAAGAAACGATCATTTTGCTTTTTTTTTTCTAAACGGGCTCTTTGTCCTACCCCTCGCTCTTCACATCTCCGCCTTGTATTTTAAGCTGAAAATTTGTTCATTTCTGCATTTTTTTTTTTTAAGGAATATCACTCAGAACGTCTCCTGAGCAGTGTGATAATTGCAGCTGTTCTACAGTAATTTATTCTGAAGTATATCTCCCTCTCTCTACACATTGATATGCAAATTTGAACTTTCTTTTAAATCTTTTAAAAACCACTCGTGAGCAAATGTATTTATGAACTAATGAAAGTGGAATTTAACCACCTCTCCCCGAGGCCCGCTTTACACCAGGGAGAGCCGGTTAATCACCGTGGTATTTTATGTAACTCCTGGCATGCCAGATGATGGCACTGCAGCATTATGCCCCTCACCCAAGGCCTTCCCTAAAAAAAAGAACAGGGTTTAGCTCAACCATTCTCAATGTTTTGTAGCCCAAAAGAACCCTTGACATATTTTCCAGTTCTCAGGGAACTCCGGCTTAACCGCTTCAGCCCCGGAAGATTTTTACCCCCTTCCTGACCAGAGCACTTTCTGCAATTTGGCGCTGCGTCGCTTTAACTGACAATTGCGCGGTCATGCGATGTTGCCCTCAAACAAAATTGACGTCCTTTTTTTCCCATAAATAGAGCTTTCTTTGGTGGTATTTGATCACCTCTGCGGTTTTTATTTTTTGCGCTATAAACAAAAAAAAGAGCGACAACTTTGAAAAAAAAGCTATATTTTTTACTTTTTGCTATAATAAATATCCTCCAAAAATATATAAAAAACTGATTTTTTCCTCAGTTTAGGCCGATACGTATTCTTCTACATATTTTTGGTAAAAAAAATGCAATAAGCGTATATTGATTGGTTTGCGCAAAAGTTATAGCGTCTACAAAATACGGGATAGATTTATGGCATTTTTATTATTAATTTTTTTTTAGTAGTAATGGCAACGATCTGCGATTTTTATCATGACTCGACATTATGGCGGACATATCGGACACTTTTGACACTAATTTGGGACCATTGTCATTTATGCAGCGATCAGTGCTATAAAAATGCACTGATTACTGTGTAAATGACACTGGCAGGGAAGGGGTTAAACACTAGGGGGCGATCAAGGGGTTAAGTGTGTCCTAGGGAGTGATTCTAACTGTGGGGAGGATGGGCTCACTACAACATGACAGTGATCACTGCTCCCAATGACAGGGAGCAGTGATCTCTGTCATGTCACTAGGCAGAACGGGGAAATGCCTTGTTCATCTCCCCGTTCTGCGGCTCCGTGACACGATTGCGGGGACACCGGAAGACATCGAGTCAGTGGGTCCCGCGGGCACGGTCAGGCTGTACCGCTGAGCCGCTAGCCCTGCCAATTAAAGGGGATGTACAGGTACGCTCATTTGCCCACTGCTGCCATTGTGCAGACGTATATCGGCGTACAGCAGTCGGTAAGTGGTTAAACTAATTTATGAGGGGTCAGTGAAGAATGCCCCTTACATTGGTCACCATTAGGAAAATTGCCCCTTACGTTGGTGATTAGTAGGAGGAATTCTCCCTACTTACATTGGTGATCAGTGGAAAAAATATTCCTTATATTGGTGGTCAGGTTATTGAATACCCCTTACATTGATAGCCAGTGGGAAGAATGTTCCTTACATTGGTGATCAGTGGGAAGAATGCTCCTTACATTGGTGGTCAGTGAGAAGAATGCTCCTTACATTGGTGGTCAGTGGGAAGAATGTCCCTTACATTGGTGATCAGTGAGAAGAATGCTCCACACATTGGTGGTCAGTGGGAAGAATGTTCCTTATATTGGTGGTCAGGCTGAGGAATGCCCCTTATACATTGGTCATCAGTGGGAAGAATGTTCCTTATATTGATGGTCAGGGGGGAATATTGTTCCCTCATTGGTGATCAGTGTTAAGAATACCCCTTTATATTGGTGGACAGTAGGAAGAATGTCCCTTACGTTGGTGGTCAGTGAGAAGAATGCTTCTTGCATTAGTGGTCAGTAGGAAGAATAATCCTTAAATTGGTGGCTAGTGGAATGAATGTTCCTTAACTGGATGATAAATAGGAAGAATGCTCCTTTCATTGGTGGTTATGGTCAGTGGGAATAATGTTCCTTATATTTTTGATCAGGCTGAGGAATGCCCCTTACATTGGTCATCAGTGGCAAGAATGTTCCTTATATTGGTGGTCAAGGGGGAATAATGTTCCTTCATTGGTGATCAGTGTTAAGAACACCCCTTACATTGGTGGTCAGTGAGAAGAATGCTTCTTGCATTTGTGGTCAGTAGGAAGAATAATCCTTAAATTGGTGGCTAGTGGAATGAATGTCCCTTAACTTGATGATGAATAGGAAGAATGCTCCTTCCACTGATGGTCATTGGGATGAATGTTCCTTATTTTAGTGGTCAGTGGGAATAATTCTCCTTACATTGGTGATAAGTGGGATGAATGCTCTTTACATTGGTGATAAGTGGGATCAATGCTCCTTATATTGTTAAACAGTTGGAAAATGTTCCTTACATTGGTGATTAATGAGAAAAATGCTCCCTTAATTGGTGGAAGTGAGAAGAATGCTCCATAGGTTGCTGGTCAGGAGAAAGAATGCTAATAGTGGTGGTCAGTGGGGAGAATGTGCCTTACAGTGGTGGTCAAGTGACACGTGTCCCCCTTATAGTACTGGTCTGAATACCACCCTTACAGACAGCTAAAAATTTTCATTGGTGTCATGCCAATGGCTCTACCACACTAAGCACCATCAGATGGGAACTCAATCAGCAATAGCTAAAGAAATCCCTAGCAACCTCTGGAGTAACCCTAGGATTCAACAGAACCCTGGTTGAGATTCCCTAGTTCGGCTGAATGTTGGAAAAAAAAAAACATAAACATAAATGGTGAAGGAGACCAAATTTGCTTTTATTCTTCACATAAAACATCCAACACATATTTGCTGTTTCTGCTAATACTGACATATGCTGCATAATTGTGTTTGTGTCATTCACCAGTAAACTAAAGATCCATCTGATTATTCATCTAAGCTTTGTTCCAGTCTTTTGAGCCTTGATGAAGGGAGAGTGCTGTTGGCCCTTGAAACTTGTTGGCTGTTTTATGTGATCTTATAAAGACCAATTAAAAAAAAACATTGAGTCTGTCACTCCTATAGTATGTTGTTCACATAGGACTTTCTGTGTTCCCCTTGGAGGGAAACCATGTTTTCGTACGTTAGCAGCCTTTCTAGAGCAAGTCAGCTCATTGAATAGAATTGGTTTCTCCACCCTCCTGAATGAATACGTGTTGAAGTTGTAGCTCCTATTTATGATGCCTTTTTCTGTTTCAATGTTTTTTATTGTTACATGAAGAAAATGTTAAATCAGGTTTAGCAAACAGAGTTATTGAGTTGCGTATGGAGATTTGAGAGTGTAACCCCCTACTGTGCAAACCTCTGTCATATCCTCTTGGAATTTTGAAGCTGGGACAAGATAGTGAGAACACGGAGAAAAAGAGGCAAGAGTGAGTGAGGAAAAAGAATAGATGAAGCTACAGAAAGCGGTGAGGAAAAGAAGAAGTAGTGAATGGCAGTCAACCCTCCTCCGATCAGGATCCATGCCCATCACTGCTTTCCATCAATGCCCATCAGTGTCGCCCATCAGTGCCACCCATCAATGCTCATCAGTGCCCATCAATACCGCCTATCCGTTCTGCCTATTAGTGCCCACCAGTGCTGCCTAGCAGTGCCCACCAGTGCCGCCTATCAGTGCCACCTATTAGTGCCCATCAGTGCCACCTAACAGTGCCCATCAGTGCCACCTAATCAGTGCCCATAAGTGCCGCCTCATCAGTGCCCATAAGTGCCACCTCATCAATGCCCACCAGACATCTCGCGCAGGGGAGCCAACCTGTCGCAGTATAACTGCGGCGGGTGGTCCGGAAGCGGTTAAAGTGGAACTTCAGTTTCCCAATCAACATTGATTATTTTTAATCCTCATGATGCTAGCATTAGTAAAAAGATAGGAACGTATATAACTATACTATCACTATAATTACTTGTTTTAAACTTTTTTTTTTACATTTGTTCAGTTACTTCCTGGTTTCTTGCCTCTGCAAATGATATAATACATCCCAGCAGTCTTCAGGAAAGGAGGAGATGAGGAGGGGTTTACTTAGCTAAGTACACGCTCCTATATGCATGCTTGAGCTAAGGGTCGTTAACTGGCAAGACTGTCAGTACATTGCCCTGATTATCAGTGCAGCCTCATCAGTGCCCATCAGTGCCACCTATCAGTGCTCACCAATGCTGCCTATCAGTCCCCATCAGTGCAGCCTATCAGTGCTGTCTATCGGTGCTGCCTAATAGTGCTCATCAATGCCGCCTATCAATGTCCATCAGTACCGCCTATCAGGGCCACCTATCAGTACTCATTAATGCCGTCTATCAAGGCCCATCAGTGTTGCCTCTCAGTGCTGCCCATCAGTACTGCCTATCACTGCCCATCAATGTCATCTATCAGTGGCACCTATCAGTGCTCATCAATGCTGCCTATCAGTGCTCATCAATGCCGCCTATCAGTGCTCATCAATGCTGCCTATCAGTGCTCATCAATGCCGCCTATCAGTGCCCATCATTCCTGCCTATCAGTGCTCATTAATGCCGCCTATCAGTGCCCATCTGTGTCGCCTATTAGTGCCACCTATCAGTGCTCATCAATGCCGTCTATCAGGGCCCATCAGTGTAGCCTATCATTGCTCATCAATGCTGCCTATCAGTGCCCATCAATGCAATCTATCAGTGGCACCTATCAGTGCTCATCAATGCTGCCTATCAGTGCCCATCAGTGCCACCTATCATTGCTCATCAGTGCAGCCCATCAGTGCTGCCCATCAGTGCTGCTTATCAGTGCCTCCTATCAGTGCCTCTTCAGCAGCTGAGCTGAGTGCGTCTCTCTCATACAGCCCAGAGCCTTCACTGACAGTTTCCTCTCCCTTCTCCTTTGCATAGATGTGAGAGGAGAGAGCCGATCTGCTCTTTCTCCTTTCTCTCTCTTCCTGTGTGTGCACCGTGGGAAGTGTGAACTATCAAATTCAGCTGCTTATCTTCACACTTCACGCGGTGCACACACAGGAGGAGAGGGGCGAGAGGACAAGGAGCAGATCGGCTCTCCTCTCTCCCAGCCCTGCAAGGCAGGAGGGAAGGGGAACTGTCAGTGTAGGCTCTGGGCTGTATGAGAGAGACCCTCTCAGCTCAGAGCCCTGTGGCCAGCAACCTCGCTGGGGCCCCCTGACAGATGCAGAACACCAGGGCCCAGTCCCAAGTGCAACCTTTTGCAACCCTGGTAGTTCCTCCACTGTTCCCCGCTGTCTGGAGAGCTCTTGTTCTGACTGAGCAGAGGGCATGTCAGACTGTTGCAGAGAGACCACTGCTTTCACACAGAGGGAAAGAATCCTTCTCTACACAATGCCGGCAGAAGACAGGCTTTTCTACTTAAGCTAATGCCGCGTACACACGACCGGACTTTCCGGCAGAAAAGGTCAGACGGAACGAATCCGTCGGACATTCCGATCGTGTGTGGGCTTCATCGGACCTTTTCTGTCGAAAAATCTGATGGACCTTAGAAATAGAACGTTTCAAATCTTTCCGACGGACTTGATTCCTATCGAGAAAAAACGTTCGTCTGTATGCTAGTCCGACAAATCGAAAACAACGCAAGGGCAGCTATTGGTTACTGGCTATTGAACTTCCTTTTCTAGTCCGGTCGTACGTCATCACGTTCGGAACGATTGGACTTTGGTGGAATCGTGTGTAGGCAAGTCCGTTTCGCCGGTACTCCGTCGAAAAGTCCTTCGGAGTTCAGTCCGACGAGAAGTCCGCTCGTGTGTACGCGGCATTAGTCTCCTTTGTAAAGAGAATATGCCGTGAGACTTTGTACAATTGCTCAATAGGAATTTATTTTCTCAATGATGTGAAATGTTATTGTTAGGTTTGACTTATTAGAGAAACCAGCAGATCTGTTATGTCTTATTACTGCACAAGTACTTCTGCTTTCACACAGAGAACAAGGGTCCTTCTTTGCAGCGCGCTGGTAGAAAACTGGCTTTTCTACTCAAGCTGTGGCTGCTTTCTAAAGAAAATACACTGTAGGACTTTGTACAATCGCTCAGTGTGGATTTATTTCCTCCATGATGTGAAATGTTATTGTTAGGTTTTGATTTATTAGAGAAACCGGCAGATCTGTTAGTTGGAGGGGGAACAATGTGAAGTAACATCAAGCACTAACAGAGATCATACATAATAACGATAAGCTGGAATAATAGATAAAATCTGAGAAGCGGAAACATTTGGAGAATTCCAGATGGAGAGTTTGTAAAGCCAAAACTTATTTTTTCCTGAGTTTTGTATAGAATTTGGAGGAGTTAAAATCCTGGCAGGTTTTTATTGCTAAAAGTCAAAAATCTTTTAATATTCTTTTAATATTGGTGTTAGTTCATAACAAGAAAACATAAAACATCCAACGCGTTTTGGAGGAGCATAAAGCCCCCCCCCACCACCACCACCACCTTTTTAAGACTACAAGACAGATAGAAAAATAGTTGTAAAAATATAAATTCATATATTAGTCAAGGCATATATAAATAAGAATTGGCTAACATAGGAATATATATATATATATCCACTGGTACGTCTCTTGACTTCAAGTGGTTGTACCAGGATGACATCATCCCAGTACCATAACTAGCCGGTAGGGGGGGGGGAGGGGGCGGCTAACCTAGCCTCTACTGGGAGACCCGAGCAACCAGCTGGCATGTCCGTCGGCTGGCCAGTCACTCGAATAAAGCTGGGATTATCTTTGATTGGGTCTCCATAGCGGTAACTCGGAAGCAATGAATTGACCGGTATGCCCAGTGAGAGGGCCTTAAAGCGATATTAAAGAAAACAAAATCACAAACATGATATACTTACCTGCTCTGTGTAATGGTTTTGCACAGAACAGCCCGGATCCCCCACTTCTCAGGTCCCTCGCCAGCATTCCTGGCTCCTCCCTCCTGCCGGGTGCCCCCACAACAAGAAGCTTGCTCTGGGGGCACCCAAGCAGGTGCGCTCCCGAGCCATGGCTCTGTATGTCCATTAACACATGGATCCATGGTTAGGCCCTGCCACCTCCATCTCCTAATTGGCACACTGGATGTGATTGACATCATCGGGAGCCAATGGCTCCCAATGCAGCCAAAAGCCAATCAGGAGTGCAAGTTCCCAGGAAGGCAAGGCTCTCGTGTACATCTCCGGATCGTGAAGGGGCTTAGGTAAGTATTGGGGGGGGGCATAGAATGCATGAAAGTAAAAAACCTTGTGCCTTCACAACCAAAGAGGCAATAAATACCAAGAGTTCATTACGTAGAGAGTGCAGAGTTTGGGAGTGGGGGGATTACACATAGAGTGCAGAGTTTGGGGGTGCGCTACATAAATAGTGCAGAGTTCAGGGGTGCGCTGCATACAGAGTGCAGAGTTCAGGGGTGTTCTACGTAAATAGTGCAGAGTTCAGGGGTGTTCTACGTAAATAGCACAGAGTTCGGGGTTGCGTTGCATACAGAGTGCAGAGTTCAGGGGTGTGCTACGTAAACAGTACAGAGTTTGGGGGTGCGCTACGTACAGAGTGCAGAGTTCAGGGATGTGCTACGTAAATAGTACAGAGTTCAGGGATTCGTTGCATACAGAGTGCCGAGTTTGGGGGGGCACTACATACAGAGTGCAGAGTTCAGGGGTGTGCTGCATAAAGAGTGCAACGTTCATGGGTGCGCTATGTAAATAGTGCAGAGTTCAGGGGTGAGCTGTATACAGAGTGCAGAGTTCATGGGCGCGCTATGTAAATAGTGCAGAGTTCGGGGGTGTGCTGTGTAAATAGTGCAGAGTTCGGGGGGGTGCTGTGTAAATAGTGAAGAGTTTGGGGGTGTGCTGTGTAAATAGTGCAGAGTTCAGGGGACCGCTGCATACAGAGTGCAGAGTTCATGGGTGTGCTACGTAAATAGTGCAGAGTTCAGGAGTGCGCTGCACACAGAGTGTAGGATTCAGGGGTGCGCTATGTAAATAGTGCAGCAATCAAGGATGCGCTACACACAGAGTAAAGAGTTCAGCCTTCTTCCACAGCTGCTTACCACTTGATCCCCCATCCATATCTCACTTTCACTCCTTATCAGCTCTGACCTCGGCTTCCACCTTTATCTTCTCCCCAATTCCTTAAAATCTTCACCATCTTCCACACCTCTTACTTTTGTTACTGTATTAAGCTGAAGAACCCAGCTGGCTCCAGTACCTCCCTGCACACTGTAGTTGGCTCCGTCTCTCTCATTTGCCGGGAGATCTTCCAGTGGGGGTGTCGGCATCTTCATCTCACTTGTCTCCATCCTGCACTCAGTGGGAGACGTTCAGGAGATCAGATCTGTGGGAGCGGTTGGAAGACAAGCTGTCACTTTAAACACAGAAGCCGGACTTCTGCATTTACAAGTTATAGTGGTGAGCAGGGAGAAGGGGGCCTGAGCCAGAGGTGGTGGAACTAAATTCCCCCATGTTCCAGCTGAAGAAAAGCCCTGCCTGTTAGTCTGTGAGCCTCTTCAAGCCTGAATACGAAGAACGGCCAGCTGTGCTATCTTCATCATCATCTTCATAATCTTCATGTGACTACAATGCCACAAATCTCCAATCTGTACAGAAAAAGAGATATTAGTAAGTTATCTTTTCTGTGTTCTGATGGAATGGACTTGTGTAGGGAGTTATATTCAGGGAGATCTCTGGGTGATCGGTATGGAAAAGTCACTTTTTCCTTTTCTAAGTCCTCCGGCTGTGGAATTCTGCCAGCAGGGAAAATATCCCAGAAAGCGGAAATCTTACAGCAATGTCTGGAAGAGCCCCGGCCGCTATCAGAAGGTTCTAATTAGCGATAGTGATTATTTTCTGCTCGCTCCCCGTGGTTGTCTATTTTTTCTGATGTCAGTGAATCTCTTATTCCTGGACCTCCGACAACCCCAGGACAGAACCCCCTGGCACTCATGCTCATGTGAAACCTCTGCTGGAGAAATACACCGCCCTCCAATTCTCATAGACACATTCCAAGAACATTCATAGTGGTCCCAATAAAAGCCCCCCCCCCAGACCCTGCTCCTGGCCAGGATTAGAAGTCAGACTCTCCTACTGAGATACAAACTGCAGCTGTTCTCTCTTCCTCCTTCTCTGTGTGTCTGTTTCCCCACACCCAATAGATATCTCTCTAAAGATTCATCTTTTTTTTTTCTAAATCTCTTTTTTCATCTCTTTCCTTCTTTCTCTTTCCCTATTTATCTCTCTCTTCTGCTTTGTCTGTGAGTGTCTTTTTCCCCTTCTCTTCATCCACCCACCAATCCATTGTTCCTCTATCCATCCATCTACCTAACCCACCCATCCATCCATCAACTGTCCATCCATCCATCCATATACTTAGCCATCCATCCTTCCACTCGCCCATCCATCCATCCACTAACCCACCTAACCATCCAACCACCCACCCGTCCATCCGTTTCCCATCCACCCATCCATCCACCAACCCACCAAGCCATCCATCCATCGTCCATCTATCCATCCACTAACCCACCATTCAATCCATTTATCCATCCACCCAGCCATCCTTCCATCCACTAAACAACCAATCCATCTATTGACCCATCCATCCGTCCGTTCACCTATCCAACCATCTATTCATCCACAAACCCAACAATCTATCCATCCTTCATTCACCCAGCCCTCCATCCATCCATCAACCCACCCAGCCATCTATCCATCGTCCATCTATCCATCCATCCACTAACCCACCAATCAATCCATATATCCATCCACCCAGCCATCCATCCATCCATTAATCAACCAATCCATCTATCCACCCATCCATCCGTCCGTTCACCCATCCAACCATCTATTCATCCACTAACCCAACACTCTATCCATCCATAATCCACCCAGCCCTCCATCCATCCATCCACCAACCCACCAAGCCATCCATCCATCGTCCATCTATCAATCCATCCACTAACCCACCAATCAATCCATATATCCATCCACCCAGCCATCCATCCACTAACCAACCAATCCATCTATCCGTGCATCCATCCGTCCTTTCACCCATCCAACCATCTATTCATCCACCAACCAAACAATATATCCATCCATCATCCACCCAGTCATCCATCCACTAACCCCCAATCAATCCATACACTTATCCATTCATCCATCCATCCATCAATACATCCATCCATCCATCATCCACTCACCCTTTCATCCATTCACGAACCCATCAATCAATCCATACATTCATCCAAGTGAATTTAACTGGTTTACTAAAGCGCTGCTATGTGTGTTAAATAAAATGTATTTGAACCACCCAGAACAGCTGCACCATTTAAAAAGTGATCTTGCACTACTACAAATAAAAGATTTTGGGGAATGGTACCCTTATTCAAAAAATTCTGCGACAATTAATCATAAATACAAATGCAACATGAAACAAACGCACGTGACAAACCAACCGTGATATGTGATTAATAATATGAATACATTAAATTGAATAAAAAGTCGCATATATAAATAGTCCGAATGTAGACGTAATAATCCATAAAGTGCTGGAGTAACTCAGAGCAAAAAAAAAAGGCTTTCATCGCGCAAAATTGTATAAACAAGTGGATTTGTTTAAAAAGTAACAGTAGCCCACTCACAAAGAGAGCATCTTGTATATAGCAGGGTTCATAATATCAAAAGTGATAAGGAAGGCTTTCCTCCTCACCGCTACTACCGGGTAACTACGCCACCGGAAGTGACGTCACCGACTAGGAGGATTCGGTGACGTCACTTCCGTTGTCATAGTTACCCGGTAGTAGCGATGAGGAGGAGAGCCTTTGTTATTGTGAAGAAGCACTTTATGGATTATTAAGTGTACATTCAGACTATTTATATGTGGGACTTTTTATTCAATTGAATTCATTCATATTATTAATCACATATCACGGTTTGTCACGTGCATTTGTTTCATGTTGCATTTGTATTTATGATTAATTGTCACAGCATTTTTTGAATAAGCGCACCATTCCCCAAAATCTTCTATACATTCATCCACCCTCCACTAACCCACCAATCCATCCTTCCTCCCATCCATCCATCTGTTCGCCCATCCATCTATCCACCAACCCACCAATCCATCCATCCATTCATCCACCCGTTCACCAGTCCACCCATCCATCTTTCCACCAACCAACCCACTAACCCACCAATCCAGCCATCCATTGTTCATCTATCTATCCATCTACCCACCCATTCACTAGCCCACCAATGCATCTACTCGTCCATCCATCCATTCCCTCATCCACCCATCTATCCATACACCAACCCACCAATCTATCCATCCATCTATCCACTAACCCACCAATCCATCCATCCATTGTTCATCTATCTATCCATCTACCCACCCATTCACTAGCCCACCAATCCATCTACCCGTCCATTCGTCCATTCCCTCATCCACCCATCTATCCATCCACCAACCCACCAATCTATCCATCCATCTATCCACTAACCCACCAATCCATCCATCCATTGTTCATCTATCTATCCATCTACCCTCCCATTCACTAGCCCACCAATCCATCTACCCGTCCATCCAATTAGAAAAAATGGCCGCACACCACTGTAGATCAAAATCCTTTTTATTTGGACATCCAAAAAATGACAGGCATCAGAATGCTGGGTAGATGCATTTCGCACACTTCGTGTGCGCTTAGGTGACTAACGCACTTGAAGTGTGCGAAACGCGCCTACCCAGCATTCTGATGCCTGTCATTTTTGGGATGTCCAAATAAAGAGGATTTTGATCTACAGTGGTGTGCGGCCATTTCTTCTAATTTCATTGTGTGCGGAGGCGAGCCGAGGCGAGCACCTGCTGGATCATTAGGCTTCCTTATCTCACCTGGAGTGGTGGTTTTTTTTTTTCCATTACCCGTCCATCCATTCGTTCCCTCATCCACCCATCTATCCATCCACCAACTCACCAATCTGTCCATCCATCCATCTATCCACTAACCCACCAATCCATCCATCCATTGTTCATCTATCTATCCATCAACCCACCCATTCACTAGCCCACCAATCCATCTACCCGTCCATCTATCCATTCCCTCATCCACCCATCTATCTATCCACCAACTCACCAATCTGTCCATCCATCCATCTATCCACTAACCCACCAATCCATCCATCCATTGTTCATCTATCTATCCATCTACCCACCCATTCACTAGCCCACCAATCCATCTACCCGTCCATCCATCCGTTCCCTCATCCACCCATCTATCCATCCACCAACACAGCAATCTATCCATCCATCCATCTATCCACTAACCCACCAATCAATCAATACACTCATGCATTCATCCATCTGTTCATTTGTCCATCTACCAACCCACCAACACATCTAACCATCCGGTATTGGCGAGTACTTGACTGAAAGTATCGCTACTCATACTCACCGGTAGAAAAACGGTGCAATACTAATCTCAGCCCAGGCAAAGTCTGACTGGAGCTTATGGATGTATTCGGAGGCCATTCACATTTGAGCATTGAGTTTTTTGTACTTTTTTTATCCTCATTTTGTGCAGCGACAGTATTCATTTTGAATGGGTTGCCCTCCGCTTCAAAATTGTGCCAAAGCAGCTCCTGTACCCTTTGTTGGAGCAAACTTTGGCACATTTTGGAATAGTGTGTTTTTTTTAGCGTTTTCAGGCATTTTGTTGCAAGACAAATCTCACTTTTCTAAGCTCATTTGGCGTGCCATTAACAACAAATGGCACCCAAACTCACCTTGTGCGCTTTCTAACCTCCAGTTAGTTTGAGGTCATGTCCCCGTGTTTTTCATTTTAGTTTCATACTGAAAGTGAGTGACATGGATTCGAAGGAAGAATGGTGAGATTCTGTCCACATTTCCAGATCTTGCTAAAAACAGGCCAAAACGCACAAGGTGAGTTTGGGTGCCATTTATTGTTAATGGCACGCCAAATGAGCTTAGAAAGATCTGGAAATGTGGACAGAATCTCACCATTCTTCCTTCGAATCCGTGTCACTCACTTTCAGTATGAAACCAAAATGAAGAACACGGGGACATGATCTCAAACTAACTGGAGGTTAGAAAGTATTAAAGTAGGAAGTAGAAAGTTTCAATAAACTTCCAGCAGAGGTAGTGAGACAGTCAACAGTAATTGGCTTCAAACATGCTTGGGACAAACATAGCTCTATACTCAGACAAAAACATTAACAAGAAAAAATAAATAAACAAACAAAAAATTTAAAAATTAACCACTTGCTTACTGGGCACTTAAACCCCCCTCCTGCCCAGACCAATTTTCATGCTTTCAGCGCTGTCACTCTTTGAATGATAATTTTTATCATTTTTTTCACACAGATAGAGCCTTCTTTTAGTGGTATTTAATTGCTGCTGGTATTGTTTATTTTTTGCTAAATAAAACAAAAAGGGATCGAAATTTTGAAAAAAAAAAAAAAAAAACAGTTTCATAGTTTGTTATAAAATTTTGAAAACAGGTAATTTTTCTCCTTCACTGATGTGCACTGATGAGGCTGCACTGATGGGCACTGATAGGCTGCACTGATGGGCACTGATAGGCTGCGCTGATGGACACTGATAGGCGGCACTGATGGACACTGATAGGCACTGATAAGGCGGCACTAATGGGTACTGATAGGTGGCACTGATAAGCACTGATGAGGCCGCACTGAGAGATGGCACTGATGGGTGGCACTGATGGGTGGCACTGATGGGTGACACTGTAGGGCACTGATAGGTGGCACTGATAAGCAGCATTAATAGGTGGCACTGATGGGTGCTGATGATCACTGATGGGTGGCACTGATGGGCACTGGTAGGCACTGATCTGTGGCACTGATGGGCACTGGTGACACTGATAGGCAGCACTGATCTGTGGCACTGAATATTAGACACTGATGGGCATTGATTGGCAGTACTGGTGGGCCATGATGGGTGGCACTGATGGGCACTGGTAGGCACTGGTATGTGACACTGATAGGCAGCACTAATCTGTGGCACTGATTATTAGACACTGATGGGCATTGAGTGGCAGTACTGGTTGGCCATGATGGGTGGCACTGTGGGCACTGGTAGGTGGCACTGGTGGGTACTGATAGGTGGCACTAGTAGATGGCACAGTGGGCACTGGCAGGTGACACTGGTGGGCACAGCCACGGCTTTCTGAGCGAGGGACCGATGTCCCTCTGACAGAAGCCGGTGATCGGCTTTTTTTTTCCCCTCACGCTGATAAAATACCAATTACCGAGCTTCTGTTTATATCATGTGATCAGCCGTCATTGGCTGACAACTGATCACGTGGTAAGGGGCCGGGATCGACCCTTTACTCGGATCTGTAATCAGCTGAGTCTCATAGACTTGGTGATCACAGAGCGCGCCACGCGCGACCCGCGCTTGCTCGGGAGGACGTCCATGGACGCCCTCCCGGCAATTAAGGCCCGCGCTGCAGCCGTCTTTCAGCTATAGCGCGGGCGGCAAGTATTAAACAAAAACAGAAAAACAAAAAAAAGGAAAAAAAAAATCATATAAAAAAAATGAATTAAAAACAAATGGGCAGACTCGATGGACTACTCAGTTTTATTTCTGCTGTCACTTTTCTGTGTTTCTATGTAGATATGAACAGGACGTAAAATGAATAGCATTTTTCAGAAAAAATGATACTGATGTACATTATATCATGTCAGGAATTTATTCATTGAGACTCATAAAGTTACTGAAAGGTCAATTTGAAGAGAACAGGCTACTCACAATCATTGATCCAACGACTTCCACTGCAGAGGGAATTGACAATGCTGTATATGAACTCAAATAACTCAAACCAGAACAGAAACCTAGTAAAGATATGAAAGTCACATAAGAAAAAAAAAAAATTTAAGGGAAACGTTACAGTAACAGCTCAGAAAGTGTACATATGGAACACACCTGAGCTCCCCTTGAAGTCCTATATTGGAGTCCACCGCTCCATATTTCCTTATTTGCTAACAGCTATTGATGAGGGTAAAAGGGTCAATTTGCCTTCATATAATGTGAGTTTCCCTTTAATAGCCGCATTACTCCTGTCCTACCGGGCTATTGTTTGTCTTTATTTAATCCACTCAAGACTAAGGGTATTGATCCATTTCATATTGATCGGCATGAAGTGACTGATCAACGGGCTTCAAAGAGAAATGGGTGGAAAGGAGACTTCTAAATTAAATTTTTCCCCATTCCTAGAGGGTGGCAACACGACAGTCTGTGTATATTGAGATATTGTTTTTGGACAGAGATTGTATGATATTCAATTCGGTTGTTTTTTTTGGAATATTATTTGCATCTAATAGTTTGGTGAAGGAAGGTTCTACTGAATGCAGATATTGTAAATGCAGTAAATAATATTTGTTAAAATGTATTATTTTATTTTTTTTATTTTAGAGCGTTGTTCAACATATATCGATCCTAATATAATATACACAATAATATACATTGACAAATCCTTCGCAGAAACGCGTTGCCTTTTTTGAGAAAAGGAGTGATTGAAGAGAAAGACACCAGTTGTTCAACATACACTATATTGTCAAAACTATTGAGTCGCCTGCCTTTACATGCACATGAACTTTAATGGCATCCCCAGTCTTAGTCCGTAGGGTTCAATATTGAGTTGGCCCACCCTTTGCAGCTATAACAGCTTCAACTCTTCTGGGAAGGCCGTCCACAAGATTTAGGAGTGTGTCTATGGCCATTCTTCCAGAAGCACATTTGTAAGGTCAGGCACTGATGTTGGCTGAGAAGGCCTGGCTCTCTGCCCTAATTCATCCCAAAGGTGTTCTATTGGTTTGAGGTCAGGACTCTGTGCAGGCCAGTCAGGTTCCTCCACCCCAAACTCCCTCATCCATGTCTTTATGGACCTTGCTTTGTGCACTGGTGCGCAGTCATGTTGGAACAGGAAGGGGCCATCCCTAAACTGTTCCCAAAAAGTTTATGTAGGAAGGTTGCAGCACCTATACACCTATTTTCCTTTGCTTTGTGCCCTGGTCCAAATCATTTGGTGGAGGGGGGATTATGGTGTGGGGGTTGTTTTTCAGGGGTTGGGATTAGCCTCATAGTTCCAGTGAAGGGAACTCTTTAGGCTTCAGGATACCAAGACATTTTGAACAATCTCATGCTTCCAACTTTGTGGAAACAGTTTGGGGATGACCCCTTCCTGTTCCAACATGACTGCGCACCAGTGCACAAAGCAAGGTCCATAAAGACATGGATGAGCGAGTTTGGACCTCAACCCAATAGTACACCTTTGTGATGAATTAAAGCAGAGACCGCAAGCCAGCCCTTCTCATCAAACATCAGTGCCTGACCTCACAAATGCTCTTCTGGAAGAATGGTCAAACATTCTCATAGACACACTCCTAAACCTTGTGGACAGCCTTCCCAGAAGAGTTGAAGTTGTTATAGCCGCAAAGGGTGGGCCAACTCAATATTGAACCCTACAGACTAAGACTGGGATGCCAATAAAGTTCATGTGTGTGTGAAGGCAGGCGTCCCAATACTTTTGACAATATAGTGTATATCGATCATATTATAATATATAATAATATACATTGACAAATCACAGAAACGCGTTGAGGAGAAAAAAAAATTATAATAAGGAGTAAGGAGTGATTGAGGAGGAAGACACCATACTAAGCATGAACCATCCCAGTGATTGTATTTTCAACAAATAATATGCAGAATAAAGACAAATCAACACGTTTACAGGGGCTCTTTACCCTTCATCAGGGCTCTGTATGCCATAAAACCTTGGTCTGAAGAGTACTTGGTTTTACAGGGTTTACACACTTTTGAGGAAAACGAGTGGTTGATGCTTAGAGCTCCCTCCTTCAAGTTAGGACCACCTGTGGGATCCAGAGACGCCCACAATAACATTATGCCCCTCCCACTATGATGACATATATAACTCTTGCCACGAGGCTGCAAGAGAATCCGTACACTTTGAAGTGGAATTACAAATGCTGAATAACGCAAGTGGCCTTACTGGATACATGAATATAAAAAGTATCGCCAATCATGGCATCCAGCGATGTAAATACTCAACAATCATGACACCCACCACTAAATAACAAATCTCTGGTGTTGAGGTAATGGGTCCGGGGTGACGTCATTGGCCAAATCCTTATTTTTATTTATTTTATTATATTTCACATTTTAACTCTTTTCTTTTTCATTAAACTTTATTGCTATCGCAAGGGAGCTAACAAGCCCCCTATGTTGTAGCACTGAGCTGGTGACAGGTACTCTTTATGGACATGTCATGTAAAAGTGAAAAGTAAATGAGTCATCTGGATCACTTTTTAAGAAAAGCACTGGGTCTGCTGATAAAGGCAGAATTATGTTCATGGCTGTTACTGCAGCTGTAAAGTCTGTTTTAACCCAGGGATCTCCCATCTTTTAAACAAAGGACCAATTAACCGTCCTCCAGAATTTAGGTAGGACAGACTGTGGCCAGTGGGAGTAAAAAATATTCCAACATCAGTGGGAGTAAACAATGCCTCAGGCTTGGCAACAGTAAAAGGAATAGTGCCTCATCATTGGTGTCAATGGAAGGAATAGAACCCCATTGTTGGTATCAATAGAAGCAAATGTTCCTTATCATTGGTGTCAGTTGGAGAAGTAGTGCCACATCATTGGTGTTAATGGGAGCAATAATTCCCTATCGTTGGTGTCAGTGGGAAGAATAGTGCCACATCGTTGGTGTCAGTGGGAGGAATAGTGCCCATTCATTGGTGTCAATGGAAGCATCAGTACCCCATTTTTGGTGTGAGTGGGAGTAATAATGCCCCGTCATTGGTGTCAATGAGGGTAATAGTGCCCTATCGTTGGTGTCAGTGGTTGGAAATGTGCCCCATCATTGGTGTAAATGGGAATAATAATGTCCCATCATTAGTGTCAATAGTGCCTCATTGTTGGTGTCAATGGGAGCAATAGTACCTGATTGTTGGCGAGAGTGGGAGCAATAGTGCCCCATCATTGGTGTCAGTAAAAGGAATAGTGCGTTATCATTGGTGTCAGTGGGAGCAATAGCACTTCATTGTTGGTGTCAATGGGCACGATAGTGCCCCATCATTGGTGTCAATGGAAGGAATAGAACCCCATTGTTGGTATCAATAGAAGCAAATGTTCCTTATCATTGGTGTCAATTTGGAGAAGTAGTGCCACATCATTGGTGTCAATGGAAGCAATAGTACCCCATTTTTGGTGTGAGTGGGAGGAATAGTGCCACGTCATTGGTGTCAATGAGAGTAATAGTGCCCTATCGTTGATGTCAATGGGAGTAATAGTGCCACATCATCGTTGTCAATGGAAGCAATAGTGTCACATCGTTGGTGTCAGTGGTTTCAAATGTGCCCTATCAATGGTGTAAATGGGAATAATAATGCCCCATCATTGGTGTCAATTGTGCCCCATCGTTGGTGTCAATGGGAGCAATAGTACCCAATTGTTGGCGTGAGTGGGAGAAATAGTGCCCCATCCTTGGTGTCAATGAGAAAAATACTGCCAGTCTGCCACATCATTGGTATCAATGGGGGCAATAGTGCTCCATCGTTGGTGTCAATGGCAGCAATCCTACCCCATTGTTTGCGTCAGTGGAAGGAATATTACCCCATCATTGGTGTTAGTGGGAGAAATAGTGCCCCATCATGGGTGTCAGTGGATGGAATAGTTCCCCATTCTTTGGTGTCAGTGGGGAGGAATAGTGCCTCAAGGGCCAGATGAATGCAAGTAAAGGACCACATCCGGCCCTTGGGCTGTAGTTTGGACATCACTGTTTTTAACCTCTTCATGCTCTGGACATATTCGGCACATCCACGGAGCTGAAGAATAAAAGATGGAGCTATGGTGAAAAACGATCCTTTTTCTGTACAGTAACACGTCAGGAAATAATTCATACAGACTTGTGAAGTCTCAGAGAAGTCCACAGTGACAGTTTTTGGCATCTCAATCAAACAGAAATTAACATCAAAGTAATACATGGAGCAGGAAGCCAGAAGAGCGGAGCTACAATGTATCAGGTAACTAGAGAAACAAGTTCATAAGAATGATACATAGAATGAAATCAGTATTTCAGTGACTCCGATAAAGGAAAATAGAGCCGTTTAATATATTTTGTGGTTTGTTCCTTTCTTCTCTGTGTGGGGGACCCTGGAAGCCCACCACAGAGGATGAAGGCCGCATTATGTATTCCTGGCCCTTGGGCAGCCCAGTGACCTCAAATAGTGTTCAGTATAAATTTACAATCCATTTTGAATGATTGAGGTGTCTTGGGGGGAGGGGGGATTTAATATCAATAAGATAATTCTGGATACTGACTGCTGTACACAGAGAGGAGATTTAACACAGGCAAGATATACACTCACCACACCACTTTATTAGGTTCAATGGCTGGAACCATTGGAAAACCTAATAGTTTTCACCGGTTCAATGGCTTGGCAACACAAATTGCTAATTAGCCAATCACATGGCAGCAACTCAATGCATTTCGGCATCTAGATGTGGCGAAGACGACTTGCTGAAGTTCAAACCGAGCATCAGAATGGGGAAGAAAGGTTATTTAAGTGACTCTGAACATGGCATGGTTGTTGGTATTTCGAAAACGGCTGATCTACTGGGATTTTCACACACAGCCATCTCTCGGGTTTACAGAGAATGGTCCGAAAAAGAGAAAATATCCAGTGAAAGGCAGTTGTGTGGAGGAAAATGCCTTGTTGATGTCAGAGGAGAATGGGCAGACTGGTTCCAGATGATAGAAGGGTAACAGTCACTCAAATAACCTCTCGTTACATCCAAGGTATGCAGAATACCATCTTTAAACTCACAGCACATCGAAACTTGAAGCAGATGGGCTGCAGCATCAGAAGACCACACCGGGTGCCACTCCTGTCAGCTAAGAACAGGAAACTGAGGCTACAATTTGGCACAGGATCACCAAAATTGGACAATAGAAGATTGGAAAAATGTTGCCTGGTCTGATGAGTCTGGATTTCAGCTGCGACATTCAGATGGTCGGTCAGAATTTGGTGTAAACAACATGAAAGCATGGATCCATCCTGCCTTGTATCACCGGTTCAGGCTGGTAGTGGTGTAATGGTGTGGGGGGGGATATTTGATTGCACACTTGGCACACTTTGGGCCCCTTAGTACCAAATGAGCATTGTTTAAATGCCACGGCCTACCTGAGTATTGTTGCTGACCATGTCCATCCCTTTATGACTACAGTGTCCCCATCTTCTGATGGCTCCTTCCAGCAGGATAATGCACCATGTCACAAAGCTCCAATCATCTCACCACTGGACAATGAGGTCCCTGTACTCCAATGGCCTCCACACTCACCACATCTCATCCAATAGAGCATCTTTGGGATGTGGTGGAAAGGGAGATTGGCATCATAAATGTGCAGCCGAAAAATCTGCAGCAACTACGTGATGCTATCATGTCACTAGGGAGAAAAATGTCCTTCCATTGACACGAATGATGGGACACTACTCCTTAAACTGAAACCACCGATGGGGAACTATTCCTCCCACTGACACCAATGATGGGGAACTATTCCTTTCACTGATACCAGTGATGGGGCACTATCCCTTCCAGTGACACCAATGACGGGGTACTATTCCTTCCATTGACACCAATGATGGGGCACTATTCCTCCCGCTGACACCACTGATGGGGCACTATTCCTCCCACTGACACCAACGATGAGCACTATTTCTCCAGCTAACACAAACAATGGGACACTTTTCCTCCTCCTACTGACCACAGGCACTATTTGGTATTTTTGTCACAATAAAGGTGCTTTCGTTTTCATGGAGTGCGGCCATCCAGGATTCTTTTTTCTCTCTCCATAGGCACTTTGTAAGACCTGCCATACGTGAATATGATTCAGCAAGGACTTTCTGAATTTCGATCCATGTATGGGTAGGCTGGTTGTATACAAGTCGATCTATCAGTCAAGTTGTGTAAAACCAGCCTGTATCGGGTTTTTCCCGAACAATCAGTGCTGCCGGCTGTAGTTGGAAGCGCTAATCATTGTATTCTGATGGCAGGGAAGGCTCAATAGCTGAGCGGGAGTGATTCCCCCATCCACCTTCAATGTGTGGATGGGGGAATTGTATCATTTTTTCATTTTTTTTCCATTCAACCCGCTGGTTGAATGAAAAAAAAAAAAAAAGATTAATATATATATATATAGCCAGTCTATCTGGGACAGTGGGTCAAACTTGAGACAGTGTTTACTCCCACTGGTGCCGGGTCATGTTCTACCCCCATTGGCCACAATACAGCCCCCCTAAAGTCTGAAGGACGGTAAACTGGCCCTTTGTTTAGAAAGTTAGGACACCCCTCTTTTCCAAGATATAGTGAAAAAAAAAACACATTTCAGTATGCTTTTGAACTGTCAAGGAAAGAGGATTTTTAGAAGTAAACCCATGCAAACACATGGAGGACCTACATAGTCCATGAAGATTACATCACTGGTGAGACTCAGGACCCCGGAGCCACGAGGGTTGAGCACTTACCCTACCACGCTATAAAATGTTGCACTGGGATCCTTCAGCCAGGCCTCGGCGGTTTTCATGAATTCCCTTGTAGGAACATTACGTTCATCTTGCACTCTTCAGCTGTCTCTTTCGATTACGGTGAAATGTCCTCCCCAATTTCCCGAGCCGGATTGTGTCATTAGACCACTTAAAGTTTAATGCGGCAATTTGTTTCTGCTACCACGAGTAATGCTCTGACTTATTGTCCTACCGGATCATCCGAAGTGACTGAAAATGTTAAGTGTTCTTTGTTTGGGGGGGTTAATCTGGTTCCTTCATCAGCGGTGAAGTGGGCCGGCGTGAGAATAATGTGAACGATCTTCAGACAAAGAGCCCAGCGCTGCCCCGGGGCTATGAGTGTCCTGCCGCAGTCCGTTATCTGAAATACCATCTCCCCACATCGGATTAGACATTGTTCATCGCGTGAACCCGCTTAAGATGTCCAGTTGCTCGCTTTTGCAGAAATGCTTTTGAATCCCTTAGAGAAGAATTTCAGACAGCTATTTACAAATATCCTTTTTGATTTATGTATGTATTAGGTGAACAACTGCAGAATTCAGTTTAAAATGGTGCTAGTTTTAATGACATTTCGTTTATTTAATTATTACCCCACCATAATCTCATAAGAAAAGATGGTCCGCGACTCCTTGCTAATCTTCAAAATGTATCGATTCTCCATAAAAGGCACAGGAACAGACAGCAGATGTAGACGCGTTTCAGCCTTGTGGGCCTTGTTCACTACAAATGCCATGTACAAAAATGCCACAATATACGTACAGTGCCTTGCAAAAGTATTCACCCCCCCTTGGCTTTTTCCTATTTTGTTACATTACAGCCTTTAGTTCAATGTTTTTTTTAATCTGAATTATATGTGATAGATCAGAACACAATAGTCTAAGTTGGTGAAGTAAAATTAGAAAAATATATTTCTTGTAAAAAAAAAAAATTAGAAAAATATATACATAAAACCTATTTTTCAGAAATAAAAAACTGATAATTGACATGTGCGTATGTATTCACCCCCTTTGTTAGCAATCCCATAAAAAGTTCTGGTGCAACCAATTACCTTCAGAAGTCACATAATTAGTGAAATGATGTCCACCTGTGTGCAATCTAACTGTCACATGATCTGTCATTAGATAGACACACCTTTCTGAAAGGCCCCAGAGGCTGCAACACCTAAGCAAGAGGCACCACTCACCAAACACTGCCATGAAGACCAAGGAACTCTCCAAACAAGTAAGGGACAATGTTGTTGAGAAGGTCAGGGTTAGGTTGTAAAAAAATATCCAAATCTTTGATGATCTCTATAGGAGCACCATCAAATCTATCATAACCAAATGGAAAGAACATGGCACAACAGCAAACCTGCCATGAGACGGCCGCACACCAAAACTCACGGACCGGGCAAGGAGGGCATTAATCAGAGAGGAGCACAGAGACCTAAGGTAACCCTGGAGGAGCTGCAGAGTTCCACAGCAGAGACTGGAGTATCTGTACATAGGATGACAATAAGCCGTACGCTCCATAAAGTTGGGCTTTATGGCAGAGGGGCCAGAAGAAAGCCATTACTTTCAGCAAAAAGCACAATGGCACGTTTTGAGTTTGTGAAAAGGCATGTGGGAGACTCCCAAAATGTATGGAGCAAGGTGCTCTGGTCTGATGAGACTAAAATTGAACTTTTTGGCCATCAAAGAATTGCTATGTCTGGCGCAAACCCATCACATCACCCAAAGAACACCATCCCCACTGTGACCAGATGGTGGTGGCAGCATTATGCTGTGGGGATGTTTTTCAGCAGTCGGACTGGGAAACTGGTTGAGTTGAGGAAAAGATGGATGGTGCTAAATACAGGGATATTCTTGAGCAAAACCTGTACCACTCTGTGTGTGATTTGAGGCTAGGACGGAGGTTCAGCTTCCAGCAGGACAAGGACCCCAAAGACACTGAGTGGTTTAAGGGGAAACATGTAAATGTGTTGGAATGGCCTAGTCAAAGCCCAGACCTCAAGCCAATAGAAAATCTGTGGTCAGACTTAAAGATTGCTGTTCACTTGAAGGAGCTGGAGCAGTTTTGCAAAGAGGAATGGGCAAAAATCCCAGTGGTAAGATGTGGCAAGCTCATAGAGAGTTATCCATTTGTGATAGCTGCAAAAGGTGGCTCTACAAAGTATTGACTTTAGGGGGTGAATAGTTATGCACATTGACTTTTTCTGTTATTTCTGTTATTTTTGTTATTTGTTGTTTGCGTCACACTAAAAAAAAAAAAAAAAATGATGCAAATCCTCAAACAATCCATGTTAATTCCAGGTTGTGAGACAACAAAACACGAAAATTGCCAAGGGGGATGAATACTTTTGCAAGGCACTGTATAGTGCAGTGTTTCTCAACTCCAGTCCTCAAGGCGCCCCAACAGGTCATGTTTTCAGGATTTCCCTCAGATGGAACGGCTGTGGTAATTACTAAGGCAGTGAAACTGATCAAATCACCTGTGCAAAATAATGGAGAGCCTGAAAACATGACCTGTTGGGGCGCCTTGAGGACTGGAGTTGAGAAACGCTGGTATAGTGTATAACCCCTCCTGGCAGCACATGTCATTAATTTGCCAATTAGTAGATAATCAAAGTTACTAGCAGAGGTGAAACACCATACATGGTCCAACGTAAATTCATTTGAAATACAAACATGATTGGTTACATGATCAAAAAAGGACATTAAAATCCAAGAAGTATCAATATGAAAGCTAAATCTGAAAAAAAATCTGAAAAATTAAAAAAAAAAAAAAGTAATTAAGAATGCCCAGGAGGGGAAAGAAAATAGTACTAAAATGGAAGAGGCAGGTAGTGCAAAAAAAGAATCAACATAAGTGTAGATATAGGTCCCATCTGAGGTTTAACCCCTGAGGGACCCTGGTTTTTAATCTGAATATCCACCATGCCTCTCTATCTAAAAGACGTCTGTTCCTATCACCACTCCTGGGTATAGGAGTCAATCTCTCAACGCCAGTAAACCTAAAAAAGGACATGTTACCAGAATGGCATTCTCTAAAGTGACGTGAGACATTTGAAATGTGCTTTGCGTTTGGATTAACAGAGTCACAATAATGTTCTCCTATTCTTGTTCTTAAAAGGAGAAGTCCAGCCTGAACTTGTTTGGCTGGGCTTCTCCTAAGGGTCACAGGAGTGCAATTTATTTTTATTCTTTATATTTACCTGTTTTCAGCAGAAAGCGGTCTGAAGTCTGCTCTCTGCTGACCTCACCAAGATCAGTCCAGGCACTGCGTCATCCTGACTTCCGAAGTCTGGATCCGCCAGGTGCCTGGACTGATGGCTGTCTCAGCCTCTCAGCGAGCCGCTGAGATGTCCTCTCCCCGCCACTCCACAGCTCAGCGCTCCAATGAGCGAGGAGGAGCAGAGCAGGAGAGCTTCTGATTGACAGGCCGCAGCTCTCTTCACGGGGAACCGAGAGAACTGGGCCATCAGCGGTATTTGGTGGCTCGGTTCTCAGTGAAGAGGTGGCGGGGGACAGATGCTGCATCCACCTAGGTAAGTATGATTATGGGAAAAAAGCCAAACCCATACTTCTCCTTTAAAGCACATGTGGTGAATCCAATGAACTTTGGGTTACAAGAAATGCAGAAGATCTGATACTTGATCAAATACTTGATTCCACAATTAATGTATGTGCTTAACCACAGGGTTTGACCCTGTCCTGACCAGGCCATTTTTTGCAATATGGCACTGCGTCGTTTTAACTGACAATTGCACGGTCGTGTGATGTTGTACCCAAACAAAATTGACGTCCTTTTTCTCCCACAAATAGAGCTTTCTTTTGGTGGTATTTGATCACATCTGCGGTTTTTATTTTTTGCGCTATAAACAAAAAAAGACCGACAATTTTGAAATAAAAACTATATTTTTTACTTTCTGCTATAAAACACACCCAATAAAAAAATTTAAGAATCAAATTTCTTCATCAATTTAGGCCAATTTGTATTCTGCTACATATTTTTGGTAAAAAAAAAAACAATAAGCATATACTGATTGGTTTGCGCAAAAGTTATCGTGTCTACAAAATAGGGGATAGATTTATGGCATTTTTATTATTTATTTTTTTTACTAGTAATGGTGGTGATCAATGGTGGTGCTTTCTGCCGCCTGGCTTGATCTTTGTTTGTCCTATAGAACTTTCTGTTTGCTGCTTTCCATTATGCATTTCATTTCCATTATCTCCTTCATGTTCTAACCTTGGCTTGACTCTGGGTTTCTGACATCTACTTCCTGCCCAGACCTTATTTTGTTTTTGCTTCTTGCAGTCTACCCCTTCATTATTCTTAGCTTGTCCTCTGGCTTCTACTGTCTATTGCTTGCCTGACCCTTGGCTTGTTTTCCAGTTCCTCGCACCTGCTTCTTGGCCTTGCCTTTTTACCCAGGAAGGAGCAAAATACATTTATAATAAGACTATGGTGCTACTGTGACTCCCAAGTGACAAACAGGAAATGGGCAGGAAGTGAGGATAGATAAAATAAAGTCAATGAGATTGATGGTGGCTGCTCCTCTATAAGGTCCTGACCAACCTAATACAGAAAGCAAGCAAGAGAGGGCACCTCCATCTGAGAGTAAACCATAAGGAAAAGTAACAATCTGAAATAAACATACAGGGGTTGGACAAAATTATGGAAACAAGTATGGTAAAAGAACAAAATCGTAACCTAATATGGTTTTGGACCACCTTTGGCATCCAAGACAGGCTGATATCTCCTAGAAATTGACAAATTTAAGTCTTGGATGGTGGATAATAGAATCTGATACCACTCTGCATCCAAAAAATCTGCGCCACAATCCTGTGCAATGTCCTTCTGTCTCTTTTGGGCAGTTGACCATGTCGACCGCACTTATGCTTATCAGAGGGCGTTTTTGCCAGAAGCTGTATAGGCCTTTGATGTCATAACCTTTGATATTGTTCCTCACAACACCGCAAATAAATCAGCAACTTCAGTCACAGAGGCACCAGCTAAGAGGGCACCAACAATTTGCCCTCTTCGAAACTCAGTAAGCTCTGACATGACTCCGTATTATTAGCAGCGCCTGCAGTGAATGACGAATGCGAGGCCTCCCACCTGGTGTCTCATCACACAGCTGAAGCAAAAGAATGTTAAATCACTTCCACGTTCAAACATGTCGTCACCTTCACACCTGCAAATCATGTAGTGTTTCCATATTTTTGTCCAACCATTGTATATTGCACCCACTAGATATAAGTTGGTGTTGAGCATGTCATCTTATGAAGTGTGGTCATCTGAAGGATTGCAGAGATCGGCAGCAGGCAGAGTCGTGCAGGGAAGTGGCTGGATGACAGAGCGTGAAGGCCGCTGTGTAGCTAGGTGCTGGAGCGCAAGCTGTCAGAATATGTGGCGGCTTCTGGATCCACTCTTCCCGTTCGCGAGGATGGGCTGCAATCGGCTCTCCACGAGGATGACCTCACAACGTACATGGGGCATGGTTACACATGTTTAGAGGCATCGCCCCTTCTTCTCATTGGTTTGACTTATTTCTAGTGAGTGCAATATATGTTTATTCCATATTGTTACTTCTTCTTATGGTTTACACTCAGAAGGAAGCGCCCTCTCTTGTTTGCTTGTTTGAATTTTTATCCAGACATCGGTTTTCTGCTGTCTGCTCTGACCTTGGGTTGTCTTTTAGTTTCTGCTGTCAACTGCACTCCCTGACCTTGGCTCCCTGGCTCACTGCAGTTGATGCAAGCTTAGGCACAGGAGAACCTGGGAGAGTGAACCTAGTGCAGGGACATGTTCCAAAGGAGGAGGGGCAGTGTAGGGATACCTTGGAGATTTCTCCAGTTTGAGCTACTGAATTTGCCTGTCTTCCTCCTCTGTGAAAGGTGTGATCGGCGTCGGTCTTCTGCTCTCCTGCTGATGTACTGTGGAACGTTGCCGTTCAGTTATTGGCATTTAAGAGACTCAAATTTTGTGTCTGGAACTGTTAAGAGTATATTCCACATTCTCACCTACCACCTTGGTCTTCCCCATCCTACACCCCTCAGAGAAGTGTCATGATGGGTCATATTCCATTGATTGGTGGAGGAAAGTATTGTGCAAGTGTAAAACCAGCTATAGAGGGTTTGAATCTCGGCCTGTTAAGCAGGGACCGGCCAAGATTTGAACCGTATATGGGCAGGCATTGTACAACCAGCATGTCAGATTTTTCGGCTCCACCCACTCCACCTTAGCATAATATATATAGTATCATAAAAAAATAGAAATAAATAGAAATAACAGTATATATACCATAGTTTGTAAACGCTATAATTTTCACGCAAACCAATACACTCCTTGGTATTTTTTTTTTTTTCACCAAAGGCATGTAGTATAATACATTTTGGCCAAAATGTATGAAGGAATTGGATTTATTTTATTTATTTATTTTTATTGCATATGCATTATAGCAGAAAGTAAAAAAATATATATATTTTTTTTTCTTCTAAATTTTCCGTCCTTATTTCATTTATACGTATCACAAAAAAATAGCAGTGATCAAATATCGCCAAAAGAAAGCTCTATTTCTGTGAATAAAAAATGATATAAATTTAATTTGACACATGGGACCTCATGCATAGAAGAATGGAAGATTATTGACTTCGGAGAGCACTGTCACTATCTACCACCGAATTAGGTAACATTAAGATTCAGTGTCAGACCGCCGCGACATTAAAATGTGCAGAAAGTCTTCGGCTGAGTCATATTAATCAAACTTGTACATTTTAAATAACACACAGACCCCGGGCCCTTTACCGTCTCTCGCTAACTTCCTAATGAATCTAACGCGCTGCCCTGGAAGAGTGCGGAATTGTAACAAAGCTGTATTAAAATATTTAACAATATAAGAATTATTTTTCTCGGAAGGATTCCTCTTCCCCAGATGCTTAATAAGGTCACTCCGTAAAGGGCAATCTCATTGCCACAAAATTAAACATAAACACCAAAGCGATATACAGCGGCATCATCAACTAGATAGCTCTCTAAATATATAATGTAATAAACACACCATTACCGTCCAATAAACCCTCATATTAACGAGTTTAAAGGATAAGGGCAAAAGTTAACAGCTCTCAAACGGTTAACGCATGGGCATCAATTCGCTCAATGATAATGTAGACGCTCGGTTCACCGCCATGCGAAAGTTATACTTTTCGATCCACAGAAGGTTTTATTGCATCTGGTCAGGCTTTGTTTAGCACAGGTAGTATTCTTTCTCCTTACAGTGGGGAAAATAATGATTTATTTATTTATTTCAGGTACTTATATACAGTAGCGCCGTCAATTTACGCATCGCTTTACATATACATTGTACATTCACATCATTCCCTACCCTCAAGTAGCTTACCATCTAAGGTCCCTAACTCACATTCATACATACTAGGGACAATTTAGACAGGATCCAATTAACCTACCAATGATTTGATCCCCTGCAGATTTTGTAGGTTTGCCCACTTACCAAGAAATGAAGGGTCTATCATTTTTGTCATAGGTGTCTTTTTGTATCCCCTCACCTCGGAGACTGAGCCGCAGGGCAGTATTCCAACATGATAACGACCCCAAACACACATCCAAGACGACCACTGCCTTGCTGAAGAAGCTGAGGGTAAAGGTGATGGACCGGCCAAGCATGTCTCCAGACCTAAACCCTATTGAACATCTGTGGAGCATCCTCAAACAGAAGGTGGAGGAGCACAAGGTCTCTAATGCCGCGTACACCTGAGCGGACTTTTCGACCGGACTGGTCTGACGGACCGAGTCCGGCGGACAATTTCGACCGTGTGTGGGCTTCATCGGACCTGCAGCGGACTTTTTCGGTCCAAAATCTGACGGACTTTAGATGTGGAACATGTTTCAAATCTTTACGTCGGAACTCCGCCAGACCCAGTTCCTATCGAAAAGTCCGCTCGTCTGTATGCTAGACGGACAAAAACCGACGCTAGGGCAGTTATTGGCTACTGGCTATCAACTTCCTTATTTTAGTCCAGTTGTACGTCATCACGTCCGAATCTGTCGGACTTTGGTGTGATCGTGTGTAGGCAAGTCCGTTCGTCGGGAAAGTCCATTGGAAGTCCGCCAAAAGTCCATCAGATAGTCTGTTGGACCATAACATCCACCAGCTCTGTGATGTCGTCATGGAGGAGTGGAAGAGGACTCCAGTGGCAACCTGTGAAGCTCCAGGGAACTCCAGAGGTTTTGCATACTTTTGAAGGATTCTGTGATTGAAAAAGGTTGAGAAACTCTTTTCTAGACATCTCCTCTATCAGGGCAGATGGATGTGTTTTCACGGGGAAGAAGATGATTTCGGCTGTAATCGGAATCCTGCTCGTAGCCCCAGATAAAGTCAATCTTCAGCTCAGATATTTTCATTTAGGTGTCTAAAGGGTTTTGGCGGATGGTAACAATCTCATTGGCTCCCTGTAATGCGCCAGGATAATGTATAATATCCATCCCCCGCTCGCTCCGTACATAGGGAGGCTGGAGGATAAGAGATGTACCGTCAGCCGGCTAGAATTATGATATTTTTATGCGATATGAAATTTAATGGAAATTTGACATTTTCTATTAGAACTCGGAGAGATGCATCAACTTAATTTGAGTGTTGGTCTGAAACACTAACTTTCTATACCATACAAATGGAATACAATAAAAGGGAACTTAATTAAGGATGCCTGGCAATTGCTGGAGATGGATTTCGTTGATGGTTGTTCAGAAAAGAATTGTGTTTTTATATTTAAACTCTGCTGTGTGTTATTGGAGGTCACGTTTCTTAATTCCTCATTAATGATTGCCCTAAAACTGACATTCAGAATGATAGAGAGGGCAGAGGGAAAGGGCGTGTGGCATTTAATGCGGGACACTGGCATAAGCAATGATTGGCTACACGGAATACGGAGGGATTTTACAAAGAGTTATCAGCCATTGACACTACTAGTGTTAGAGTGACAAGGATGGTCAGTGTTAAGGTCACAGTGAGGGTTGATGTTATAGGCAGGGCTTTTTTTCAGCAGGAACGTGGGGAAATGCAGTTCTGGCACCTCCAGCACTGAATCTATGTAATGGCAAGGGGTGCTGGGGTGTGCTGGAAGGTCTATTGTTGCTGGGGAGAATCTATTGTAGCAGGGGGGTGTCTATTGTTACTGGGGAGATCTATCTTTGCTGGTGGGAAATCTATTGCTGCTGGGGGTGCTTATGTTGCTGGGAGGGGTCTACTGTTGAGGGAGGAGTCTATTGTTTCTGGCTGCTGGGGGGGGGCTTATGTTGCTGGGAGGGGTCTACTGTTGAGGGAGGGGTCTACTGTTGAGGGAGGAGTCTATTGTTGCTGACTGCTGGAGGGTCTATCTATGCTGGGGAGATCTATTTTTGCTGGCAGGGATCTATTGCTCATGCAAAAAAGATAAAGGCTGGTGCTATGGAAGTCAGCTAAAACACAGTTTTATTATTGCATGTGAACAGCAGTCAAAAAGAAAGCCAACATGTTTCGACCATCAGGCTTTAATCATGGCTGATGATTAAGGCCTGATGGTCGAAACGCATTAGCTTTCTTCTTGACTGCTGTTCACATGGAATAATAAAACAATGTTTTAGCTGACTTCCATAGCACCAGCCTTGTTCCTTTTTTTGTATGGACTATATGGAGGTTTAAAGAGACTTCACAGGCTCAGAGTGCTGTGTACTTGAGGCTCACCAAGTATTGCACAGGAGGTAGTAGCTCAGATGCACCTGTTCCAGGGATCTGTTGTTGCTGGGGTAGTTTTGGTTGCTTGGGGGTAGGGATGAGCCGAACACCCCCCTGTTCGGTTTGCGCCAGAACATGCGAACAGGCAAAAAATTTGTTCGAACCCGTGAACACCGTTAAAGTCTATGGGACATCAACATGAATAATCAAAAGTGCTAATTTTAAAGGCTTATATGCATGGTATTGTCATAAAGTGTTTGGGGACCTGGGTCCTGCCCCAGGGGACATGTATTAATGCTAAAAAAAGTTTTAAAAACGGCCGTTTTTTCGGGAGCAGTGATTTTAATAATGCTTAAAATGAAACAATAAAAGTGTAATATTCCTTTAAATTTTGTACCTGGGGGGGTGTCTATAGTATGCCTGTAAAGGGGCGCATGTTTCCCGTGTTTAGAACAGTCTGACAGCAAAATGACATTTCAAAGGAAGAAAAGTCATTTAAAACTACTTGCGGCTATTAATGAATTGCCAGTCCGACAAAACACATAAAAGTTCATTGATAAAAACAGCATGGGAAATCCCCCACAGGGGAACCCCGAATCAAATTTTTTTTTTAAAATGGCGTGGGGGGTCCCCCTAAATTCCATACCAGGCCCTTCAGGTCTGGTATGGATATTAAGGTGAACCACGGCCAAAAAAAAAAAAAAATGGCGCAGGGTCCCCCTCAAAATCTATAGCAGACCCTTCAGGTCTGCTATGGATTTTAAGGGGAACCCCCAGCCAAAATTTTTAAAAAAATGGCGTGGGGTCCCCCCAAAAATCCATACCAGACTCTTATCCGAGCACGCAACCTGGCAGGCCGCAGTAAAAGAGAGGGGACAAGAGAACGCCCCCCCCCTCCTGAACCGAACCAGGCCACATGCCCTCAACATTGGGAGGGTACTTTGGGGTAGCCCCCCAAAGCACCTTGTCCCCATGTTGATGGGAACAAGGGCCTCATCACAACAACCCTTGCCCGGTGGTTGTGGGGGTTTGCGGGCGGGGGGCTTATCGGAATCTGGAAGCCCCCTTTAACAAGGGGGCCCCCAGATCCCAGCCCCCCGTGTGAAATGGTAAGGGTTTTGTACCCCTACCATTTCACAAAAAAACTGTCAAAAATGTTAAAAATGACAAGAGCCAGTTCTTGGCAATTCCTTTATTTAAAGTCTTCTTTTTTCCATCTTCTTTCTTCTATCTTCTATCTTCTATCTTCTTTCTTCTATCTTCTATCTTCTATCTTCTATCTTCTATCTTCTTTCTTCTATCTTCTATCTTCTTTCTTCTTTCTTCTTTCTTCTATCTTCTATCTTCTTTCTTCTTTCTTCTATCTTCTATCTTCTATCTTCTTTCTTCTATCTTCTATCTTCTTTCTTCTTTCTTCTATCTTCTATCTTCTTTCTTCTTTCTTCTATCTTCTTTCTTCTTTCTTCTATCTTCTATCTTCTTTCTTCTTTCTTCTATCTTCTATCTTCTATCTTCTTTCTTCTTTCTTTTTTCTTCTATCTTCTATCTTCTTTCTTCTATCTTCTTTCTTCTATCTTCTATCTTCTATCTTCTATCTTCTTTCTTCTATCTTCTATCTTCTATCTTCTTTCTTCTTTCTTCTATCTTCTATCTTCTATCTTCTTTCTTCTATCTTCTATCTTCTATCTTCTTTCTTCTATCTTCTATCTTCTTTCTTCTTTCTTCTATCTTCTATCTTCTATCTTCTATCTTCTATCTTCTTTCTTCTTTCTTCTATCTTCTTTCTTCTATCTTCTTTCTTCTATCTTCTATCTTCTTTCTTCTTTCTTCTTTCTTCTTTCTTCTATCTTCTATCTTCTATCTTCTTTCTTCTTTCTTCTTTCTTCTATCTTCTTTCTTCTTTCTTCTTTCTTCTATCTTCTATCTTCTATCTTCTATCTTCTTTCTTCTTTCTTCTTTCTTCTATCTTCTTTCTTCTATCTTCTATCTTCTATCTTCTATCTTCTATCTTCTATCTTCTTTCTTCTTTCTTCTTTCTTCTATCTTCTATCTTCTTTCTTCTATCTTCTTTCTTCTTTCTTCTTTCTTCTATCTTCTATCTTCTTTCTTCTATCTTCTATCTTCTATCTTCTTTCTTCTATCTTCTATCTTCTATCTTCTTTCTTCTATCTTCTATCTTCTATCTTCTTTCTTCTTTCTTCTATCTTCTATCTTCTTTCTTCTATCTTCTTTCTTCTATCTTCTATCTTCTATCTTCTTTCTTCTATCTTCTATCTTCTATCTTCTTTCTTCTTTCTTCTATCTTCTTTCTTCTATCTTCTATCTTCTTTCTTCTTTCTTCTATCTTCTATCTTCTATCTTCTATCTTCTTTCTTCTTTCTTCTATCTTCTATCTTCTATCTTCTATCTTCTTTCTTCTATCTTCTATCTTCTATCTTCTATCTTCTATCTTCTTTCTTCTATCTTCTATCTTCTTTCTTCTTTCTTCTATCTTCTTTCTTCTATCTTCTATCTTCTATCTTCTATCTTCTATCTTCTTTCTTCTATCTTCTATCTTCTTTCTTCCTTCAGTTTCTTCCTCCATCTTCTTCTTCTTCTGGTTCTTCTGGTTCTTCCTCCGGTGTTCTCGTCCGGCATCTTCCTCCGCGGCGTCTTCTTCCCTTCTTCCCTTCTTCTTTTCGGGCTGCTCCATATCCATGATGGGAGGCTCCCGCTGTGTGATGCTTCTCGTCTTCTGACGGTTCTTAAATAACGGAGGGGACTTGACGGGGACTTCCCTGTGGCATTCCCTGTGACGTCAGAGGGGGGCGGGGTCACCGTTACCGTTACGTAATGGGTCACCCCGCCTCCCTCTGACGTCACAGGGAATGCCACAGAGTTGGTGTTCAGGCTAGTGTTAGGGTTACAGGGGGAGTTAGAGTTGGGATATAGGGAAAGTTTGAGAGTTACAGGAAGGATTTGTATTAGGCAATACGGAAAGACTTAGTATTAGGTTAAAGTTACAGATAGGGTTAGAGTTTAGGCTAGTTTTATGGTTAGGGTTAGGGATACAGGGAGGGTCAAGCTGTGTACACACGAGCGGGCTTTTCAACCGGAATGAGTCCAGCAGACAATTCGACCGTGTGTGGGCTTCATTGGACCTGCAGTGGACTCGAATCCAGTCGAAAAGTCTCGTCTGTATGCTAGTCTGACGGACAAAAACCGACGCTAGGGCAGCTATTGGCTACTGGCTATGAACTTCCTTATTATAGTCCGGTCGTACGTGATGACGTACGAATCTGTCGGACTTTGTTTTGATCATGTGTAGGCAAGTCCGGTCGTTAGAAAGTCCGTTGAAAGTCCGTCAGAAAGACCGTCGGACCTTTGTTGTCAGTGTTAGGAATACAGGACTACAGTATTTTGTATGAAGGGGAAGGGTTCAGGGAGGGTTAGTATTAGAGATACAGAATGGCTTAGTACAAGGGTTAGGACTACAGGGAGAGTTATGCCCCGTACACACGATAGGATTTTCCGACGGAAAATGTGTGATAGGACCTTGTTGTCGGAAAATCCGACCGTGTGTGGGCTCCATCACACATTTTGCATAGGAATTTCCGACACACAAAATTTGAGAGCTTGCTATAAAATTTACCGACAACAAAATCCGTTGTTGGAAATTCCGATCGTGTGTACACAAATCCGACGCACAAAGTGCCACGCATGCTCAGAATAAATTAAGAGACGAAAGCTATTGGCTACTGCCCTGTTTATAGTCCCGACGTACGTGTTTTACGTCACCGCATTCAGAACAATCGGATTTTCTGACAACTTTGTGTGACCGTGTGTATGCAAGACAAGTTTGAGCCAACATCCGTCGGAAAAAATCCATGGATTTTGTTGTTGGAATGTCCGATCAATGTCCGACCGTGTGTACGGGGCATTAGTGTTCAGGCTAGTGTTAGGGTTACAGGTGGCGTTAGAGTTAGGGATACAGGGAGAGTTATGCCGCGTACACACGGTCGGATTTTCCGACGGGAAATGTTCGATGGGAGCTTGTTGTCGGAAATTCCGACCGTGTGTAGGCTCCATCTGCCTTTTTCTGTCGGAATTTCCACCAAACAAAATTTGACATCTGGATCTCAAATTTTCCGACAACAAAATTCGTTGTCGTAAATTCCAATTGTGTGTACACAATTCCGACGCACAAAGTTCCACGCATGCTCGGAATCAAGCAGAAGAGCCGCACTGGCTATTGAACTTCATCTTTCTCGGCTCGTCGTACGTGTTGTACGTCACCGCGTTCTTGACGTTCGGAATTTCCGACAAGATTTGTGTGACCGTGTGTATGCAAGACAAGTTTGAGCCAACATCCATTGGAAAAAAAACATGGATTTTGTTGTCGGAATGTGCAATCGTGTGTACGCGGCATTAGTGTTCAGACTAGTGTTAAGGTTACAGGTTGAGTTAGAGTAAGGGATACAGGGAGGTTTAGTGTTCAGGCTAGTGTTAGGGTTACAGGTGGAGTTATGCCGCGCACACTCGAGCGGACTTTACGGCAGACTTTGCCCGGCGGACGGGATTTCGTCAGACAATTCAATCATGTGTGGGCTCCAGCGGACTTTGTTTTCTCAAAAGTTGGATGGACTTGGATTTGAAACATGTTTTAAATCTATCCGTCGAACTCGAGTCCGGTCGAAAAGTCAGCTCGTCTGTATGCTAGTTCGACGGACAAAAAGCCACGCTAGGGCAGCTATTGGCTACTGGCTATGAACTTCCTTGTTTTAGTCCGGTCGTACGTCATCACGTACGAATTCAATGGACTTTGGTGGATTGTGTGTAGGCAAGTCCGTTCATTCGGAAAGTCCATCATAAAGTCGGTCGAAAAGTCCACCGGGCAAAGTCTGCCGTAAAGTCCGCTCGTGTGTACGCGGCATTAGGGATACAGTGAGGGTTAGTGTTCAGGCTAGTGTTAGGGTTACAGGGGGAGGGAGAGTTAGGATTCAGGCTAGTGTTAGGGTTACAGGGGGAGTTAGAGTTAGGGATACAGGGAGGGTTAGTGTTCAGGCTAGTGTTAGGGTTACAGGGGGAGTTAGAGTTAAGGATACAGGGAGGGTTAGTGTTAGTGCCAAAGGAAGATTTTGTATGAAGGCTAAAGGGAAAGGGGGAATTTAGGGCATTGCTCTCTGTGTCGGGAGCTCTGTACCCAAAACTACCAGTGCCATTCTCCCAGGGCTGGAGAATCTTCCACTTTTAAGCCCGCCATAACAGAAGCACTTTAAAGGTGGCAGATAAGACGATTTGGAATATCACCAAAGTCCTTCAACTGAAATTAGATATTGCAGTCAAAATAGACCCACCACATCTGAGGAGCCCATTACAGCCCAAAAAAAAAGTCTTTTACAGACGTGAAACAGATGTTTCTGAGGCTTCCAGAGCTCTCTCCTTGATACCTTCTCTCTTTTAAAGCTGATAATTATTTAATTTAACAACCTTATTTGATTAACTTATACCCTTTCCGTGTTGCTCTCAGCTCGAGGCGAGATTTTTCAAAGTCTTGAGAGGAGATCAAATATTTGTCTGTAGAGAAGAACCGGCGAGCGGGGTGGAAAAACCATATGGAACCAATGCAAGAGGGGAATGTGTGGGCCGGCGCCTCTGGGAGGAATATGGTACCTCTTACCTCTAATAGTCTCTTAATCATCCTTTAAACGCGGCCTTCGAGGGGGGCGATTGGATTGTCAGCTTTGCGCGGACTCCCTACAAAGAGAACAAAGAGAAAATCCTTGAGGCTTTGAAGAAGAGAATAAAGCGGCGAGAGGCCACGCGAAGCTTGGTGACGGAGTGACGCTTTATAAGTAATGTCTGTCCCGGCAGGGCTGGGAGGAATATGATGAATTGAGCTCATAAAGCCGAAATGAATGGCTGAACTTGAGGAGAGGTCTCCGCAGAGCTACAGCAAGAAAATGAGGATATATGAAGGACTGAATTGGTCATTATAGATAATTGATGGCCATTTCCCACAAAAAGAATCTAAACAAAGCCGAGTTGACTCGTATTGGTGTGCGTCAAAGCCATATGTGACACCAAAATGTGTTGACATTCCATGAGGTGACATTAACAGGAACTGAGCAGGTGAGGGTAGATGGGGGGGGGGGGGGGCACACCTGTTCAAAAATTGCTGTCGGACTACAAGTATTAGCATGATTGGCAGGAAATTAGGGGGGGGGGTAGTAGTTTTCTGGCAGTGAGCAGTATAGTGGTTACTTACCTAGGGACATAGTGGGGGTTATTTAATAAAACTGGAGAGTGCAAAATCTGGTGTAGTTCAGCATAGAAACCAACCCGCTTCCAGGTTTTATTGCCAAAATTGAATTGAACAAGCTGAAGTTGGAAGCTGATTGGTTACCTAGAACAGCTGCACCAGATTCTAAGTGCATCAATTTTAGTAAATTTCCCCCTCTTCAACAACTGCCATCCATGCACTACAAGTTGTTTCCGCGGGCTGCATGTAGGGCAGCTCATTCATTTTAATGGGATGCCCTAAGGTTTTGTTCACACTTTCTGAGTGAGCGTGCAGTTCTGGACATCACATGTGCCAGAAGGTAACTGTACTGAGGGGAGGGGATCTGTAACTAGGGAAATCTGTACTGGGGGGAAATCTGTACAGGGAGTGAGATCTGTACTAGGTGAGCTGTACTGGGAGGCAATCTTTACTGGGGAGGAGAACTGTAATGGGGGACATCTATACTGGGGCGGATCTGTACAGGGAGGGAGATCTGTACTGGGGGGAGATCTGTATTTCATGAGGGGATCTATATGGGGGGGGGGATATCTGTACTGGGGAAGATTTGAGATTTGTACGGTGGCAGGGACTGCACTAGACGAGATCTATACTGGGGGGTTCTATACTGGGGGAAGATCATTGCTGGGAGGGAGATCTGTACTGGGGGGAAGATATGTGATACATGACGTTATCTATACGGGGGGTATCTGTACTGGGCGGGGAGATTTTTACTGGGGCAGGAACTGCATTGAGGAGATCTGTAATGGGGGGGGATCTATACTAGGGAGATCTGTACTGCGTGAGGGGATCTATATTGGGGGTAGGATATCTGTGGGGGATTTTAGATTTGTACTGGCCTCCAGGAACTGCACTAGGGGGGGGGATCTATACTGGGGGATGTGTACTGGGGGAAGATTTATGCTGGGAGGAAGATCTGTACTGGGGGAAGCTGTACTGGGAGGGAGACCTGTACTGTGTGATAGGAATATATACTGGGGCGGGATCTATACTGGGGGGGAGAATTGTACTGGGGTAGGAACTGCATTGGGGGGAGATCTGTAATGGGGGGAGATCTATACTAAAGAGATCTGGGGGGGGGGGGCATTTGTACTGGGGGAAAGATCTGTACTGGGAGGGAAAACTATACTGGGAGGGAGATCTGTACTGCATGAGGGAAACTATACTGGGGGAGGATATCTGTACTGGGAGGAGGTTTGAGATTTTTACTGAGGCAGGGACTGCGCTGGGTGGGGGGATCTATACTGGAGTATCTGTCTTTGGTGGAAGATCTTTACTGGGAGAAAGATCTCTACTGGGAGGGAGATCTGTATTGCGTGATGGAATCTATACTGGGGGGGATATCTGTACTGGGGGGAGGGATTTGTACTGGGATAAGAACTACATTGGTGGGAGAACTGTAATAGGGAGATCTATACTGGGGGGGGGGGTCTGTACTGGAAGGGGAAACTGTACTGGGAGGAAGAGCTGTACTGCATTAGGGAAACTACTGGGGGTGATGTCTGTACTGGGGGAGATTTGGGGTTTCTAATGGGGCAGGAACTGCACTGCGGGGGGGGGGGGGTATATGGGGGAGATCAGTACTGGGGGGAACAGATCTGAGGGAGAGTTCTGAGGTTGAACTCCTCCAGGAAAAAAAAAAGATCTACGACCTTGCCATAGAATCTTCCCAGTTACATAGACAATCTAAAAATGTAAAACTTGCTGTGTGGAAATGAGACAAATTGTATTTAGATAACTAACAGATTCGGCTTAGTTGTTTCTGATTGAGGCCCTGTGATCGGAGGCTTTTACTATGCATCAGCTCCGGAAGATTTTACAGAACAAGTAATACTTTATATAGAAATGTCCTCTGAACATAGGGCACATCCATTCAATTCATTTATGTTGATAATGATAAATAACAATGTCTCAATGTCTTACTCTTATCCAAAGATGACTTTACAAGGTCATGTACCCAGCAAGGACATATCTCCATATATATTGACTGTATATATATATATATATATATATATATATATATATATATATATATATTCATTGTGGGCTGCTAAAGATGAAACTTACAGGGGACTATTTATGGCTGCAATAATTTGATGGTCAAATTATATGGCTTCATGCATACTGAGCGATTAGTCCCAGTGATTGAGATGCTGATGGAAGTCCTAGACACTGTCCAGCCTCACTGCTGGCCGCCTGCAAAATTCGAGACGCAGATATATGCTATGGCTGGATGGGGCCCAATTGGAAAATGCCCAAAATTCAACAAGTCCCTGGGTGCCTACTGTCTTAAATGTTAGTACCTCTTGTTGCCTGTACAGCCCCATCCAGCCGCAGCAGTTTTCAGCCTCTCATACAGTTTTGCAGGCTGCTGGACATCCACCTGCATGAAAATATGCCCGCACTGAAAGGTTTATTGCTCATTGTTATTGGGAACTGGTAAAGTAGATTTACTTACCTAACCCACCCACCCAATCGGTCCCTGCAGCGTCTTCTCCCCCACGAGTCAGCAGTCTAAGGTCCTGATGTCATTAAGACCAATGCAGAGTCCATAGCCCTGTAATGGACTTGATGATGCTGTGGAACAGTCCACAGTGCCATTCAAAAGTGGGGTCAAGAGATGGTGGCTACATTCAGACATACAGTGGGACCAAGAGAGGGCGGCTACGTTACTGCATACAGTGGGACCAAGACAAGGTGGTTATGTTCCTACATACAATGGGACCAAGACTGGGTGGCTACGTTCGTACATACAATGGGACCAAGAAGGGGGGCTACGTTGCTACATACAGCAGGACCAAGACTGGGTGGCTACCTTCCTACATACAATGGGACCAAGACAAGGTGGTTATGTTCCTACATACAGTGGGATCAAGAGAGGGGGGCTACGTTCCTGCATACATTGGGATCAAGAGAGGGTGGCTACATTCCTACATACATTGGGATCAAGAGAGGGTGGCTATGTTCCTAAATACATTGGGACCGAGAGAGAGTGGCTACGTTTCTACATACAGTGGGACCAAGACAGGGTGGCTATGTTCTCACATACATCCTGATTAGATTTTTTTTAAAAAGAGAGTTTAGTGTCACATTAGGGCCTAGTATGTCTGAGGACAACTCTGGAGCCAGGAGTCAAAGCTGAGACTGGTCTTCTTGAGGTCTGACAGTTGGTGCCCTGAGAACTGTCAGTCATACTAAAACCATGCTGCCCCCCCCACCCCAATTCCAAGGGAGAGCCCCCCTAGAGCGGTCTGATGATAAATGAACTGTATATATTGCTCCTTGTGTTGTTCAGCTATCTCTGGGATCATCAGGCTGGTCCCCTTTTAAACCCCAAAAGATCCAAACATTCAGTGTAAAAAAATACATGGTAAGCCGTATCTCTAGACATGATTATTATTCCCTCTTTGTAGAACACAGAGGAAGATTAGCAGCACAGAGAAAGACATGAATGACACCGCGACACCTAACTATAGGTACAAGCGAGGGAACAAAGAACCTATTGACTGACTGACTGGCAGGTGACAAGTGAATAATCTTCTGTGACTGTTGGAGACACGCCGGTGACAGAGCTCACAGGTCGAAATTAGCTGCTTGTCAGAGGAACCCCCAGACTGAGTGAAAAATGAAAGGTCACATGTCGGGGGGGGGGGGGGGGGTAGGCATGTCTTCTAAATGTCTTAAATCCTGCAAAACAAGGGTCCTTATAAAAGATGATTGTCTCTATCAGGGACACCAATAACAAGGAAAATTAAATGTATAAATCTGGTTTAGTCGGCTCCGCAGGTAGATGGATCAATCAGATTGACCTGCCTGGTCCCATACAATTACTCTTAGCTTTCCTATACTACGTTGGATTCATTTGTCAAGCAGAACTTGAAGGGGATATATTTGTAAAAAAAAAAAAAAGAAAAGTAAAACTGCATGTACATGTATTCTGTGCGAAAAGGGCAAAATCAAATGTTATAAGGCCATTTTCTCTCCAGGTCAAATGTTACGCAGAACAAAGTGCATAAGAAAATTTAAGAAATTACTGCATTATGGCCCCTAGGTGGAGCTGACGACGATAGTAAATATACATTTTTTTTAGGATCATCAGCTCCATCTAGTGGCTATAATGAGTTATTTTCTTGATTTACTTTATCCTGCATGACTGAATAACATTTGACCTGGAAAGAAAATAGCCTAGTAACAATCGATTTTGCCCCCATTTGCAAAAAACAAATGTGCATACAGTTCACAGGACCAATAAAGCTGCATTTTTTTTATATACAGCCTTGCATGTACATAAGGCATGCTAAAGGGGCCCAAGTCAACATTATCATCATTTTAGCATGCTTTAAGTTTTATTCAGCACATCTTAAAGGATAACTGTATTTTTAGTTCAGCTATTCTTTTAATTACCCCCCCCCCCCCCCTCAATCCTACACTGTTCTTCTTAGATCCTTACTGTGCATCTCTCTTGGAAGCCACACAATCTCTTCATGAATTGTCTCCTTTCTGTGCCTTACATGGCCAGTGGAACATAAGTTGAAACTGAATCCTGATGACCTTCTATTCTCACTCGAATGGTCTTCTGATTCAAAACAATAGACTATCAGCAGTCTCTGATTAAATCACACAACTACTATGCTCCTGGTAGCCAGAGAGCTGTAAAGTTTGGAGATTTCTGGCCTATACCCCTGATGCCCAACTGTGTTGCTATGGCTATTTTTATGATTATTATAGCATGGATATACTGTAAGTAGAAGTTGGGCTTCCCCCATTCATATGATAATGAACTTGTTGGGCTAGCTCATGAAGCGCAAGACAGAAAGTGTAGTAGGTAGGAAATAGGGGGAGTGAAATGAACTTGAGCACCGCCATGTGCTGAACAAAGGAAGCAGTAGCAGTTTTTTCAGAAGTCCAAGAAGCATGGAGCAGTCTGGAGAGATCCTGGATAAAAGGAAGAAGACTCCATCGCCAAAAAGAACCAAGTTAAAGGGGAAATTCACCCAAAGGGGGAAGTTCTGCCTGTTTGTATCCTCCCCCCTCCACTGCCACATTTGGCACTTTATGGGAGGGGGAAGCAGGTACCTGGTTTTGACATTGCCGCTGTGATCTGAGCTGGAAGTTTGGCCCCCTCTTTCACCCTCAGCCTTCTGGAAAACATCACAGGTCCCAAAAGACTACGGGGCTAGTCACAAAGCCCAACGTGACTGCGCAGTAGAAAACCGGCTGTGAAGCCGCAAAGTTTCCCTTACTTATGATACCAGTGCCTACACCCAAAGCTAATTGAAGAATCGTTTCGGGCGAGGACATCTCTGGATCCCTGGACAGGTAAGTGTCCTTAAATTAAAAGTCAGCAGCTACAGTATTTGTATTAATTTTTGGGGGGAGATTGGAGCTCCTCTTTAAGTAACTATTTAGTGTATACCTTGCATTCATTATCCATGCTTATTTGCTAGGAAGGATAGGTAGCTTGTGCATGTGTATATTGTATGCATATGTAGCACCCTCTATTTAGTGAATGCTAGAAGTTAGGATTTTTGACAGGGTGGGAAAATGTAGGCAGACCTAGCTGGTGGCTAGGCCTGTTTGGTTTCATTCTGGGCTAGGAGTGGCTCAGGGAGAGTTGGGTGACTGACAGGTGGCATCACCATCACCTCCCCCTTCCTTCTAGAAGGTCCTGGAAGGAGAGGAGGAGAGGTGGAGTGGCCTGAGGTATCTGAGGAGCCTTGACAAATCCCAAACTTGGATTGGCGGGGGGCAGGCCTCCTTAAATGCCTGTGGACAGCCCAGCTGGGAAAGAGTTGTCGGATGCAAGAGATGGAGTGAAAGGGTGTGGAGGCTGTCGGGTCCAGGAGGAGTTCTCCAGTCTGGGGGAGGTTGACCCTGGGCAGGGGCTTGGGAGGAGTGAAGAGATCCCGTAATCAGAGGCACATGAGAGAGCAGGAGAGAGGACAGCGGGAGAGAACACTCTAAAGCCGCGTGCACACGAGCGGAATGTCCGACAGAAAAAGTCAGACGGAAGCTTTTCATCGTATATTCTGATCATGTATATGCCTCATCTGACTTTTTTTTTTCGAAAATTCTGACGGACCTAGAAATGGAACATGTTCTAAATATTTCCGACGAAACCAATTCCTATCGGGATAACCGCTCGTCTGTATGCTGTTCCGACGGTCCAAAAACGACGCATGCTCTGAAGCAAGTACGAGACGGAAGCTATTGGCTACTGGCTATTGTACTTCCTTTTTCTAGTCCTGTCGTACGTGTTGTACCTGGACGGTCGAACTTTGGTGGGACTTTGGTTTGACCGTGTGTAGGCAAGACCGCTTGAATGGAATTCCGTCGGAGTTCCGTCGGAGAAACCTTCGAAGTTTATTCCGACGGCAAAACCGGTCATGTGTACAGGGCATAAGCGTCTCCAGGAGGACTAAAGGTCACAGCAAAGAGGGCTGGCGAGTGAGCACAGTCAGGAGGACTGGGGAGGCATGCCTGAGAGAACTGGGAGATTGTAGTTTGAGAGATGGGCGCAGAACCAGTGGAGAGAGGACTGTGGAGAAGGGCAGTGAAAAGAGGTCTTTGCAGCAAGGCTGGCTGGCAGGGCCTGAAGAGAGCTATCTGGGAGCTATCTGGGAATGGTAGCTGAGCAAAGGACAGCTAGCACCTGAACTATTCTACACCACAGGGGCCCGTGGCCCCTGCCCGCAAAAGGCAGTTCATTGAGGTTTGGCTGGAGTAGTGTCAGGCTTACCCTCGTGGTGCTAGCTAGTCCGGTGGAGTGATAGTCTGCACCAAGGGAAGTGCTGGAGAAGGAACAGTGTGCAGCAAGTTAAGTGCTGGAGAGAAGATTGAGGTGTATGTACAGGGAGTGGACATAGTAGTCCCAGTTGATGATCTACAATTCACAATTGATTGTTCTACAACCTACAATTGATGATCTACAATTCACAATTGTTTGTTCTGAAATCCTGGGCATCCCATAATACCCATCCAAGTTTAATCCCCTCAATAAAACAAAACAAGCTACGGACTGGTCTGTGTTACTGAGTGACTGTAAGATGGATGTTGAGCTGGACAGGGTGACAGGTAAACCACAACTTTCAGCAACCCCTACAGGGGCATGGCTACACATATTTTGTAATATTCTGTATGTTGTGTATTGTCTTTCCTAAAAGTGAGCACAGCATTTTTATCCTTCCTTGCTTTTACCGCAAAGAATTTTAAAAGGCAAAGCAAAACACCGACCTTCGTCGCAAGGGCCATATCATACAGTATCTTTGACAAATATTCCCATCTTGCCCCCCCCCTTCATATTAGATCCCCACCCTTCACATCTGAGTCTCCCTTTCATATCAAAATCCCTCCCATCCCTTCAGAGCCCTCCACCCCTTACTATCAGGGCTGGGCTCTCAGCCCTCTCTTCTCTGTGCTCAGGCTGCTCAGCTGTCGGTTAATTGCCAGCACTTATCGTTTCACAGTGGCTCACCTGGTGATCATTTCCTGCTTGTCAGTCCAGCCTACAGCCAGCCCCTTCTGGCTATTTAAACTGCCTGGTTCATTTCTTCCGTGCCTTCGCCTTGGTCAAACATATCTGGAGACTCTTTGCTGTGTTCCTGTTGAAGACTTGCCTGGCTGACGTCCCTTCTGGTTCCTGATCCTGTCTGCTGCCTTCTGACTACGCTGATCTCTGGCTTCCTGATTTACTGGCTTGCTCTGACTGCCTACTTTTGCTACCGTACCCTGGCTATGTTTTGACTAGGTTTACTATTTGTACCATTTTTACCATTATATTAAAAGGTGTGATTTTTACTGCATTTTCTGTCTCCGTCTCATGGTTCCTGACACTTACATAGCAAATACTAAGTCAGGTGATTTGGTCTCCACTTCTGATTGGGACCCTGATGTAAAGGGGGATGTCTCAAAGGGACCCTGTTGTAAGGGGAACTTACATCAGGGTCCCTATGAGACATCCCTTGCATCAGTTTCCCCATCAGAAGTGAAGACCAACTGATCTGACTGAGTGTATGCTGCTTACCCTAGCTGTGAGCCAGATAAAATCTCTTAGCAGGTCAGATGTGGCCCGTGGGCTGTAGTTTGGAGACCCTTTAATACAGACCATTGTTTTTCATATGCATTGCAGCCACAGCGACTAGGAGATCAGGAGAAAAAAGCTGCTGGGCTATCATGTCTTCTTCCTTCACTGTCTTTCCCATAATGCCCTACTGTTGGGAACATGTAGCGGCTGCTGCTATTGTATTATCATACTAATTTATATTGAGATCCAGATATTGTATCACCTGCTGTGTCCTCCATGAGATGAGATGAGTACAGAACGGAGAGATGTTTTCTGTTCCTCCACCGCCGGACACGTTCTGTCCTTGTTGGTAAATTCTTTGCATGTTGATTAATATTCAGGCGGTTTTTCTCCTAAGTGTCGGAGAGAGCTGGATGTTACGCCGTTGGCACCAGAACCAGCCTGACACCCAGCCAGCAGCCTGGACACCATCAGGGGGAACATTTAACGACACGACCTCCACTTAACGCCATCGAAATGTGAGAGCGCGGCGACAGATCGGCCGCTCTATAATGGGCGTTCATAAATTCAGCACTTAACAAATTAGCAAAAAAAAAGGCCAGAAATACTTTATCAGCAGAATCAGCCAAAATGGCAAATCCAGAGAAAAACATTTCCCTTCTACGTTGTGCCAGCTGTGGAAAGTACAATTATTATTATTATTATCATCATCATTAATTTCATCATTATCACCTAAATTATGTTCTCAGGTTAAATACTACTGGAATATTATTTAGTTATAACTTAGAGGTGAAGAGTCTCTATACATTAAACTGAAAGGCTGCCATTGTTCAAATCAGTCTTCTGTCACTGACAGATAGATAGATAGATAGATAGATAGATAGATAGATAGATAGATAGATAGATAGATAGATAGATAGATAGATAGATAGATAGATAGATAGATAGATAGATAGATAGATAGATAGATAGATAGATAGATAGATAGATAGATAGATAGACTATATTGTCAAAAGTATTGGGACACCTGCCTTTACATGCACATGAACTTTAATGGTATCCCATTCTTAGTCCGTAGGGTTCAATGTTGCGTTGGCCCTCCCTTTGCAGCTATAACAGCTTCAACTCTTCAACTCTTCTGGGAAGGCTGTCCACAAGGTTTAGGAGTGTGTCTATGGGAATGTTTGACCATTCTTCCACAAGCACATTTGTGAGGTCAGGCACTGATGTTGGACGAGAAGGCCTGGTGTCACAATCTCCGCTCTAATTTATCCCAAAGGTGTTCTATCAGGTAGAGGTCAAGATGCTGTTCAGGCCAGTCAAGTTCCACCACCCCAAACTTGCTCATCCATGTCTTTATGGACCTTGCTTTGTACACTGGTGTGCAGTCGTATTGGAACAAGAAGGGGTCATCTCCAAAGGTTCCCACAAAGTTGGGAGCATGAAATTGTTTAAAATGTCTTGGTATGCTGACGCCTTAAGAGTTCCCTTCACTGGAACTAAGGGGCCAAGCCCAACCCCTAAAAAACAACCCCACACCATAATCCCCCCTCCATCAAATGGTTTGGACCAGGGCAAAAAGCAAGGTACAAAGACATGGATGAGCGAGTTTGGGGTGAAGAAACTAAAAAGCTAGCAGCAATAGACCCTCCCCAGGAACAATAGATCCTCCCACAACAATAGAGCCCTCAGCAACAATGGACCCCAACAACAGTAGACCCTGGCAGCAATAACAGATTTTCCAGCAGCCAGGCCAGCATTAATAGACTCTTCAGCAGCCAGCAACAATAGACTCCTCCCTTAACAGTAGATCCCTTCCAGCAACAATTGACCCCCACCAGTAAAGATAGAGCTCCCCGGCAACACTAGACTGCCACAAAAATATACAATACAAACAATAGATACCCCAGCAGTCAACAACGATAAAACCCTCCCTCAACAGTATATCTCGTTCAGCAACAATTGACCACCAGCAAAATAAGCCCCATCTCCTCACCAGCAACAATAATAGACCTCCCAGCAATAACAGACTGCCATGCAAAAATAGATCTCCTCCAAGAACAATAGATCCCCCACCAGCCAGCATCAATAGACCCTTCAGTACACCCCGGCACTCCATTCAGTAGTGCTGGAGGAGCCAGATCTGCGTCCCCCCGCATTCCTGCTACAAAAAAAAAAGTCCTGGTTAGATAGATAAATAGATAGATAGATAGATAGATAGATAGATAGATAGATAGATAGATAGATAGATAGATAGATAGATAGATAGCAGGGGTATCAAGGGCATCAGTAGTGCACAACTAGCAACCCTCTTCTCCTGTGCGTTGCCCCGGATCCCCAATGCTACAATCAGTAGCCAGTGTAGCCACTGCAGCAACCAGCATCTCCCCACCAGCTGCCTGACAGTGAAGCCTGACAGAGCCGAGTGAAGCTTCTCCTAGGATCCTCCTTGACTTTGAAGCATCATATGACAAAACACAAAGGGAACGCATGGGAGGAAGGACATCTTACATGCCGCGCTGTTTCTGAGGTCTGTAAGTTCAGGGGAGACAGAATGACCTGGGGGCAGGGTACAAAGATTGGTGCTGGGGGTAATGCACAGGGTTCTGTGTTCAGGGGTCTGTAGTGCACAGAGTTCTGTGGTCAGGGGTCTGTAGTGCACAGAGTTCTGTGGTCAGGGGTCTGTAGTGCACAGAGTTCTGTGGTCAGGGGTCTGTAGTGCAGAGAGTGCAGGGGTCAGGGGTCTTTAATTCACAGGGTTCTGTGTTCAGGGGTCTGTAGTGCACAGAGTTCTGTGGTCAGGGGTCTGTAGTGCACAGAGTTCTGTGTTCAGGGGTCTGTAGTGCACAGAGTTCTGTGGTCAGGGGTCTGTAGTGCACAGAGTTCTGTGGTCAGGGGTCTGTAGTGCACAGAGTTCTGTGTTCAGGGGTCTGTAGTGCACAGAGTGCAGGGCAGGGCTTTTTTTCAGGGGAAACTTGGTGGAACTCAGTTCCCCCACCTCTGGCTCAGACCCTTGGGGGGGCTGCTCACCACAATCACTTGTAAACACAAAAGTCAGTTGTCTGTGTTTACAAGTGACAGCTCTGCACTCTGTGTGTAACCCCCCTGAACTCTGCACTCTGTAGGTAATGCAATCCTGGTATTTAATGCCCCTTTAAGACCCTCCTACTGTTCGTGAAATTGAAACTGACCACACCCACTATTTGATGTGATTTGGAGGGTATGTGTGGGTGGAGGGGTTTTGGGGGGTCCTTGTTGAGTTCCAGCACCTATTGTTTGAGAAAAAAAGCCCTGGTGCAGGGGTCAGGGGTCTTTAATGCACAGGGTTCTGTGGTCAGGGGTCTGTAGTGCACAGAGTGCAGGGGTCAGGGGTCTGTAATGCACAAACTCCTGACCACAGAGCTCTGTCTATTACAAACTAACTCCTGACCCCTGCACTCTATGAATTACACTCACCTGATCAAAGCACTCCTCAGACTACTTACCAATGTGTTTTTATGTCTCAACAGTTTCCGGTTGCTAAGCAGTCTCTGACTCTTTATATTTTAATAAAGTTCTTCTTTAAGGTAGGGTCAGACAAAGTGTAAATGATCTTGCTATACTCTCTGTGAAGCAAAATATATGTAATGAAATGCCGCGTACACACAACCAGTTTAGCCGTCGAAATTAAATCTGAAGGTTTCTCCGATGGAATTCCATTCAAGCAGTCTTGCCTACATGCGGTCAACCCAAAGTCCGACCGTCCAGAGCGCGGTGACGTACAACACTTACGACAGGACTAGAAAAAGGAAGGTCAATAGCCAGTAGCCAATAGCTTCTGTCTCGTACTTGCTTCAGAGCATGTGTTGTTTTTGGTATGTCGGAACAGCATACAGACAAGCGGTTTTCCCGATAGGAATTGGTTCAGTCAGAAATATTTAGAACATGTTCCAATGTTCTAGGTCCGTCAGAATTAAAAAAAAAAAAAAAAAAGTCCGATGAAGCACACACACGATCGGAATAGACGATGAAAAGCTTCCGTTGGACTTTTTCTGGCGGACATTCCGCTCATGTGTACAGGGCATAAGTGTTTCATTATTTTACATGTCTTTCAGACCCTTGCTTGTAGTACAGCAATCAAAACATATGTTTATGGGTACAAGGAGGCTTGGGTTTTATTTCTCCAAGCCCTTTAAAGTCCCCTTTGACAACACCAACTGTATACACTACTTTTCTCCTTGGTGTGAACAAATGTGCGATAGATAGATAGATAGATAGATAGATAGATAGATAGATAGATAGATAGATAGATAGATAGATAGATAGATAGATAGATAGATAGATAGATAGATAGATAGATAGATAGATAGATAGATAGATAGATAGATAGATATTGCAATCACACTTTCATGGTGAATATAAGAAATTCCTTTGTTCAAGTGACTTAAGTGTGAAAATATTCCATTAGGAATGTTCTCCGTTTGGCTGCATCACTGTGACTTCCCAGGGACCATCACTGGCTTAGGTGGAACGATCGGAATTCACCACACACACACACGCATCCTCCTATGATATTAAGCCAAAATAATTGCATGACTCTGTGTGCATTTTAATCCAACTAAAGTCACATTAACAATGCAGAAAGACCGGCTTTGTTCCGTGTTGAGCACGCAGCAGAGGATATTACTTGGCTGACTGAAACATTGTAGAAGCTGTGTTCCTCTGCCCAGTCTTGTCCCAGCTTCTAATCCTTCCCACCAGAGGTTTTTCTAAGTTAAATGTTTTTAATATTACCCGCCTGCTCCACTCAAAGATGAAAAAATATCGCCATTATTGACACCTAGGGCTCACAATTACAAACTCCATGAAGAAGCTGGTTTAGAAGGTGGCTTTATTAAAGACATACGGTGCCTTAAAAAAAGTTTTCATACCCCTTGACATTTTTCACATTTCGTCATGTTACTGCCAAAAACTTAAATGTATTTTATTGGGATTTTATGTGATAGACCAACACAAAGTTGCACATAATTGTGAAGTGGAAGGAAAATGATAAATGGTTTTCAACATTTTTTTACACATGAACATGTGAAAAGTGTGGGGTACATTTGTATTCAGCCCCCCAGAGTCAATACTTTGTAGAACCCCCTTTCACTGCAATTACAGCTGCAAGTCTTTTTGGGGATGTCTCTACCAGCTTTACACATCTAGAGAGGGACATTTTGTCCCATTCTTCTTTCCAATATAGCTCAAGCTCTGTCAGATTGGATGATGCGTGTCTGTGAACAGAGCTCTAAGAATGAGGAACAGTGAATCATGCCAGGAGGACCCTCGTTAAATGGGGGAGGGTGGCCAATGCCTGGAGGATCCCTATTACATGGGGGAGGGTGGACTGTGGCAGGAGGACCCTCATTACATAGGGGAAAGGTAGACCAAGCCAGAAGGGTCCTCATTACATAGGGGAGGTTGGATTGTGCCAGGAAGGTCCTCTTTGCATTGGGAAGAGTGAACCCTGCCAGGAGAAACACCAGCACATGGGAAAGCTTGGTCTTTGCTAGGAGTGTCCTCATTACATGGGGAGGTTGGCCAATGTCAGGACAATCCTTTATTACAAGGGGGACCATGGCAGGAGGACCCTCAATTTATGGGGGTGTGGACCAAGTCAGGAGGGTCTTCATTACATGGGGGAGGTTGGACTGTGCCAGAAAGACACTCATTACATGGGGGGAGCATGAACCATGCCGTCCTTATTATATGGGAGAGAATGGGCTGTGCCAGGAGGTCCTCATTACATAGGGGAAGGGTGGATCAAGCCAGGAGGGTCCTCATTTCATGGGGGGGGGGGGTTGACCAACGTCAGGAGGATCCTTATTACATGGAGAGAGTGGACTGTGGCAGGAGGACCCTAAATTAATGGGGGTGGATGGACCAAGCCAGAAGGGTCCTTATTACATGAGGGAGGGTGAACTGTGTTAGGTGAGTCCTCTTTACATTGGGGAGAGTGAACCCTGCCAGAAGAAACACCAACACATGGAACAGCAAGGACCTTGCCAGGAGAGTCATTACATGGGTAAGGCTGGACCATGCCAGTAGGGTCCTTATTACATGGGCAAGGTTGGACTGTGCCAGGAGTACACTCATTACATGGGGAAGTATGAATCATGACAGGATTATTCCTTATTACACGGGGGGAGGGTGGACTTTGCCAGAGGGAAACGCATTACATGGGGGAGGTTGGACTGTGCCAGGAGGAGACTCATTACATGGATGAGCATTAACCAAGCAAGGATAGTCCTAATTACATGGGGGAGAACGGGCAATGTCAGGGCATCCTCAATTATTGGGGGAGGTTGGACCATAGGAAGGAAATCCTTATTTCATAGAGGAGGGTGGACTTTTCTAGTGGGGTCCTGATTATAGCTGGAGTGTGGACTGTGCCAGTAAGGTCCTTATTACATGAACAAATCCATGCCAGGAGGACCCTCATTACAAGATGAAGGATGCATTGTGCCATGTGGACCCTCTGCATATGGGGAAGGGTGGACTGGGCCAGATGGGTCCTCATTACCTACATGGAAGAGGGTCAACCATGCTAAGAGCACCCTCATTACATGGAGAAAGGTACACCTGACCAGGAGGCTTCTCATTAAATGCAGGAGGGTGGACCATGTCAAGAGGGTCTTCATTGCATGGAGGAGGCTGGACTGTGGCAGGAGGATCCTCATATGAGGGAGGAAAGACTAAGTGCTAAGAGGTTCCTCAATGAAAACCTCTTGACAACAAACATTAATACTTCCTGAGACTTATTAAACTGTAAAAAAAATGTGTTCATCATAAAAGAAGGCTCCCTTATATCACAACTCCTCCTGACATATCAGAGCCCTCGGTGAAGGACGGTTTGGACCTGCCAACACTTAAAAGCTCCATTTTAAAGGGAAATGTCATTTTATGGGCCCAGGTGTGAACTCCGAGAAACATTCCCTTTGACCTCCCCCAATACAAAGGATTATTTTTTTATTAGAATTTCAGGAGTATAATGCCTCTTGATTTATGTTCACATTTTGTAGTGAGCGCGTTGTAGTGTGTTAATAGCTCGCATGGCAGCTGCTGCGCGGATTCCGGAATGTTCACCAGCTGCGGATGAATTTATGTGCCCGACGGTAAAAGAAAATTTGCAACAAGTTCAATAAGGATGGTGCCATGTTTCTTATACAATATAACAAAGAAATTAATATCGGGGAGGTGGGGTTGTAAAACATGACTCTTATACTGGCAGCTACGGTCACATAAACACTTTATAATGTTTGAAAGATTTTTGTATGTTTTCTTATTTTTTTTTTTTTTTTACTTTCTTTTATGTATTTTACATTATTGGTGTTAATATTGAAAACGTGTAAATTATGTATTTATATTATTGGAAAACACGTTGTTTCGAAAGGAGCCTGCATTGTGAAAAGGTCAGCATGCTGTAGTTTATTTTTATTATTATTATTATACAGGATTTATATAGCGCCAACAATTTGCGCAGCGCTGTACAATGTGAGGGCAGACGGTACAATCACAATACAATTCAATACAGGAGGAATCAGAGGGCCCTGCTCGTTAGAGCTTACAATCTAGGAGATGCACTGATCTAGAATTTCCTCCTCGACTTAATTAAAAAAAGATATTGCAACATATCTGAAAATGCATAACATGATATTTAAAAAATATAAATAATAAATATAAATAATTAAAATTTAGAATAAGTGCCTGCCCATGCGCAGGTGATTTTCTGTGCACACGCAAAAATAAGGAGGGGTTTCAAACTTCCCTGCTGACAGTATTTCCATGTGCACAGGAGACCCTGGTTGTGCGCAGATGAGCAGTAGACATGTGCACTGCTAAAAATATTGTTAGTTTTCGTTTTAGTTTCATTTGTTTTTTTTTGTTTGTTTTTTCGTTTTTCGGGTCATTTGTTATGATCACAATTCGTAAATTCGAAAATTTGTACATTTGTACATTCGTAAATTAGAAAATTCAGAAATTTGGAAATTCGAAACCCAAAAATTTTGAAAATCTGAAATAATAACTAACTAATAAATTATAGGTGTTGGGATTTCCTTTCAAATTTGGCTGTTAGTCAACGTAACAAATACAAATTTATCTGAAGTTACGAATTACCCATAATAACGAATGCCGTATCTAAACAAATGGAACAGAGCAAATAATAACAATAAATAATAATAATAATAATAAAATGTTTTTATTATTATTAGTGTTATTTATTATTATTAATTCATTACGTCCCACTCGTTTAGATACGGCGTTCGTTATTTCGGATAATTTGTAACTTCGCATAAATTTGTATTTGTTACGTTCACTAATGCCGCGTACACACGAGCGGACTTTACAGCAGACTTTGCCCGGCGGACTGGATTTCGTCGGACAATTCGATCGTGTGTGGGCTCCAGCGGACTTTGTTTTCTCAAAAGTTGGACGGACTTAGATTTGAAACATGTTTTAAATCAATCCGTCGAACTCGAGTCCGGTCGAAAAGTCCGCTCGTCTGTATGCTAGTTCGACGGACAAAAACCCACGCTAGGGCAGCTATTGGCTACTGGCTATGAACTTCCTTGTTTTAGTCTGGTCTTAGGTCATCACGTACAAATTAGACGGACTTTGGTGGATTGTGTGTAGGCAAGTCCGTTCATTCAGAAAGTCCGTCGAAAAGTCCGCCGGGCAAAGTCTGCCGTAAAGTCCGCTCGTGTGTACGCGGCATAACAGTCAAATATGAAAGGAAATTCCAATACTTATAATTTAATAATTAGTAATAGTTAAGTTATTATTAGTTAACTATTATTTCAGATTTCTGAATTTACAAATGTACGAATCTATGAATTTTCGAATATTTGAAATTACGAATATTTGGAAAAATTTGTTAAATGGGTTTTTGTTAATTCAGATAGTTCTTAATTATCGAATATGTCAAAATGAGTTAAAAAACGAATTCGGAACCAAATGAATTTCACATGTCTAATGACCAGGGAAAATGGCGCATGCACAGAGATGCCAGAAAACCGGGGTCCCGAGCCCTGCAGCACCTCTGTGCATGCGCAGGGGGCAGAGAGAACTTCTCTCCTAGGTGAGAAAAGCAGAAGTGCTGCGTTGACATCCTTACCTCTCCAACTCCAACTCAACACCATCTTGAACTCTATATCATGACCAAGCACCTCCCAGCCTTCTCCTGGGGTCTGAAACATGTTGCAGCTGCCAAATGGGAGTCCTTGCAGACCGTTGTGGTAGATGCATAACTGTCTTTTTCTTTATGGATTTACTGGTGTGGAGAGAATTTTAGGTTCCAGAATGATAATGGCACCATGTGGTTTGGCGAATGCGAAAACATGCATGTTTGCAAATGCATTGGGTGCCATTAACGATGCATTAATCATCCCCATCATCTGCAGATGAATAAAACTGAGTAGATATAAAAGTAACAATGTCACTTTGTATCTCCCTATTTCCTGTCTGGACAATGTTTATAAGCAATGTTACTTTGTATCTCTCTGTCTCCTGTCCGAAAAATATTTATAAATAACTTTGAATCTTTTTATCTCCTATCTAAATGTTTTTTTTTTTAATAAACAGTGTTACTTTGTATCTTTTTATATCCCATCTGATCAATCTCCATCTCATGTCTGAAAAATGTTAATAAACAATGTTACTTTGTATCTCTCTACCTCATGTCCGAACAATGTTTTATAAACAACGTTTCTTTGTATCTTTCTATATTCTGTCTGTGCAGTGTTTTTAAACAATGTTACTTTGCATCTCTCTATATCCTGTCTGAACATTGTTTATAAACTGTTACTTTGCATCTCTCTATGTCCTGTCTGAACATTGTTTATAAACTGTTACTTTGCATCTCTCTATGTCCTGTCTGAACATTGTTTATAAACAATGTTACTTTGTATCTCTCTATTTTCTGTCTGGACAATGTTTATAAGCAATGTTACTTTGTATCTCTCTATTTCATGTCTGAAAAATGTTCATAAATAATGTTACTTTTTTTTTCTTCTTCAATAGATCTTTATATAAATAATGTTACTTTGAATCTCTTTATCTCCTGTCTAAATGTTTTTTTTATAATCAGTGCTACTTTGTATCTCTCTATCTCCTGTCTGAACAATGTTTATAAACAATGTTACTTGTATCTTTCTATCTCATGTCTGAACAATGTTTATCATCAATGTTACCTTGTATCTTTCTATCTCCCATCTGATCAATCTCCATCTCATGTCTGAAAAATTGTAATAAACAATGTTACTTTGTATCTTTCTATCTTCTGTCTGTGCAGTGTTTATAAACAATGTTACTTTGCATCTCTCTATATCCTGTCTGAACATTGTTTATAAACAATGTTACTTTGCATCTCTTTATCCCATGTCTGATCAATGTTCACAGACAAGATTACTTTGTATCTTTCTATCTCCTGTCTGAACAATGTTTATAAACAATGTAACTTTGTTGCTCTCTATCACATGCCCAAACAATGTATATAAACAATTTTACTTTCTATATCTCTGTCTCATGTCCGAACAATGTTACTTTGTATCTATCTCCTGTCTGTACAATGTTTGTAAACAATGTTACTTTGTATCTATCTTCTGTCTGTACAATGTTTGTAAACAATGGTACTTTGTATCTATATCCTGTCTGTACAATGTTTGTAAACAATGGTACTTTGTATCTATCTTCTGTCTGTACAATGTTTGTAAACAATGGTACTTTGTATCTATCTCCTGTCTGTACAATGTTTGTAAACAATGTTACTTTGTATATATCTCCTGTCTGTACAATGTTTGTAAACAATGTTACTTTGTATCTATCTTCTGTCTGTACAATGTTTGTAAACAATGTTACTTTGTATCTTTCTATCTCCTGTCTGAACAATGTTTGTAAACAATGTTACTTTGTATCTTTCTATCTCCTGTCTGAACTATGATTATAAACAAAGTTATTTTGCAATAACAATTAATGACACCGTCGTTCATCTCCTGAAGGGCAGCACTTTTCTCTGCATGTTGAGGAAGTGCGTCATTTCGTGGCGCTCCCCTAAGCCATGCGCTCAGTTGATGGTGGAGAATAGAACTTTCAGCCACATTGTAATTCTTCCCAACAGCTGCTTTTTGTTTCTTTAACAAAGTGATTTTTCCAGCGAGGAATAGAAAGTCAACAGTATCTGCGCTGACTTTCTCGCGGTCGGCCGGTCCTTTGTACGATGTTAATAAATCTAATCCCTCATTAGCTCGGGGTGAATTTCATCTTATATCGCCTCTTATTATTTCAGGCTCCGCGGGATCTGCGAGACGACACCCGATGAAGCCCGACCGGCCCCAGTAAATCCAGCAGAGATTGGAGCGGGTTTAAGTGACACCTGAGTCCACAAATGTCCGCTATTTACATTGTCGTTATTCCTCGCGCTCCACCTCATCCCCGACTCATTAGAGGTAATCAGAGGGTTCAGAAAATGAGTCTGCGGGGAATATCGGATGAATCCAGAGTCAACTAACCGAGATTCAGTTACTGGGGAATTCCTTATCCTGCAAAGTCAAAAAGAAATCACATCTTCTTTTTCATCTTCACGCTTTTCCTTGCTGTGCAATCAGCAGTGGAAAATCAGCATCTCTTCCCACCCTAATTTTAGCTCAGTTTAAGCACTTGTTTACCGGGCACCTAAACCCCCCTCCTGCCCAGGCCAATTTTCAGCTTTTAGCGCTCACTCTTTGAATGACAATTGCGCGGTCATACAACGCTGTACTCATATGACATTTTTATCATTTTTTTCCCACAAGTAGAGCTTTTTTTTTGTGGTATTTGATCACCTATGCGTTTTTTTATTTTTTGTTAAAAAAAATTAAAAAGACCAATTTTTGTAAAAAAAAATACAAAACCGCTTTATATTTTGTTAATAAATTTTGCAAACGGGTAATTTTTCTCCTTCATTGATGTACGCTGATGAGGCTACACTGATGGGCACCGGTAGGCTGTACTGATGGGCACTGATAAGGCGGCACTGATGGGCACTAATAAGGCGGCACTGATGGGCACTGGCGAGGTGGCACTGATGGACACTAATAAGGCGGCACTGATGGGCACTGATGAGGTGGCACTGATGGGCACTAATAAGGCGGCACTGATGGGCACTGATGAGGTGGCACTGGTGGGCACTGATAGAGTGCAAAGCGCTTACCCCGACTTGCTGATGACCCGACTTAGTTGGGGTAGGCGGAACACTTTGGTGGGGGTGGGTCAGCCACACCTCTTGACCTTTGACCTCTGGGGGACACGCCTGCTGACCTTTGACCTTTGGGGGTGGTCCCTATTCCAATCCCTGAGTCCTAACATTGGTGGGCGGCACTGAAGGGCATTGATAGTTGGCACTGAATGGGTGGCAGTGATGGGCACTGATGGGTGGCAGTGATGAGCACTGATCGGCACTGGTAGGTGACACTGATAGGCGGCACTGCTAGGTGGCACTGATGAGGCACTGATTGGCACCACTGGTGGGCATTGATAGGTGGCATTTGTGGGCTCTGATAGGTGGCACTGATTGCTGGCACTTACTACTGTGGGCACTGATTCGTGGCACTGTGGGCACTGATTGGGGGCAACGTGGGCACTGATTTGTGGCACTGGCAGGCGCTACTTGTGGGCATATGTGAGGCAGCTTCGCCTCTTCCTCTTCGGGATCGTCCCTTCAAACAGAAGCCGGCGATCGCCGTTTTTTCTTCTCACGCCGTCAAAAAAAAACCAATGTGATCAGCTGTCATTGGATGATTGTGACACCTGCCTTTATACGCACATGAACTTTAATGGCATCCCAGTCTTAAGGGCCGTACACACAATCGGACTTTTTGACAACAAACATGCAAATTAGCTGTTTTGGAGCAACATCTGACCGTGTGTGCGCTCCATCGGACAAACTTTTTCTGTTTTCATCGGACTTTTGTTGGCTGTGAGAATGGACAAACTTTCCGGCAACAAAAGTCCGATGGAGCAAAGTCAGATCGTGTGTACACAAAGCCATCAGACTTTTGTACAAACTACAGTACGCAGCCGCGAGAATGTTTCCAGCGCGATACCATCGCGCTGGTTCTCGGCAATGGGGTACTCTACATCTCGCACTGGCTGCAATAGGAAAAACACATTTTCCTATTGTGGCACGCGCGAGAGGGAATTCCCCTCTGGGAGCATACCAGCATATCTCCTGTCTAAACAATGTTTATAAACAATGTTACTTTGTATCTCTTAATCTCATGTGCGAGTGTGGTTTATAAACAATGTTATTTTGTATCTCCCTGGCTCCTATCTGAACATTGTTTATAAACAATGTTACTTTGTATCTCTCTCTACTGCCTGTCTGTATGATGTTTATAAACAATGTTATTTTGTATCTCTCTATCTCCAGCCTGAACAATGTTTATGAACAACGTTACTTTGTATCTTTCTATCTCCTGTCTGAACGATGTTTATAAGAATGTTACTTTGTATCTCTCTATCTCTGGTCTGAACTACAGGGAATACTATATATATATATTGTCCTGTGTACTTCAAAGGCATTTTTTGGGGATGTGTAGTATGACCAGTGTCACAGTTTTGCTTTCCCATTTGGAGAGATGAGAACTCTGAATTTTGGCTAATATCCCCTCTTGTAATGTCTGCATAGTCACAGGCATTTTACTTATAACATCGACAGCAAGTTTGCTTTAAACAAAATCTTCATATTTCCCAATACTATGGAACCTTGGTTTACGAGTAACGCGGTTAACGAGCGTTTTGAAAGAGGAGCAACTTTTTTTTTTTTAATTCTGACTCGGTTTGCAAGTGTTGTCTCGCAAAACGAGCAGAATTCAAGCAAATGGGCGGTGCAGTACCGCATTTGGCCAGAGGTGTGGGGGGCGGGGCGCCGGGGACACTCGTCTGAACGGTTCGGAGGCATTCGGAAATACTCGGAATGACTCAGAAATACTCGTAAACACTCCGTTCCCGAGTGTTTCTGAGGCTTTCCAAGTTCAGCCGAGCTGTTCCCGAGTATTTCCAAGGCTCTCCGTCACCCCCCCCCCACTTCTGGCCACATGCGGTATTGCATGCAATAGAATTCAATTCAAATTATCTTTGTTTCTATTGACTCCTATGGGGAAACTCGCTTTGGTATGCGAGTGCTTTGGATTACAAGCATCCTCCTGGAGCTGATTATGCTCGTAATCCAAGGTTCCACTGTACTGATTATTTGGTGATCACAGCATGAACTGACAACTCAGAACAGCCAATCAGAGCCAAATGTGATACACATCAGCCCCCAGATTAGCTATAATTTAATTTCTAATAATAATTTAATTGCGCCGTCAATAAATTTGCTTAGTTTTATTCCGTTCCGTTTCGTATTAGAACTAATTCGTATTTCATAATTCGTGTCCGAAATGCAATTTGGATCCGTACGAAATACGAATTTTCGTTAGGTTTGTTAACTTTTCGTAACGATTACGAATGTTCGCTTTGATGAATTCATCATTATGAGGGGCTCCCCCCATCCCTGTGCTGTGCTCATTATGAGGGGCTCCCCCCATCCCTGTGCTGTGCTCATTATGAGGGGCTCCTCCCATCCCTGTGCTGTACTCATTATGAGGGGCTCCTCCCATCCCTGTGCTGTGCTCATTATGAGGGGCTCCTCCCATCCCTGTGCTGTGCTCATTATGAGGGTCTCCCACCATCCCTGTGCTGTGCTCATTATGAGGGGCTCCCACCCGCCCTGTGCTGTGCTCATTATGAGGGGCTCCCACCATCCCTGTGCTGTGCTCATTATGAGGGGCTCCCACCATCCCTGTGCTGTGCTCATTATGAGGGGCTCCTCCCATCCCTGTGCTGTACTCATTATGAGGGGCTCCCACCCGCCCTGTGCTGTGCTCATTATGAGGGGCTCCCACCATCCCTGTGCTGTGCTCATTATGAGGGGCTCCCACCATCCCTGTGCTGTGCTCATTATGAGGGGCTCCTCCCATCCCTGTGCTGTACTCATTATGAGGGGCTCCTCCCATCCCTGTGCTGTGCTCATTATGAGGGGCTCCTCCCATCCCTGTGCTGTGCTCATTATGAGGGGCTCCTCCCATCCCTGTGCTGTACTCATTATGAGGGGCTCCTCCCATCCCTGTGCTGTGCTCATTATGAGGGGCTCCTCCCATCCCTGTGCTGTGCTCATTATGAGGGGCTCCCACCATCCCTGTGCTGTGCTCATTATGAGAGGCTCCCACTATCCCTGTGCTGTGCTCATTATGAGGGGCTCCCACTATCCCTGTGCTGTACTCATTATGAGGGGCTCCCCCCATCCCTGTGCTGTGCTCATTATGAGGGGCTCCCACTATCCCTGTGCTGTGCTCATTATGAGGGGCTCCCACTATCCCTGTGCTGTGCTCATTATGAGGGGCTCCCACTATCCCTGTGCTGTGCTGACTTCCTGGGTTTTTAACTTTTAGTAGAAGAGAACAAGAAGACCTGGACAGCCGCACACCGGAATGGATAAATCTTTTTATTCAAAATACAGGATCATGGGGTACACAAAACACAACTGTGGGGTGGTACAAGAACACCTGACGCGTTTCGCACTTACACCAAGTGCGAAACGCGAAATGGATTTATCCATTCCGGTGTGCGGCTGTCCAGGTCTTCTTGTTCTCTTCTACTTGCATCAGCATTTAGCCAGCACCTGGGGCTCTTCTCTTCCTGGAGGTAATGAGACACAAGCACTCTGGTTTAAGCCCCTCTTTGAGCAGAGGATCCCACATCATCTTTTTTAACTTTTAGGTTCGTTAACTTTTCGTAACAATTACGAATGTTCGTTAGGTAATTTGAATCCGAAATTCGTAAACGAAATTTCGTATTTTGTACAAAATTCGTAAGCCTAGCAATTCGTATTTCGGATCCCCCCGCATGTACGAACTTACGGAAATTTGTACGAACTTTTGATTCGTACGAAACGAATCGCACATGTCTACTAGATGTACGGAGATAACCGGGTAGACTTGAGGGCAGAAGAACACGCTATAAGGTCTCTACTCTCTCCCCCCCCCCACCACCACCACCACTTTCCAACATTACACCCTTTTAAGCATTTGCAAATATTTGGATAATGAGGTCATAATCTCCCTTGAAAGGTGGAATAAAACAACAATTATGAGCAGAATGTGGACAAATCCATGATGTCACCGGCAGATCTAGGACTTACTTTGCCCCGGGGGGGGGGGGGGGGGGTGAAAGAGGAAAGAATTATAGATTGTTATGAAGAGTTTTCTGGCTCGGCGCTCGGCGTAAGAGTGAAATTTTACCCGCCACACCTGACAGACAAGCCGAAAGTTGAGTGTTTTAGATGGCACGGACTATTTCCGAGAGTTTTTTTTTCCTCAGGTAATGAAACGTTTTCGTGAAATCAATACTTATCTACTTGCTGAACTCCTTAAAAGCACTCAATTCATCAAGTCCAACTTTCCCGTAATTTAAATTGGTTACATTCTGAAACAAGGGCTTCAACCAAAAACCTGACTTCGTGTTTCAGCTCGCCTAATGAGGTCTACGAGAGGACAACGTGGACCGAGCAGCAGGAGAAGAAGATGCTTTTCTGGATTAAAGGAGATCTAAAACCAATCACCCAAATCTCCTGTAAATGGAAACATCTTCATGTCATTTGAAAAGGGATTTTCAATATTTTCATTTAAAAAATAAAGTCAGAAATTTTTGATCTGGGGACTATCCGTTTGCCTTTGGGGGGGATCAGGAAAGATTTTATTCAACCCCCCCCCCCCCCCCCCTAGAACACATTGGACCATGCTTCTGTTTTCTTCTCTTGAATCAACTGTGGGTATAAAATTTAGTATATGGATGTTTTTGATTTTTCTTTTTTTTTTCTGTTGGGTTGATTGAACTAGACCAGTGATGGTGAACCTTGGCACCCCAGATGTTTTGGAACTTCATTTCCCATGATGCTCATTGCACTCTGCAGTGAAGTTGAGCATCATGGGAAATGTAGTTCCAAAACATCTGGGGTGCCAAGGTCCCGGCATCACTGAACTACATGGACTTTTTTCAACCTAACTACACTCACCGGCCACTTTATTAATTACACCTGTTCAATTGCTTGGTAACACAAATTGCTATTCAGCCAATCACATGGCGGCAACTCAATGCTTTTAGGTATCTAGACGTGGTGAAGACAACTTGCTGAAGTTCAAACCGAGCATCAGAACGGGGAAGAAAGGGGATTTAAAGTGATTGTAAACGATTACCTTGTAAGACAACCCATTCAGTTTACAGTGTAGGGCCACCCTAAAAAAAAAAAAAAATTGCATGAAAAATCCTAAACAAATTAAAAAAAAAAAAATTTGAAAAAATAAAAATTACTTAAACCCTTGTTGCTAGGCAGTCTTCCTAATCTGCCTCTTCCTATTCCGCGGCGTGTTCTGCTCCTCGGTGAGCTGCCCCGTTGCCTTCTGGGAATTGTGTGTGTTCCCAGAACACCACGGGGCCATTCACAGAGCACCGTGCCGCTTGCGCGTGCGCAGTAGGAAACTGGCAGTGAAGCCGCAAGGCTCCACTGCCTGCTTCCCTTACTTACTTACTTACTTACTTCCCTTACTTACTTACTTAGGATGGCGGTGCCGGGACCCGTGAGCCGAGGGACGGGTCGGCCTCGGACGGCCGACTTTGCGGGCACCCAGGACAGGTAAGTACTTATTTAAAGTCAGCAGCTACAGTGTTTGTAGCTGCTGACTCACAAGAACACATGCGCACTTTCTAATTTAGTTTAAATAGCCAAATATTATATTAGAATAATACTGTCTGGCATGTGGATTCTGCATATGGAGGTTTTCTATTTATTTTATTTTTTTCCTTTGGTTGAACTAGATCAGTGATGGTGAACCTAGGTACCCCAGATGTTTTGGAACTACATTTCCCATGATGCTCATTCACTCTGCAGTGTAGTTGAGCATCATGGGAAATGTAGTTGCAAAACATCTGGGGTGCCAAGGTTCGCCATCACTGAACTAGATCTATTTGTGTCTTTTTTCAACCTGACTAAATATGTAACTATGTAAGTTGGCAGAGGAGGGTTTCCACCATTTGCTTCCTCTGCCATTCTCTGCAAAAGTCAGTCAGAGCTGTAGAGGAAATGAGAATGGTTTCTGCTGGTTTCTGTGTCTACAAATGGCAGAGGTGATTTGTGAGCTGTGATATCCTGTGTGGGTCCCAAAATGATGGAGGTCTGAATGGGTTCTGGTGGCACACAGCTCCCCTGTCTGTACCCCCAAATGATAATACTGTGCCCCGGTAATCTCCCCCTCCTTCTCCTCCCTTGTCCCAGGCCTATCTGTATCTATCTAATTTTGTTAAACCAGTTTGGCTCTAGAGCATTTTTTTTTTTTTCATTTTTTTCACACATGGAAATATCTTAATTGAATACAATTGCATTAAAAAAAAAGGTAAAAAGTATTCGGAAAAAAAATTGGTTAAAAATAAATATGCAGTGTAATACACAATTAGTAATAGCAGCCAGCAAGATAAAAGTCCATTTTATCTTGAACTAAAAATAGCAAAAAGAAATCTACGTATGCAGCGCTAAAAATTGTGGTAAAAAGTCCATAAACATTCCAATTTGATGATATTCAAGCTACTGGATCCATATAGAGGTGGGACAAAGGAACCCAAAACCAGCTTCAAATGTGATGGAAGACAGCATTTGGCACCAAGGTGATCAAACCAAGCTGCTTACCAGATATTAGGGACCCTCAAGTTATAGAGTGGTCACAAAAGCTCAAAGATATGCAAACACTCCCAAACACTCCGATGATACTGATATTCCAGGGTTTACTTGGTCACACAATGGCCAGCACAGATCAACAGATATATGGACATATCCTCACAAAAAAAAACATAAATAGTGAACATCCAACTTTACCTAATTAAGTTGCCAACATCCCTGATACAATAGATAGAAAAGAGGAGATACACCCAAAATAATGGGACTTTAGCGGCAACAAAGTAAAGATAAGATAAAATAGTTTGTTAAATATTAAACATCATTGACATCAAATTTCAAACGACTAAAATAACGGTGTTGCTGGTGATAGTTCCCATGAAATGTCCAGACAGATCAACGCTTTTCAGGACGTGTTGCGGCCTTTCGTCAGGCAGTGTCACTGCACCCGACGGCGGATACAGACTTTGCTATACTTGTTAATCTGGAGGACACCAGCTTTGCCGCACATCCCGCTCTTTGAATATTGGATCAAATCAAGACCACATCCTAAGTGACCCTAGAGGAGGATTTAAGGCTACTCTAAAAGACATTTCTTTTGCTGCCACCATACCTTTTCTCACCTTGAAAGTGGGTCTTTTGAAGATCACACATTGAGATAGAGACCTTTGGAGACACGGAAGGGTGACATTTACATTTGTGGTATCGGTCGTTGCCAGTGTGGTGGATCAGTGTGGATGAGTAGGGACCTACTGCTTACATCATTGTCCTTTGGACACCGGTGGTGCCTATTCGTGATACAAGTGACGCCATTGCTCCAGCGGTGAACTTTCATGGTGACTACTTTGGTGTGATTTCCTCCGGGTATTTTCCCCTGACGAAGGGACGCAACTCGTCCTGAAACGCGTTGGCCCGCCTAGACATTTAATGGGAATTATCACCAGCAACACCGTTATTTTATTTGTTTGAAATTTGTTATTGATGTATAATATTTAATAAACTATTTTATCTTATCTTTACTTTGTTGCCGCTAAAGTCCCATTATTTTGGGGGTATCTCCTCTTTTCTATCCTCACAAAAAGACAGAATATAGTTATTGATGTCACTGGTATCCCCCGGTGCTGTGTTTAGTTTACAGCAGTGCCATGAATTTCGGGTGATGTCAAATATGGACCAAATATGGTCATTGACATCACTGGTATCCCCAGGACTGTGTTTAGTTTACAGCAGTGCCAGGAATTTTGAGTGATGTCATTGACTGAATATGGACCATATATGATCATTGACAGCACCAGAATCCCCAGTGCTGTGTTTAGTTTAGAGCAGTGCCAGGAATTTTGGGTAATGTCATTGACCAAATATGAACCAAATATGGTCATTGACATCACTGGTATCCCCAGGGCTGTGTTTAGTTTACAGCAGTGCCAGGAATCTTGAGTGATGTCATTGACCGAATATGGACCACATATGATCATTGACAGCACCAGAATCCCCAGCGCTGTGTTGAGTTTAGAGCAGTGCCAGGAATTTTGGGTGATGTCATTGGCCAAATATGGACCAAATACTGTCATTGACAGCACCGGACTCCATGGCGCTGTGTTTAGTTTACAGCAGTGCCAGGAATTTCGAGTGACGTCTTCGACCAAATATGGACTGAATATGGTCAATGCTGGGGATTCTGGGTGACATCTTTGACCAAATATATTTAATGAACAAATTTGGTCATTGATGCCACCCGGAATCCCTAGCACTGTGTTTACTTTACTGCAGTGCTGGGGATTCTGGGTGATGTCATTGACCAAACATGGTCAAAGTCTGGGATTGCGCCGCAGATAACATCATTGACCAATAAATCAATAGATTAAATTTGGCCAATGATGTCAACAGGGTTTTACAGCTGTCTCTATACATTAAGGCAATAGGGAATATAGGTAGGCAGATGAAATTGTCTAAGTTCAGTGGGATCAAGATGGGTTTGCGTCAAACCCACGTCCTACTTGAACCCAAATTTCATCTCAGGTGATGAGTAAAAAAAAAGTTTGTAGAACTCACTTTAATTTAGTTTTGCCATCACATCAATTATTTCTAGTTCATAGCGGTGCTGACCTTGTGGGTTCTTCCTGGATCAGGAGTAATAATGACGCTGAACTCATTCCAGAGCTCTGGTGGGAGATATTGGAAGAACGAACGCTGTATGTTGCATACCGCCGTGCCACATTAATGATCTGATGGATAGACTGAGATGAACATTCATTTATTCCAGGGAACGAACAGCAGATTATAGATCCAGGTGTCACCCAGACAAATATCGCACAAGACAGACAGACGTCCGCTCTGACAATTTTATCTGACTGATGTCGCTTCCAGGGAGATTGATCCCCCCCGCAGCCCGGAGTGCCTCCATCGGACGCCGGGCCAGCGTGACTTTTGCGAAGCGGCGATGGGTAAATCTTGATCGTGATTGATACATACAGGAAACAATGGGATCTATTTCACTTTCTCCTCCCTTGAGAGACAGATAGATGGGCCAGCTCGGCGTGTCATTTCTGAGCTGACGAGGGAATTTCGCAAGGTTGTTGATGGAAATTTCTTTGTCGGATTCGTTTATTTTCGCTGTGCATCATCTTCCCTGTGGAAAGCGCAAGGCTTCAAAGGTGTGAGGGAAACAGAACTGGCGGGGGAAAGGAAAAAACCTCATAATGAAAAGACAGTTGGGGCTGCTTGGATATCGGCTTTTAGCTTCACGGCTAAAGATTGGAGAGAAGAGATGTGGAGAGATGGGAGACGGTGGAAGGAAAGTGTAAAAAAGAGAGACGCTCAAGAGGGGGGGGGGGGGGATACAGACACAGAATATCATAGCACTCAATGCAGGTTAGCAGGGTGTCCATGAAATGTCTTCACTGTGAGATGTGACACTGCCAAGTATACCAAACACACCCTGGGCCCTAAACTTCCTTCCGTAAAACCTTGTAGGACAGCTGAGGGTTGTAGCTCTACAAAGAAGTTTGTATTGGTGTCATAGCGTAATTGTGTGCAAAATCTTTAATAAGTTTGTTATGATATAAAATATCTTAATAGATATTATATTACATTCATTATTATTATTATTACTACAACTAAAACTTCTATCCAAAGCTCCACTACCTAGAACAGAATAGCTTAGGTTCAGGGCTTTTTGTCTCAGAGAATAGGTGCAGGAACTCAACCATGCCCGCCACACACACATACCTGCCAAATGGCATCAGATAGTGCATACAACCCCTCCCTCCACTGCCCTCATCTTCTCCCCCCTCCTTAAAAGCTCCACCATCTGTCATATTTCTTATATTTGTTGCAATATTAAGCTAAAGCACCTATCCGCCTGTAGTACCTCCCAGCATACTATACTATACTACAGTCACTTGCAAGGGAGATTATGCCATAGGAGCATCAACAACTGGTCTCCAGGGAAAAAATGGAGACCACAGAGGGTGCAGCCTACCAAGCACACTCTCCTGCCCATGACTGCTCTGAACCCTGGGCACCTGTTTTGTATCTCCCTTGTGCCTGTCCAGCACACTGGGAGATAAGCTATCACTTGTAAACGCAGAAACTGGACTTCAGTCTTAACAAGTGATAGTGGTGAGCAGGGAGCAGAAGACCTGAGCCAGAGGTGGTGGAACTGAGTTCCCCCTAGTTCCTGCTGAAAAAAAGCCCTGCTTAGGTTTGGTCTAACCCAAGTTTGGCTGAATCTGGAAGTAAGTCATTGTCGGGGCCAATGGCTCTGTGGCTATATTAGAGAGAAGCTTAAGTCAGGTTTAAAAAAATTTAAAATCAGCATTAGGGATGAGCTTCGAGTTCGAGTCAATCTCATGTTCGACTCGAACATTGGCTGTTTGCAAGTTCGCCGAATAGCGAACAATTTGGGGTGTTCGTGGCAAATTCGAAAGTCTATGGGAGAAATCAAAAGTGCTAATTTTAAAGGCTTATATGCAAGTTATTGTCATAAAAAGTGTTTGGGGACCCGGGTTCTGCCCCAGGGGACATGGATCAATGCAAAAAAAAGTTTTAAAAACGGCCGTTTTTTCAGGAGCAGTGATTTTAATAATGCTTAAAGTCAAACAATAAAAGTGTAATATCCCTTTAAATTTTGTACCTGGGAGGTGTCTATAGTATGCCTGTAAAGGGGCGCATGTTTCCTGTGTTTAGAACAGTCTGACAGTCAAATTCCATTTCGAAGGAAAAATTCCATATAAAACTACCCGCGGCTATTGCATTGCCGACAATACACATAGAAGTTCATTGATAAAAACGGCATGGGAATTCAACACAGGGAAACCCCGAACCAAAATTTAAAAAAAAAAATGACGTGGGAGCCCCCCTAAATTCCATACCAGGCCCCTCAGGTCTGGTATGGATATTAAGGGCAACCCCGGCCAAAATGTAAAAAAAAATGACGTGGGGTTCCCCCTAAATTCCATACCAGACCCTTCAGGTCTGGTATGGATTTTAAGGGGAACCCCGCGCCAAAAAAAAAAAAAATGCCCCCAAAAATCCATACCAGACCCTTATCCGAGCACGCAACTGGCAAGCCACAGGAAAAGAGGAGGGGACGAGAGTGCGCCCCCCCCTCCTGAACTGTACCAGGCCACATGCCCTCAACATTGGGAGGTGCTTTGGGGTAGCCCCCCAAAACACCTTATCCCCATGTTGATGAGGACAAGGGCCTCATCCCCACAACCCTGGCCGGTGGTTGTGGGGGTCTGCGGGCGGGGGGGCTTATCGGAATCTGGAAGCCCCCTTTAACAAGGGAACCCCCAGATCCCGGCCCCCCCCTGTGTGAAATGGTAAGGGGGTACTTACCCCTACCATTTCACTAAAAAACTGTCAAAAATGTTAAAAATGACAAGAGACAGTTTTTGACAATTCCTTTATTTAAATGCTTCTTCTTTCTTCTATCTTCCTTCATCTTCTTCTGGTTCTTCTGGCTCTTCTGGTTCTTCCTTCGGCGTTCTCGTCCAGCATCTCTTCCGCGGCGTCTTCTATCTTCTTCTCCTCGGGCCGCTCTGCACCTATGGCATTTGGGGAGGCTCCCGCTCTTCTCTTCATCCTCTTCTCTTCTTCCTTCTTCTCTTCTTCATTTTCTTCTCCGGGCCGCTTTGCATCCATGCTGGCATGGAGGGAGGCTCCCGCTGTGTGATGGCGTCTCCTCGTCTGACGGTTCTTAAATAACGGGGAGTGGGGCCACCCGGTGACCCCTCTGACGCACAGGACATGACGGGACTTCCCTGTGGCATTCCCCGTGACGTCACAGGGAAGTTAAAGGGGGCTTCCAGATTCCGATAAGCCCCCCCCGCCCGCAGACCCCCACAACCACCGGCCAGGGTTGTGGGGATGAGGCCCTTGTCCTCATCAACATGGGGACAAGGTGTTTTGGGGGGGCTACCCCAAAGCACCCTCCCAATGTTAAGGGCATGTGGCCTGGTATGGTAAAAGGGGTGGGGGGCACTCTCGTCCCCCCCTCTTTTCCTGCGGCCTGCCAAGTTGCGTGCTCGGATAAGGGTCTGGTATGGATTTTTGGGGGGACCCCACGCCGGTTTTTTTTTTTTTAAATTTTGGCCGGGGTTCCCTTTAATATCCATACCAGACATGAAGGGCCTGGTATGGAATTTAGGGGGACTCCCACGTCATTTTTTTTAAATTTTGGTTCGGGGTTTCCCTGTGTTGAATTCCCATGCCGTTTTTATCAATGAAATTCTATGTGTATTGTCGGCAATGCAATAGCCGCGGGTAGTTTTGAATAGAAATTTTCCTTCGAAATGTCATTTTGCTGTCAGACTGTTCTAAACACGGGAAACATGCGCCCCTTTACAGGCATACTATAGACACCGCCCAGGTACGAAATTTAAAGGGATATTACACTTTTATTGTTTGACTTTAAGCATTATTAAAATCACTGCTCCTGAAAAAACGGCCGTTTTTAAAACTTTTTTTTGCATTGATCCATGTCCCCTGGGGCAGGACCCAGGTCCCCAAACACTTTTTATGACAATAACTTGCATATAAGCCTTTAAAATCAGCACTTTTGATTATTCATGTTCGTGTCCCATAGACTTTAACGGTGTTCGCGTGTTCGAGCAAACTTTTTTCCCGTTCGCATGTTCTGGTGCGAACCGAACAGGGGGGTGTTCGGCTCATCCCTAATCAGCATCTACAAATACTGTAGCTGCTGACTTTTAATAAAAAGACCCTTACCAACCCAGGGATCAAGCGGTCAGTTCTTCGCCTGTCTTAGGGTCCTTGGTGCTTCCATGTTGACCGTGGGATGGCTCCCTGCATATTTAAAGCCAGCTCCCCGCTGTGGATGTGCCAGCCGCACCACACTGATTTTAAATAGTCCAGCTGGGGGGGCGAACTGCCACCCAAATTGCCCAAGTGATCCTAGCAGAAGTGGGAGCACATACCTGTCAAAACTAGGTACCCACTCCCTCCCCCAAAAAAGTTTACAATAAGGAGCTCGGGTTGCGGGGGGATAACAATAACTTCCCTTTTTAGGTGAACATAAAACAAAAAAAGCTCAGAGTGCTGCCTGCTCCAGGTCCTCGTCCTGATTAACTCCGGTGACTCACACTAGAAGGGTACCGGCATGGCGAGAGTATATCCCGTCTTGATATACTCACATGAAAGAAGAAAAGCCAAACACTGCTCTCCATAGAGAGCCCAGGTTTCAGACAAGTGAGATCTGCTTTAGCCCAGCTATATTCAGGCCAAACCCCTCCAACGCGTTTTGCCCCACCCACAGGGCTTAGTCATTGAGGGTGGTGTTTGGGTTTTCTTCCCTTTTTAGGTGAAGTTATGCTTTAAGTCAATGATGCCCCTTTGTGTACATGCAGCTACGGGACTGAGACATTCCCACCCTCAGCTCATTGGCCCAGCAAGGACAGCTTAAGTCTGGGTTTGGCCAAACATAGGTTTGAACCCAAGCTCATCCGCTCATCTCTATACCCCGATAATGCACTGAATATGCTGACAGCTCTCCAGCTGCCTCTCCTTGATTTAGGATATTTTACATTAATGACAGTATTTTAACATTAAAGGAGAAGTACAGCCAAAGGTCGTTTGGCTGTACTTCTCCTGTGGATCACAAGCGTGCAGTTCGTTCTGCACTCCTGTGACCCATTTTCAGGATAGAGCTGGCCAAAGCCCGCTGGCAGCTGATCTCACAGAGCCAGTCCAGGCTTGGCAAAGACCACGACCATATGGGATCATATCGGGATCCACCCACATGCCTGGACCAGTACCTGGCTCAGCCTCTGAGAGCCCTCATCAGCCCAGCAAGTGTGGGGGAGGGGGGGGCGAGCAGAGAGCCGCCGTCCACCTGCAATCGCTCCACAGAGAGCCAGAACGGGGATCTGTGTATATAAACAAACATATCCCCCTTCTGTAAGGGAGTATAGAGAGATCTGCTGTCCCTGGTGACCAGGAACAGCGATTTTTCTCCTCCTCTGGTCAGTCCCCTCCCCCCCGCATTTAGAAACACCTCCCAGGGAACACACTTAACCCCTTGATCGCCCCCTAGTGTTAACCCCTTCCCTGCCAGCGGCATTTATACAGTAATCAGTGGCTATTTTTTAGCTCTGATCGCTGTATAAATGTCAGTGGTCCCAAAAAAAGTGTCAAAAGTGCCCGATCTGTCCGCCGCAATGTCGCAGTCCCGCTAAAGATCGCAGATCCCCGTCATTACTAGTAAAAAATAAATAAATAATAAAAATGCCATAAATCTATCCCCTATTTTGTAGACGCTATAACTTTTGCGCAAACCAATCAATATACACTTATTGCGTTTTTTTTTTTTTTTTTTTTTACCAAAAATATGTTGAAAAATACATATTGACCTAAACTAAAGAAGAATTTTTTAAAGAAGAATTTTTTGTTGTTTTTTTTTTTTGGATATTTATTATAGCAAAAAGTAAAAATTATTGTTTTTTTTTTTTTTTAATTTCACTCTTTTTTTGTTTATAGCGTAAAAAATAAAAACCGCAGACATGATCAGATACCACCAAAAGAAGGCTCCATTTGTGGGAAAAAAAGGACACGAATTTTGTTTGGGTACAACATCCCACGACAGCGCAATTGTCAGTTAAAGCGACGCAGTGCCGTATCGCAAAAAAAAAAATGGCCTGGTCATTAAGGAGGCAAATCCTTTCCGGTCCTTAAGTGGTTAATTTCAGCATTGTCACAGTTGAAGCTGCTATAGAAAGGGTTAGCGGCCCCCGTCAAATTCGTGTTATGGGGCCCCATGATTCGTAGTTACACCCATGCTTGTATTTATGGCGCATATCTCAGGTGGGATAGCGGGATATAAGATAATTGGTACAGATCCTACAAATAACAGAAAGATTACTCACTGTCACTTTGCCATCACATCTTCAGAGATGAAAGAATTCTCCACCACAATGGATAATGTTTGTGTTTTTCTCTTTCAGACAACTTTCATCTATCATCTCTCTCTCTCACAGACCCGTCACAGGTCAGATATATTGTAGAGGAGCCGTGACAGGCGTGAAGGCCTCATCCTCCGCCACTATGTGACACTTTGTAATAATAGTGACATGCTTTCATCCCGGAGTGGCACAACCAGACTGTCCGGCTTTCTCTGAACCTGACACATGGAGGGTGCAGAACCCTGATAAATTGATTTTACTTAGACTCCAAAGAACAGGTCCAACTGCTGCCAAGCCTTTCTCTATAAACACATGCTTTATTTCTCTTTGAGGAACATCCCGACACATACAGGCTTCTCCCCCCATGCGTTTTGCCATATAGTAGGGCAATCCATTGTGCAAGATGGCTCCATTCCCAGGCTGAAGATTTCTGCTTGCTGGAATCTGCCATGGGTGCCCAGGCCCAATTGTAAATGCCTCACTCCCGCATAGCATCCACCACTATCCCAAAGAGCGGGTTGCAACCACTTGCCGAGCAAGTAATATCATCCCACCGGACACCTCCTCCACTGATATGTTTTGCCCTAGCATAGGGCCTGGTCGTATGGCTAACATCCACCACTATTCCAAAGAATGGGTCACGTCACGGCCAACCCTTGTAAAAACAAGCTTTATTCCTCATCCAGCCAGAACATCCCACCAGACACTGGCTCCTCCACTGACACGTTTTGCCCTAAGGTAGGGCTTAGTCATACCACCAACATCCACCACTTTTCCAAAAATAGCATCCACCGCTATTCCAAAGAACAAGTCGCGCTACTGCCAAGTTGTTGCTTTTTTTTTTGTAAAAACAAGCTTTATTCCTCACTGAGCGACAACATCCTGCCAAAGACAGGCTAATCCTCTGGTGCATTTGGCCATAAAGTAGGACTTAGTGATATGAAAAAGACAAATGCATTATGCAAAACCAAAAGGTGGTTCCGCTCCCAGGCTGACAATTTCTGCTTTCCGGAATCCGCCATGGGTGCCCAGGCCCAACAGGAGATCCTTACTCCCGAATAGCACCCACCACTATCCCAAAGAGCAGGTTACAACCACTTGCCGAGCAAATAATACCATCCCACCGGGCACATGCTCCTCCTCCACTGATATGTTTTGCCCTAGCATAGGGTTTGGTCGTATGGCTAACATCCACCACTGTTCCAAAGAATGGGTCATGCCACTGCCAACCCTTGTAAAAACAAGCTTTATTCTTCATGAAGCCAGAACATCCCACCAGACACTGGCTCCTCCACTGACACGTTTTGCCCTAAGGTAGGGCTTAGTCATACCACCAACATCCACCACTTTTCCAAAAATAGCATCCACCGCTATTCCAAAGAACAAGCTGCGCTACTGCCAAGTTGTTGCTTTTTTTTTTGTAAAAACAAGCTTTATTCCTCACTGAGAAACAACATCCTGCCAAAGACAGGCTCCTCCCCTGACACGTTTTGCCCTAACATATTGCTTAGTCTTATTACTAACATCCTCCAGCATTCCGTACAAATAGAATTCACATCTATTTCAAAGAATAGGTCACATCACCGCTGAGCCCCTTTTGTAAAAACAAGCTTTATTCTTCTTCAAGTGACAAAATGCCACCACATAGAGGCTCCACCACTGACCACATTTTGCCCTAGCGTAAGGCTTAGTCATACGACTGACATCTACATCTTCTCCAAAACCAGCATCTTCCGCTATTCCAGAGAAAGAGCCATGCAAAATTCGAAGTGACTCGAAAACGAATAAACAAAACTAATTCCGAAAAGGAATTAAACGAATGAAACTAATTTAACTAAACAAATTTCTGTAAAAAATGAATCGAAACAAAACTAAACAAATTTTTTTCGTTCTGCACATGTCTATTTTCCTATCAACACCCACTCCTTCAAATTGACACCAACCCATCAAGGCATTTTGATATTTGCATAACTCCTCCCAAGAGGGGGGGCTTTTGGGAGGTGTATTATGGCACAATTCCGGCCCCTCCCACCAGCCATGATATGCCTGCATTGCATAATGAAACACAGAGACCCATTGATGTCATCACTGAGTCTAAAATAAGGTAATGAAAATGGAAAGGTTTTTTTTTTTTTTCTTTCATTAGCACTGTTGTTGGATTTGCTGCCTCTACTGCTCCACCTTCTGGATGCATGTGGTAGATATGATATACTCATAGGTAATATATTATACAGTGCCTTGCAAAAGTATTCACCCCCTCTGTATTTTTCGTGTTTTGTTGCCTCACAACCTGGAATTAACATGGATTGCTTGAGGATTTGCATCATTTAATTTACAGAACATACCCACAACATTGAAGATGTTTTTTTTTATTACAGTGAAGCAAACAACAAATAGGACAAAATAATAGAAAAAGTCAATTTGCATAACTATTCACCCCCCTAAAGTCAATACTTTATAGAGCCACCTTTTGTGGATATCACAGCTCCAAGTCGCTTTGGATAAGTCTCTATGAGCTTGCCACATCTTACCACTGGGATTTTTGCCCATTCCTCCTTGCAAAACTGATCCAGCTCCTTCAAGTTGGATGGTTTGCGCTTGTGAACAGCAATCTTTAAGTCTGACCACAGATTTTCTATTGGATTGAGGTCTGGGCTTTGACTAGGCCATTCCAACACATTTACATGTTTCCCCTTAAACCACTCAAGTGTTGCTTCAGCAGTGTGTTTGGGGTCTTTGTCCTGCTGGAAGGTGAACCTCCGTTGTAGCCTCAAATCACACACAGAATGGTACAGGTTTTGCTCAAGAATATCCCTGTATTTAGCACCATCCATCTTTCCCTCAACCCTGACCAGTTTCCTAGTCCCGACTGATGAAGAACATCCCCACAGCATGATGCTGCCACCACCATGTTTCACGGTGGGGGTGATGATCTTTGGGTGATGTGATGTGTTGGGTTTGCGCCAGACATAGCGTTTTCTTTGATGGCCAAAAAGTTAAATTTTAGTCTCATCAGACCAGAGCACCTTCCTCCATACATTTTGGGAGCCTCCCACATGCCTTTTCACAAACTCAAAACGTGCCATTTTGTTTTTTGCTGAAAGTAATGGCTTTCTTCTGGCCACTCTGCCATAAAGCCCAACTCTATGGAGCGTACGGCTTATTGTCATCCTATGTACAGATACTCCAGTCTCTGCTGTGGAACTCTGCAGCTCCTCCAGGGTTACCTTAGGTCTCTAAGCTCCTCTCTGATTAATGCCCTCCTTGCCCGGTCCGTGAGTTTTGGTGTGCGGCCGTCTCTTGGCAGGTTTGCTGTTGTGCCATGTTCTTTCCGTTTGGTTATGATAGATTTGATGGTGCTCCTAGGGATCATCAAAGATTTGGATATTTTTTTAATAACCTAAACCTGACTTGTACTTCTCAACAACATTGTCCCTTACTTGTTTGGAGAGTTCCTTGGTCTTCATGGCAGTGTTTGGTTAGTGGTGCCTCTTGCTTAGGTGTTGCAGCCTCTGGGGCCTTTCAGAAAGGTGTGTCTATGTAATGACAGATCATGTGACACTTAGATTGCACACAGGTGGACATCATTTCACTAATTATGTGACTTCTGAAGGTAATTGGTTGCACCAGAGCTTTTCATGGGCTTCATAACAAAGGGGATGAATACATACGCACATGCCAATTATCAGTTTTTTATTTCTGAAAAATAGTTTTATGTATATATTTTTCTAATTTTACTTCACCAACTTAGACTATTGTGTTCTGATCCATCACATAGAATTCAGATAAAAAACAAACAAACATTGAACTAAAGGCTGTAATGTAACAAAATAGGTAAAAAGCCAAGGAGGGGGTGAATACTTTTGCAAGGCACTGTACTTACTAGACCAAAAAGTAGAAAAAAAAACAATAAAATTAATATTTTTTTAGGTCATGAAGTTAAATAAGAAAGTAAAATTTATGAAATAGCACCATAAGTTTCCTTTCAAGGGTTAGTTTTCCTCCAAACCCGCCTTTTTTTTCCTTCATCACATGGCACGTCCATCGTCCCCGCTACACTGTAACAGAATAAGATGAAAGAATGTTAGCGGGTTTTTACTGACGCTTTGAAGTTGAGGTTTTCCATTTAGAAAGTCCTGGAAAGAACAACAGAAATTAGTGGCAGTCTGGGATCCCCGGCGGCTCGGTTCAGGCCGGTGTATAATGTAATGAGGGTCATATGAAGCCTCGGCTGCGGCACACAGGGACTGGGCAGGGCACGGCGGTATTATGGCGAACGGCTCACTCATCAACGCCTCATAATCGGGGCCTGGAAAAAAAAAAGAAAAAAAAAAAAACTCAGACTGGTGAAAACACACTCTGTGAAAAACATAACCGTTCTGTCTGGAAGAGTTTGTATTTATCAATATTTCAATCTTTTTTTACAGGAAGTTTCAGTGTTAAGAGTTTCATTGGTTTATAGTACAAAGCCACGTTGGACCATTTCTCAAAAACTATGACAAAGTTGACAATAGCCCTGCAAAGTACACTATATTACCAAAAGTATTGGGACGCCTGCCTTCACATGCACATGAACTCTAATGGCAGGGCCGCCATCAGGGGGGTACAGCCCACACTCATGTAAGGGGCCCGGTCATCCCAAGGGGCCCGGATGTCCCGAGCGACTCGGGCCCCCAAGGTATTTCCACCTGCTGCCTGACAGCCACTTTCGGTCACTCCGCCACACTTCCTGGTGTGGCGGAGTAACGCCAAGCTCACTCCTCACAGCGCCGCCGATTAGACGCCTTGAGATGCACTTCTGCTGGGATTGGTGGAGGGGGAGGTGGGCGGAAAAGTTTCCCCCCCCAGCTCCCCCCTCCACCAATCGCTGCAGAAGTGCATCCGGAGGCTTCTAATCTGCGGTCAGGACTCTGTGCAGGCCAGTCAAGTTCCTCCACCCCAAACCCATTCATCTCTTTATGGAAAAGTCCTGAAGAGATACAGTTTCCCAGCATTTGCTCTACACCGCTGAGGTGTAGCTATGATTAAGCACCATCACACGGTGTGAAACGCGTCAGCTGCTTCTCCCTGTTTCTTTTGGAGATGAAGTGACTGTATTGGATTTTATTATATTAATAAAGATGCCCTCATCGGTGTGCGGCCGTCCAGGACTTTTTTCTTTCTTCCATTGGTACCGAGATAGTCCTCTAAAAATTCCCTTTATGGGTGATCGGGTGGGAACCGATCCCCCCAGTCTCTTTCCTTCCAAATTGGATGATGGTACACCATACTTACTTTGTATGTAATCTATATCAACAGAGGCTTTAGCTTTTCAATTTCTTCTAATTTTGTTACCAGTTTTGTTGTTTTTGCCTATCGGTAGAGCAAATGCTGGGAAACTGTATCTCTTCAGGACTTTTCTATAAAGAGATCCCTTCAATATCCAAACATCTACTTAGTCTGGTGTTCTCCTTAAGAATAACGTGATTGTTCTGTAACCCAATCCGAGGCACATGTGATGCTTATGAAAGTGGCGGTCCGCAGCGCTATGGGAGAAAAGGTTATTCGCCAATGATATAACAAACACAAGCAGAGAAGATGAGAGGGGCTGCAGCTGGCGATAATGGAACAGGGGGATTTTCACGCTCTTAGACTTCTCAGATGAGATCCGACGTAGACAACAGGTGCCCGAATATCACGGAAAGGTCAGCGTGGCAGGGAGCAATTTGTTAATGGAGGGATTGCCGGGATCAGGCACTTAGGAGTCTTCTTTATCTGATTAACACATTTCACTTTTAGTCCTCTTGTCTGAGCCCCATGCAAGGGATGCTGGGAAAGGCACCGAGGAGGAAAAGATTTCACAGGCTGCCTGCAGCCGATGGGTAAAGGGGTGGTCAGGTTTCTTCCACGGTCCTCATTTACTTTGGAGTGAAGAACTGGCATTCGCTTGGCATTATTAAATCTCAATCTCATTACAAAGCCAATTTTTCTGTACTATAAAAGTGAATGAAATCGTATAGCTCCCAAGTGTCCCTGATTTCGAGGGACTGTCCCTTATTTGGAACAAAGTCCCTCTGCCACTCTTTCCTCCTCATTTGTCCCTCATTTTGGTCTGATCTATATACAGTATCTCACAAAAGTGAGTACACCCCTCACATTTTTGTAAATGTTTTCTTCAATCTTTTCATGTGACAACACTGAAGAAATGACACTTTGCTACAATGTAAAGTAGTGAGTGTACAGCTTGTATAACAGTGTAAATTTGCTGTCCCCTCAAAATAACTCAACACACAGCCATTAATGTCTAAACCGCTGGCAACAAAGTGAGTACACCTCTAGGTGAAAATGTCCAAATTGGGCCCAAAAGTGTCAATATTTTGTGTGGCCACCATTATTTTCAGCACTGCCTTAATCCTCTTGGGCATGGAGGTCACCAGAGCTTCACAGGTTGCTACTGGAGTCCTCTTCTCCTCCTCCATGATGACATCACAGAGCTGGTGGATGTTAGCGACCTTGCGCTCCTCCACCTTCCGTTTGAGGATGCCCCACAGATGCTCAATAGGGTTTAGGTCTGGAGACATGCTTTACCAGTCCATCACCTTTACCCTCAGCTTCTTGAGCAAGGCAGTGGTCATCTTGGAGGTGTGTTTGGGGTCATTATCATGTTGGAACACTGCCCTGCAGCCCAGTCTCCGAAGAGAGGGGATCATGCTCTGCTTCAGTATGTCACAGTACATGTTGGCATTCATGGTTCCCTCAATGATCTGTAGCTCCCCAGTGCCAGCAGCTCTCATGCAGCCCCAGACCATGACACTCCCACCACCATGCTTGACTGTAGGCAAGACACACTTGTCTTTGTACTCCTCACCTGGTTGCCACCACACACGCCTGTCACCATCTGAACCACATAAGCTTATCTTGGTCTCATCAGACCACAGGACATGGTTTAGTAATCCATGTCCTTAGTCTGCTTGTCTTCAGCAAACTGTTTGTGGTCTTTCTTGTGCATCATCTTTAGAAGAGGCTTCCTTCTGGGACGACAGCCATGCAGACCAATTTGATGCAGTGTGTGGAGTATGGTCTGAGCACTGACAGGCTGATCCCCACCCACCCCTTCAACCTCTGCAGCAATGCTGGCAGCACTCATATGTCTATTTCCCAAAGACAACCTCTGGATATGATGCTGAGCACGTGAACTCAACTTCTTTGGTCGACCATGGCGAGGCCTGTTCTGAGTGGAACCTGTCCTGTTAAACCGCTGTATGCTCTTGGCCACCGTGCTGCAGCTCAGTTTCAGGGTCTTGGCAATCTTCTTATAGCCTAGGCCATCTTCATGTAGCGCAACAATTCTTTTTTTCAGATCCTCAGAGATTTCTTTGTCATGAGGTGCCATGTTGAACTTCCAGTGACCAGTATGAGAGAGTGAGAGCGATAACACCAAATTTAACACACCTGCTCCCCATTCACACCTGAGACCTTGTAACACTAACGAGTCACATGACACCGGGGAGGGAAAATGGCTAATTGGGTCCAATTTGGACATTTTCACTTAGGGGTGTACCAGGGGCGGATCCAGAGTCTAGTCTCGGGAGGGGCACTGCCAGAAAATATGTTTTTTTGCAGGCAATTTATCGAGGCAATGGCTGGTGTTAGCGCTTTCATCATCACTGCACCATGGTTATTATGGTGTCAGGATGATTGAAGAGCATTATTTATATTATTACATTGTAATATAAAATGAAATGGTTCAACTCACCATAATGCAGAATCTGTGGGAGCCCCGAGTGTGTCACTTTCCACGTGGACCTGCCTTCAGATGCAGCCTGCCACTTGCCACGTCCCTGCCACAAGCTGCGGATTGTCACTTGCCTGCCACCAGATACTGATTGTCACTTGCCACGTCACCTGCCACATGCTGCTGATTGTCACTTGCCAGGTCCCCTGCCACATGCTGCTGATTGTCACTTGCCACGTCACCTGCCACACATTGCGGATTACACTTGCCACGTCACCTGCAACATGTTGCTTATTGTTACTTGCCACGTCACCTGCCACATGTTGCTGATTGTTACTTGCCACGTCACCTGCCACATGTTGCTGATTGTTACTTGCCACGTTACCTGCCACACATTGCGGATTACACTTGCCACGTCACCTGCCACATGTTGCTGATTGTTACTTGAGACGTCACCTGCCACAAGTTGCTGATTGTTACTTGCCACGTCACCTGCCACATGTTGCTGATTGTTACTTGCCACGTCACCTGCCACACATTGCGGATTACACTTGCCACGTCACCTGCCACATGTTGCTCATTGTGGTTGGCCTGCTAAGGTGCAGATTGTCAGAGTGAAGGCAGGCAGCAGAGAGATGATGTAATCTCTCTGCTGCCCACGGCTGTACAGTGAGGGCGGAACTGCAGTGATGCAGGGCGGGCGGTGAGAGATGATGTCATCTCTCTGCTCCCCGCCCGCCGGCTCACTGACTGGCCAGTCTCTCCGCTCACCTGTGGACCGGCCCGCCCCCTCACTCACTGTCTGCCCTGCACGCCCGCACACTCAGCTGGCGACCCCCCCTCACTCGTCCGCCGGCGCCGACCTGCCCGCTCGTTAACATGCACACTCGGCTGACGACCCCTCCCCCTCACTCCTCCGCCGACCTGCACGCTCAGGCTCTCTCTCACCTGGCCCGCCTGCTCGTTAACCGGCACACTTGGCCTCCCGCCCGCTCACTCATCCGCTGACTGGTCTCAGCTGTCACAAATTTCTCAGAGGGGGCAATTGCCACGTTGCCCCCCCCTGGATCCGCCCCTGGGGTGTACTCACTTTTATTTCCAGCAGTTTAGACATTAATGGCTGTGTGTTGAATTATTTTGAGGAAACAGCAAATTTACACTGTTATACAAGCTGTACACTCACTACTTTACATTGTAGCAAAGTGTCATTTGTTCAGTGTTGTCACATGAAAAGATATAATAAAATATTTACAAAAATGTGAGGGGTGTACTTACTTTTGTGAGATACTGTAGTTGTATATAAAATGCACTTTTTATCTTTCATAAAGTGTTTCCCAGTGCTAAACCTTTCATGCAATTTCTAAATTGCTGCATTTGTAAATTTCTAAAGACAGTATATAGGAATAGATGTGGTAAAAAAAAGCACTTGTGGATAATTTTTTTGTATAATTCTCCTTTAAGGGGGCTTGGCAGGGGGTGTGTCCTATGCCTACATACTCATAATCGGTGTCCCTCGTTCCCATCTCAAAAAGTTGTGAGGTATGGATCTTATATGCTCAATACAGAAAGCATTTGTGTCGATTTTGATCTTTCATGAAACCTAGCAATTTGCAAAACTTTTCCAAAATATTCCACCAGCCTTTCGCAACCTTTTTTTAACATGGAAATAACCCCTCTGATGAGGAGCCTGAGCTCTGAAGAAGAGGGGTAAATCTTGAAACACGTCAGCATCTGCTACACATCATCATGGGTGCCTCCTCTTCATCAGAGCCTGAGCTCTGATGAGGAGGGGTAAACCTCAAAACACGTCATTGTGTAGCAAACTTCGATCAGAGTTAGGATTATAACATGCAACAGAAGAGGAGATACCCACGATGAAGTGCAGCAGATGCTGACGTGTTTCAAGGTTTACCCCCCTTCATCAGAGCCAGAGCTCAGACGAAGAGGAGGTACCCATGATGATGTGTAGCAGATGCTGATGTGTTTCGAGGTTTACCCCTCTTCTTCAGAGCTCAGGCTCTGATGAAGAGGAGATACCGACGATGATGTGCAGCAGATGCTGACGTGTTTTTAGATTTACCCCTTCTCATCAGAGCTTAACCTCCCTGGCAGTTTTCCCTGTGGCTCGGGGTTAAATTTCAGTACCATTAGCGGTAACCCTGAGCCACACTCGGGATTGCATTGCAAGATCCTGGTGCGGTATACTTACCTTGTCCCCAGGATCCTGCAATGTCCCCCCGCTGTGTCCGTGGGCTCTGTCCTCTGCCCAATGCCTCTCTGTGCCGGGCTCCATTCCCTGCGGGCGTCGCGACGTACAGGGTTGGAGCCCAGCGGCAAATTAAAAAAACTGAAAAATCATAATACATACAGTACATTGTAATCTTACAGATTACAGTACTGTATGAAATCATTTCACATCCCTTTTGTCCCCAGTGCTTTGTCCAATACCCAGCATGCAGTTTTATATCATATATACTGTTCTTTCTGCCTGGAAACTGGAGATTGTCCATAGCAACCAAAAAGTGTCCCTTTACGTCAAAAGTGGTTTTAGACCAGCTAGAAAACAGCGATAGTATTAAATAGAACACTTGCAGAATTGAGTGATAGTGAATCGTGGGGAAATTAATTTTATTATTATTATTATATTATTATTTTTTATAATTATTTATATTTATTTATTATATTATAATTTATAATTTTGTGTTTCAAACTTTATCATACCCGGGATATCTACTAGACTCTTGTTTGGACAGATTTAAGTGTGTTATTGCTAAGAATTACAGGCCTACAATATAAAACGCCAAATTTCTATGCAATATAATTGTACCGCTTTGAGACACAAAAATCTGACATAATCATACCGCCAGGGAGGCTACGCTCTGATGAAGAGGCGGTACCCATGATGATGTGTAGCAGATGCTGACGTGTTTCAACGTTTATCCCTCTTGATCAGAGCCTGAGCTCTGATCAAGAGGAGGTACCCACAATGATGTGGAGCAGACGCTGACATGTTTCTAGGGTACCCCCTCTTCATCAGAGCTCCGATAAAAAGGGGTAAAACTTGAAACACGTCAGCCACTGCTACACATCATCAGGTGTCATCTGTATCTGCTTAGGGCCATGGGTTGTGGCTTTGGTAGTACCTTCTGTTGAACTTCCTTCTGTTGCATGTTATGAGCCTAACTCTGATTCAATTTTGTGAGTATATTGTTTGTTACTTTATTGATATCAATAAAGAGTGAAATAAATAATGCACTAGGCTGGTGCACTTATTTTTTTTTTGCATAGTTTTACCCTCTATGCTCTATCCAAAATCTTTTAAGTTTTGTTTTTTCCATGCAGTAGTCTTTCTGTAGTTCTGTGGCCTTAACTATTTCCTACACGGCCCCAACTTTACTTCAACAGCGTTTTTCAGGCTCTGAGGAAGAGGAGGTACCCATGCTGATGTATAGCAGATGCTGACGTGTTTCAAAGTTTACCCCTCTTGATCAGAGCCTGAGCTGTGATCAAGAGGAGGTACCCACAATGATGTGTAGCAGATGGTGACATGTTTCGAGGGTACCCCCTCTTCATTAGAGCTCTGATAAAGAGGGGTAAACCTTGAAACATGTAAGGTATATGGGGGGCTTTTGAAACTTTAAATGAGGCCCATGGCATACGCCGGAAACCTCAAAAACCTCGAAACACATAAGCCTCTGCTACACATGATCAGGTGTCATCTGTATCTGTTGAGGGTAATGGGTTGTGGCTTTGGTAGTACCTTCTGTTGAACTTCCTTCTTCATGTTATGAGCCTAACTCTGATTCAATTTTGTAAAAATTTGGTTTGTTACTTTTCTTTTTCTTTTTCATTTTTTTTTGCTTTTTGTATAGTTTTACCTTTTGTGCTCTATCCAAAACTAAAAAGAGTTTTGTTTTTTCTGTATTGTTTCTGTAGTTCTGTGACATCAACTATTTCCTACACGGCCCCAACTTTACTTCAACAGCATTTTTTTCTTTAGATAGACAGCAGGCAGTATATGGGGAAGCAATAACAGAAGTTACTAAATTATTTTCTGAACAAAGACATGAATTCACCCCTAGCAAGACAAGGCTTGCTAGGCTCTGCTACTTGTTTCGGAAATGTTCCAACTCTTTTGTTTCCTTTGTCGAATGTCATGGGGGCCTCTTCTAATCCCATTCTTCTTGTGTTTACCCCACACTTAACCTAGCCTGTCACATGTTTTCTTAAAAAAAGACACAACATAGTCACCACTATAACCTCAGGACACCAAAGTCTGGAAAATGGGAAATCAGTTGGACATTCTGTCCCAGAGACCTCTGCTACACATGATCAGGTGTCATCTGTATCTGCTGAGGGCCATGGATTGTGGCTTTGGTAGTACCTTCTGTTGAACTTCCTTCTTCATGTTATGAGCCTAATTCAGATCCAAGTTTGTGAGTATTTGGTTTGTTACTTTTCTTTTTCTTTTCTTTTTTTTGCTTTTTTTTATAGTTTTACCTTTTTGTGCACTATCCAAAACTAAAAAGAGTTTTGTTTTTTCCATATTCTTTCTGTAGTTCTGTGACGTCAACTATTTCCTACACGGCCCCAACTTTACTTCAATGGCATTTTTTTTTTTTTTTTAAATAGGCAGCAGGCAGTATATGGGGAAGCAGTAACAGAAGTTACTAAATTATTTTCTAAACAAAGACATGAATTCACCCCTAGCAAGACAAGGCCGCGCCGCTCACCCTGCTACTTATTTCGGAAATATTCCAACTCTTCAGTTTCCTTTGTCGAATGTCATGGGGGTCTCTTCTAATCCCATTCTTCTTGTGTTTACCCCACACTTAACCTAGCCTGTCACATGTTTTCCTTAAAAAAGACACAATGTAGTCACCACTAAAACCTCAGGACACCAAAGTCTGGAAAAAGGGAAATCAGTTGGACCTTCGGTCCCAGAGACCTCTGCTACACATGATCAGGTGTCATCTCTATCTGCTGAGGGCCATGGATTGTGGCTTTGGTAGTACCTTCTGTTGAACTTCCTTCTTCATGTCATGAGCCTAATTCTGATCCAAGTTTGTGAGTATTTGGTTTGTCACTTTTCTTTATACTTTCTTTTTTTTTTTTTTGCTTTTTGTATAGTTTTACCTTTTTGTGCTCTATCCAAAATTAAAAAGAGTTTTTTGTTTTTTCCGTATTCTTTCTGTAGTTCTGTGACGTCAACTATTTCCTACACGACCCCAAATTTACTTCAACGGCATTTTTTTTTTTTTAAATAGACAGCAGGCAGTATATGGGGAAGCAGTAACAGAAGTTACTAAATTATTTTCTGAACAAACAAAGACATGAATTCACCCCTAGCAAGACAAGGCCGTGCCGCTCACCCTGCTACTTATTTCGGAAATATTCCAACTCTTCGGTTTCCTTTTGTCGAATGTCATGGGGGCTCTTCTAATCCCATTCTTCTTGTGTTTACCCCACACTTAACCTAGCCTGTCACATGTTTTCCTAAAAAAAGACACAACATAGTCACCACTATAACCTCAGGACACCAAAGTCTGGAAAAAGGGAAATCAGTTGGACCTTCCGTCCCAGAGACCTCTGCTACACATGATCAGGTGTCATCTGTATCTACTGAGGGCCATGGATTGTGGCTTTGGTAGTACCTTCTGTTGAACTTCCTTCTTCATGTTATGAGCCTAATTCAGATCCAAGTTTGTGAGTATTTGGTTTGTTACTTTTCTTTTTTTTTTTTTTTTTGCTTTTTGTAGTTTAACCTTTTGTCCTCTATCCAAAACTAAAAACAGTTTTGTTTTTTTCCGTATTCTTCTGTAGTTCTGTGACATCAACTAATCCCATTCTTCTTGTGTTTACCCCACACTTAACCTAGCCTGTCACATGTTTTCCTTAAAAAAAGACACAACATAGTCACCACTAGAAGCTCAGGACACCAAAGTCTGGAAAAAGGGAAATCAGTTGGACCTTCGGTCCCAGAGACCTCTGCTACACATGATCAGGTGTCATCTGTATCTGCTGAGGGCCATGGATTGTGGCTTTGGTAGTACCTTCTGTTGAACTTCCTTCTTCATGTCATGAGCCTAATTCTGATCCAAGTTTGTGAGTATTTGGTTTGTTACTTTTCTTTTTTTTTTCTTTTTTTATAGTTTTACTTTTTGTGCTCTATCCAAAACTAAAAAAAGTTTCTTTTTTTTCGGTATTCTTTCTGTAGTTCTGTGACGTCAACTATTTCCTACACGGCCCCAACTTTACTTCAACAGCATTTTTCTTTTTAAATAGACAGCAGGCAGTATATGGGGGAAGCAATAACAGAAGTTACTAAATTATTTTCTGAACAAACAAAGACATGAATTCACCCCTAGCAAGACAAGGCCGCGCCGCTCACCCTGCTACCTATTTCGGAAATATTCCAACTCTTCAGTTTCCTTTGACGAATGTCATGGGGGCCTCTTCTAATCCCATTCTTCTTGTGTTTACCCCACACTTAACCTAGCCTGTCACATGTTTTCCTTGAAAAAGACACAACGTAGTCACCACCAGAACCTCAGGACACCAAAGTCTGGGGAAAAAAAGGGAAATCAGTTGGACCTTTGGTCCCAGAGAAGTTCACGTTGCATTTCAACAAAGTTTTAACACGAAATAAAAAACCCATTTTCTTCATCGTTCTCTTATTACAAAGTGTCACCCGCTCGCTCCTTTTAATACCAACACTCAGACATGCCTCGACAAACATAATATTTCTCCGCACTCTCAGGAGCTATTAAGCAAATGTTTCTTGTTTCGACTAGAGCTTAACGAGTAAGAACAATGTGAAGGCAAACCTGCTGAAAAACGGCGATTGAATTCCGAATGGGAGCCGCAATTTTGTAACAAGAACCCTGTTTATTTATTTCATTTATTGATTTTATTTATTTAAATGGGGGGGGCAACGTAAGAAAATCTGTTGTAATCAGAGCGCTTCACATTGGCGGGCCATTAATCCCGCCGCTATTAATGTTAAGCGGCTTAATTTTTGGTAATTCGAAATGCACTTTCGCCCAGAAAAAAATGCTTGTTAGCGGTAATAAGCAGCACTAATCGCCATGTTCTCTAAGCGGAGAAGGGGGGGGGGTAAAAACTTAGCAATCTTTGTATAATAATATATAATTTTATAGCCCTTATTAGGGAAGGAACACGTCTGATAACACGAGTCACCTGCTCAAGTAAACATTCTCTTACAGCAGGGGTCTCAAACTGGCGGCCCTCCAGCTGTTGCGAAACGTCAAGTCCCATGAGGCATTGCAAGACTGACAGTTATAGGCATGACTCCCTCAGGCAGAGGGATGATGGGACTTGTAGTTCCGCAACAGCTTGAGGACCACCAGTTTGAGACCCCTGTCTTACAGAGTTCTGTTATTTTCTGTCCAGAGGAGAAGAGGTCCTGACAGTCCTGAATAAGATAAAGCAAAGTTTTGAGGTTGCCAAATTTTCTAGGATCTCTGTTACTTTGAAGGCCAGGGCTTTTTTTCAGCGGGACCATGGGGGGAACACAGTTCCGGCACCTCCAGGGGGGTGCTGGGGTGTGCTGGAGGGTCTATTGATTCTGGCTGACGGGGGATCTATTGTTCCTGCAGGGGGGGGGGTTATTTTTGCATGGCGGAGGTCTATTATTGTTGCTAGCTGGGGATCTTTTGTTCCTAAGGCGGGGGACTTTTGTTGCTGGTGGGGTCAGTTGTTGCCGGAAGGCATCTACTGTTGAGGCAGGGATCTATTGTTTCTGGGTTCTGAAGGGTCTATTGATGCTGGTTGCCCAGGGATCTATTGTTCCTGGAGGGGGATTATTTTTGCATGGTGGGGGTCTATTATTGTTGCTAGCTGGGGATCTTTTGTTGCTGGGGGAGTGACTTATGTTGCTTGTGGGGTCAGTTGTTGCTGGAAGGCATCTACTGTTGAGGGAGGGATCTATTGTTTCTGGGTTCTGGAGGGTCTATTGATGCTGGCTGCTGGGAGATCTAAGTTGCTGACAGGGGTCTATTGTTGCTGAAGTGGATCTATGGGGAAACTATTGTTGCCGGCGGGCATCTATTTTTGCATTGTAGTCTATTGTTGCAGGGGAGGTCTATTGCTGCTGGTGGGAGAACTATTGTTGTTGGTTGGGCTTATGTTTCTGGGGGGGTCAGTTGATAGCTGAAAGGCATCTATTGTTGAGGGAGTGGTCTATTGTTCCTGGCTTCTGGAGAGTCTATTAATGCTGGGCTGATGCTGGGAAATCTGTTGTTGCTGCTAGGGTCTATTTTTGCTGGGGTCCATTGTTACTGGGGGGGGGGGGTGGCTATTGTTGCTGGAGGAATCTATTGTTGCTAGGAAGGGTCTATTGCTGCTGGCTATTTGGGAATCTGTTGTTGCCGGGGGGCATCTGTTTTTCCGTGGCAGTCTATTGTTGCTGTGGAGGTCTATTGTTGCTGGTGGGAAAACTATTGTTGTTGGTTGGGCTTATGTTTCGGGGGGGTCAGTTGATAGCTGAAAGGCATCTACTGTTGAGGGAGTAGTCTATTGTTCCTGGCTTCTGGAGAGTCTATTAATGCTGGGCTGATGCTGGGAAATCTGTTGTTGCTGCTGAGGTCTATTATTGTTGGTGTCCATTGTTGCTAGGGGGGGTCTATTGTTGCTGGGGGGGTCTATTGCTGCCGGCTGTTGGGGGATATATGGTTGCCGGAGGACATCTATTTTTGCATGGCAGTCTATTGTTGCTGGGGAGGTCTATTGTTGCTGATGGGAGAACTATTGTTGTTGGTTGGGCTTATGTTGCTGGAGGTTAATTGTTGCTGAAAGGCATCTACAGTTGAAGGAGTAGTCTATTATTGCTGGCTGCTGGAGAGCCTATTAATGCTGCCGGGAAATCTGTTGTTTCTGCTGGGGTCTATTATTGTTGGGGTCCATTTTTACTGGGGCAGTCTATTGTTGCTGGGGAGGGTCTATTGCTGCTGGATGCAGGGGATCTACTTTACTGCTTTTTTTATTATTAACACATTTCAAACAAATTACTTATCACCACAAAATTATATTTTGTTCTGTATTCTCTAAAAGGGGCGGTACTAGGAGGTGGGTAAGGGGGTGGAACCAAAGGATGTTGCTCGGAGGTGGATGAGGGGGTGGAACCAAGGGATGTTGCTTGGAGGTGGGTAGGGGGTGGAACCAAGGAATGTTGCTTGGAGGTGGGTAGAGGGTGGAACCAAGGGGTGTTGCTCGGAGGTGGGTAGGAGGTGGAACCAAGGGATGTTGCTCGGAGGTGGGTAAGGGGGTGGAACCAAGGGATGTTGCTCGGAGGTGGATGAGAGGTGGAACCAAGGAATGTTGCTTGGAGGTGGGTAGAGGGTGGAACCAAGGAATGTTTCTTGGAGGTGGGTAGGGGGTGGAACCAAGGGATGTTGCTCGGAGGTGGGTAAGGGGGTGGAACCAAGGGATGTTGCTCGGAGGTGGGTAGGGGGTGGAACCAAGGGATGTTGCTTGGAGGTGGGTAGGGGGTGGAACCAAGGGATGATGCTCAGAGGTGGGTAGGGGGCGGAGACAAGAAGTCTCCACTGAGAAGGGGGGAGTTCCTGCACCTATTTTCTGAGAAAAAAATCTCTGCTGAAGACTAATAGTATACAAATAGGCACCAAACTATAAAGTGAAAGAGTCCAAAGTGCCTTTAATTGTTTGTTATACCATCACAAAAAAAAACTTCCAATGCATTTCGGGGGCAACAAACCCCCCACCCCTTCATCAGGGCTCAGAAAATACAGAATTATGACAGTTGTGACAATGGGGTTATTTACTAAATGGAAAAAGACTGTGCACTTTGCAAAGTGCATTTGCTCCAGAGCTTGTAAAATAAGGTTCATTTTCCAAAGAATACCCAATCACACGAAAGGGAAAAAAAAAAACTGCATTTTTGCTTCCACATGATTGAATGATGGAAGTCAGCAGAGCTTCTGCTCATTTACTAAGCTCTGGAGCAACTTGCACAGTCTATTTGCCTTTAGTAAATCAACCCCTATGTAATCAGCAGCATTTCATGGCAACCCTGGAAAAAATCTATTGAAGTCAAGTATCGTGGTTGCCAAATTTTCTGTGCTTCCCGGTATTCTAAAGACTGAAAGCATACCAACGGGCTCCAAACTACAAGGTAAAAGAGTCCAAAGTGCCTTCAATTGTTCGTAATACCATTACAGAAAAAGTTCCAACATGTTTTTTTTTTGAGGGGGGGGGGGGGGGTGCAGCATGCCTCCCCTAGGAGACGATCAAGGGGTTAAGTGTTCCTTAGGGAGGTGTTTCTAACTGGGGGGGGGGTGTAGTGCCTGGAGGAGGAGAAAGATCGCTGTTCCTAATAACTAGGAACAGCAGATCTCTCTCTACTCCCCTGACAGAACGGGGATCTGCCTGTTTACATTGACGGTTTCCCGTTCTGTCTCTCCGTGGAGCGATCGCGGGTGGCTGGTGGACGTCGCGGCCACCGGCCACGAGCATCGCCCCCCCGGCGTCGCACGTGCCCCCCTATTCCTCTTACAGTGGCCGACGTACAATGATAGTGGTTCACGCAGGGGAGCCAACCTGCCGCAGTACAACTGCGGCGGCTGGTCCAGAAGTAGTTAAAGTCCATTACACCCTTAAAAATACGCCATTGATATCAATGCATGTGACCAAAAATAGTGGAACGAGGAGCTCTCTGAATTGCGCTCTTCCTTACTGGAGAATTGTGCCGGGTTATAGCGCTGTATGATCTGGAATCTGACGGCTGGAATGTGTACTTCGTTACATTATATTCTTGTTTCACCGACGATATTAACATTTTATATTGCGTTTAAGTCTCCCGTGAAAAATGAGAGACTTGTCCGAACGCCAGCCCGCGTTTCGCCGTAATATTTATCGATAAAATCATCTGTTTTGAAAATAAAAAAAAAATTCTGAAGCCTATTTTCATGCATTCGCTTTTCTTTCCAAGATGACGGCAGGGGTGGAATCTGGTGTAATTTTCTCTCTCTATAAACACGGCGTTCCCGGGCTCCATGTTTATAGGCGAGCGGCGTACTCTCTGTTAGTGTGCGGGGATAATACTGGCCCCGCGTTTAGTAAAGGAAAATGATTCGATCCTCATTAAGGTCCTCTTGAAAGTTTAGAGCCCTGGCACAGAGCGAGTCTTTCCTTCCCAGTTTAATGTCACTTAATAATTACGCCTCGCCGGCGAAAATACCAACACGGCCGTACAAATGTTTGGAGAGGTACAAAGCACTCGCTTTTATGATGTGATCGCAACTTATTTTGTTGCTTTTGTATCGCATCGTATGTTCATGTTTTTTCGATCATATCCACAGGAACCTGGCAGTTTTTGTGTGTTTATTAGAAGAAAAATTATTACTAATGTAAAAAAAAAAAAATGTATATATATAAATGTGGTTACTTATATGTTCTAAGTCAGAAGTAATGCTTCTCAATATAATTGTGCATCTGGCATTAAGTACACAAGGATACATCTTAAATGAAATTTGGCTACAGCTGTGTCCGTTTGGCGTTCTTATTGAAACAATTGCATCAATATGACGGTATGGGTAAAATTTGACTTTTCTAATAATCAAAGCCAATTTTGCATAAAATGTATCTAAAGCCAAAACTTTTTTTTTTTAGTAGGGAATTTTTTTTTGTCCCATTCACCTTAACCGCTTCAGCCCTGGAAGATTTTATCCCCTTCCTGACCAGAGCACTTTTTGCGATTCGGCACTGCGTCGCTTTAACTGACAATTGCGCGGTCGCGCGACGTTGCACCCAAACAAAATTGACCTCCTTTTTTCCCCCCACAAATAGAGCTTTCTTTTGGTGGTATTTGATCACCTCTGTGGTTTTTATTTTTTGCGCTATAAACAAAAAATAGCAACAATTTTGAGAAAAAAAAAGCAGCATTTTTTACTTTTTGCTATAATAAATATCCCTCAAAAATATATAAAAAAACATTTTTTTCCTCAGTTTAGGCCGATATGTATTCTTCTACATATGTTTGGTAAAAAAAATCGCAATAAGCGTATATTGATTGGTTTGCGCAAAAGTTATAGTGTCTACGAAATGGGGAATAGTTTTATGGCATTTTTATTAATCATTTTTTTTTGTTAGTAATGGAGGCGATCTGCGATTTTTATCGTAACTGCGACATAATGGCGGACACATTGGACACTTTTGACACTATTTTGGAACCATTATCATTTATACAGCGATCAGTGCTATAAAAATGCACTGATCACTGTGTAAATGACAGGGAAGGGGTTAAACACTAGGGAGCGATCAAGGGGTTAAGTGTGTTCTAGGGAGTGATTTTAACTGTGGGGGGGATGGTCTACGCTCACATGACAGAGATCACTGCTCCCGATGACAGGGAACAGTGATCTCTGTCATGTCACTAGGCAGATCAGGGAAATGCCTTGTTTACAAGGCATCTCCCCGTTCTTCCGCTCCGTGACACAATCGCGCCCACAATGCCGCATCTTAAAAGGGACGTACGCCCATTTGCCCAGCCATGCCATTGTGCCGACGTATATCGGCATGCGATATACGTCGGTAGAATGGCACGTCTGTGTAAACTTACGTGCCTGTACATCAGTTCATAAAAGCAGCATAGCAGGTGCGCGCCCGCCGCACGCTGCGGGAGCGTACCCGCGGGTCCCGTGGACTCGATGTCCGCCCGCAGTTGCGGCGAGGAGAGGCAGGACAGGGAAATGCCGTGCTTACATAGGCAGTTCCCCGTCCTGCCTCTCCTCGCCGCATCCGCGGGTGGACATCGAGTCCACGGGACCAGCGGGCACGCTCCCACAGCGTGCGGCGGGCACGCCCCTGCTATGCTAGTGACATTACAGGGATCTACTGCTCCTAGTGATCGGGAACAATGATACGTAGAGGGTTCTTTACTGTAAAAATGGCAAGGATGTGGAATTCCCTTCCACAGGCGGTGGTCTCAGCGGGGAGCGTCGATAGTTTCAAAAAACTATTAGATAATCACCTGAACGACCGCAACATATAGGGATATACAATGTAATACTGACATATAATCACACACATGGGTTGGACTTGATGGACTTGTGTGTTTTTTCAACCTCACCTACTATGTAACTATGTTTCAGTAAGCCCACCCACCCCCCTGCAGTTAGAACACGCTGAGGGAACGCACTTAACCCCTTGATCACCCCCTAGTGTTAACCCCTTCCCTGACAGTGTCATTTTTACATTGATCAGTGCATTTTTATAGCACTGGTCACTGGTCCCAAAAAAGTGTAATTTGGGGTCAGATTTGTCTGCCGCAAAGTCGCAGTCCCGCTAAAAATCGCAGATCGCCACCATTACCAGTAAAAACAATAAAATAAAGTCCCTAAATCGATCTCGTCATTTGTACACGCGATAACTTTTGCGCAAACCAATCAATATATGCCTATTGCGATTTTTTTTTTTTTTTTTTACCAAAAAATATGTAGAATAATATATATATCGGCCTAAAATGATTAATTCATTTTTTTATATATATATATTTTTTTGGGGGGATATGTATTATAGCAGAAAGTAAAAGGGAGGGAAGGGGTTAACATCTAGGAACACTCAAAGGGTTAACTGTGTACCTAAGGCCCCTTTCACACTGGGGCGGGAGTGGCGCCGGCGGTAAAACTGCGCTATTTTTAGCGCTGCATTACCATCACTTTAGCGGTGGTATACGCCCGCTAGCGTGGCAGTTTTACCCCCCCTGCTAGCGGCCGAGAAAGGGTTGAAAACGCCGGCATTATAGCCGCGCTGCCCCATTGATTTCAATGGGCAGGAGCGGTGTATACACCGCTCCTTCACCGCTCCAAAGATGCTGCTAGCAGGACTTTCTTTTTACCGTCCTGCCAGCGCACCGCTCCGGTGTGAAAGCCCTCGGGGCTTTCACGCTGGAGACACAGCGGCGGCTCTTTCAGGGCGCTTTGCAGGCGCTATTTTTAGCGCTGTAGCGCCTACAAAGCGCCCCAGTGTGAATGGGGTCTAACACAGGAACATCCAATTCTCCAAGAGGACAATCCATTCATAGTGCAACGCCTACATCCCACCATCCACAGGGTGTACAATGAGGTGCATTTGAATCATCATATGCTGTGGAGAATTGGATTTTCCTTTTGCTGCCTATGGTAGCACTAAATATATTCAGGGCTATTGATGGATGTTATTTTATCTCCTTTCTTTTGGTTATTCTCTTCGCGCCGAAGTTTGTACCACCGTCCTTGCATTTATTCTTAGGGGGACATGCCAAAATTCTTTACCATCAAGACAATGAGGTCCTGAAGAAGCAGTTAGATGTGAAACGCGTCAACCTCTTGGGGGCGTATAGCAAAGATCTGCTAGTCTGATTGTATGGCTTGTATCATCCAAGGAGAGCACTCTCTTCATGTTTTTATAACGTGTTTTAACTATATTTTGTAATAAATATTTACTTTTCATATCAATATCGCACCGTCTTTTTATGGTACCAGTAATGTCCGCAAACTTTTTTTCTATTTGTTGTTCATATTCATGGATGAGGTACCCTAAATATAGTTTGTCTTTCTCTTTTCAAAATTTACAGAATTATAAAATCAATAGCGCTTGAAAGAAATCCCAAGCCGGCTCACTACCAAGTGCGGCGCGATCCTGGCGTGACGTCACAGACTCGGCTCCTCCCTAGACGTGTTGCGCCTGATAATTGGGCTCCTTCAGTAGACTTTTGCTTGCTGCATAATATAGCTCACTGAATTTCAGATGCCGTTGTAATGAGATAATCAATGTTATTCACTTAACTTATTAGTGGTCATATATGCATGAGCAGTGTATATCAGTGTATTTATGTATTTGACTGAATTCCCTGAAAATATTTTTCCTGCAGTGTTTCATCAGCCAGTAACTCCATATACAGTGCCTTGAAAAAGTATTCATACCCCTTGAAATTTTCCACATTTTGTCATGTTACAACCAAAAAGGTTAATGAATTTTATTGAGATTTTATGTGATAGACCAACACAAAGTGGCACATAATTGTGACGTGGAAGGAAAATGATAAATTGTTTTTCAGTTTTTTTTACAAATAAATATGTGAAAAGTGTGGGGTACATTTGTATGGCGCCCCCCAGAGTCAATACTTTGTAGAACCGCCTTTCTCTGCAATTACAGCTGCAAGCCTTTTTGGGAATGTCTCTACCAGCTTTTCACATCTATAGAGGGACATTTTTTCCCCATTTTTCTTTGCAAAATAGCTCAAGCTCTGTCAGATTGGATGGAGAGCGTCTGTGAACAGCAATTTTTCAAGTCTTGCCACAGATTCTCAATTGGATTTAGGTCTGGACTTTGACTGGGTCATTCTAACACATGAATATGCTTTGATCTAAACCATTCCATTGTAGCTCTGGCTGTATGTTTAGGGTCGTTGTCCTGCTGGAAGGTGAACCTTCGCCCCAGTCTCAAGTATTTTGCAGACTCTAACAGGCTTTCTTCTAAGATTGCCCTGTATTTGACTCCATCCATCTTCCCATCAACTCTGACCAGCTTCCCTGTCCCTGTTGAAGAAAAGCATCCCCACAACATGATGCTGCCACCACCATGTTTCACGGTGGGGATGGTGTGTTCAGGGTGATGTGCAGTGTTAGTTTTTTTGCCACACATAGCGTTTTGGTTTTAGGCCACATGTTTGCTGTGTCCTCTACATGGCTTCTTGTAAACTGAAAACAGGACTTCTTATGGCTTTCTTTCAACAATGGCTTTCTTCTTGCCCCTCTTCTAAAAAGGCCAGATTTGTGGAGAACACGACTAATAGTTGTCCTGTGGACAGATTCTCCCACCTGAGCTGTGGATCTCTGCAGCTCCTCCAGAGTTACCATGGACCTCTTAGCTGCTTCTCTGATGAATGTTCTCCTTGCCCGGCCTGTCAGTTTAGGTGGACGGCCATGTCTTGGTAGGTTTGCAGTTGTGCCATACTCTTTCCATTTTGGGATGATGGATTAAACAGAGCTCCGTGGGATGTTCAAAGCTTGTGAAATCGTTGTTATGGCAGCAGCTAGCTACCATAACCCCAGTATTCTCTTCTTCTGCGGGCGGTCCGCTTTCAGATAAAAGTGGTCTCTGCAGAGGATTCGCCACAAGATCACTTTCATTGGTGGCGGGAGAGGCCCCCCCCCCCCTCCCGCCGCGCTACGGTGACCATTATTTTTCACAATATAAAAAAAATTGGGCTAACTTTACTGTTGTTTTATTTTTAAATAAAAAAAATATATTTTTTCCCAAAAAAGTGTGCTTGTAAGACCGCTGCGCAAATACGGTGTGACAGAAAGTATTGCAATGACCGCCATTTTATTTTCTAGGGTATCAGGAAAAAAAAAAAAAAAATATATATATATATATATATATATATATATAATGTTTGGGGGTTCTAAGTAATTTTCTAGCAAAAAAAAACATTTTTTAACTTGTAAACAACAAATCTCAGAAAGAGGCTCGGTCCTTAAGTGGTTAAACTTCTCCACAACTTTGTCCCTGACCTGTCTGGTGTGTTCCTTGGCCTTCATGGTGCTGTTTGTTCACTAAGGTTCTCTAACAAACCTCAGAGGGCTTCACAGAACAGCTGTATTTATACTGAGATTAAATTACACACAGGTGGACTCTATTTACTAATTAAGTGACTTCTGAAGGCGATTGGTTCCACTAGATTTTAGTTAGGGGTATCAGAGTAAAGGGGGGCTAAATACAAATGCACGCCACACTTTTCAGATATTTATTTGGCAAAAAATTGTAAAACCATTTATCATTTTCCTTCCACTTTACAATTATGTGCCACTTTCCCAATAAAATACATTTACCTTTTTAGTTGTAACATGACAAAATATGGAAAATTTCATGAGGTATTAATTCCTTTTTGTAAAAATCCTGTAACTCTGCGCTTTGTTGTCATACAAGTATTTGTAGGATGTGTGTATGTGCTATTATTTTTCTTTACGTGTTTCTTATGAAAAATGGCAAAAATAAACACCATACAGAATCCTGCAACATAGTTAAATAAAAATGTAATTTTCTGCTATTGACTGACAGACAAAGACCACATTGTGTGTTTTCTGCACAGACTTTACACTAAATAAAGCGCGACAAAACCTGAACAACCCGTCTGCTTCTCCTTTCATTCTTAAATAAACAACTTGATATGTTTTTACTTATTTTACCTGTTTGTGAGTGAGACGTTAAAAATGTGAACTGCACTGTCAACGAAGACAAGAAGGAAAAGTCTGACAAGCAGATATAATGATAGGAGCAGAGGCGCCAAAGAGAAAAGTGATGCCAATAAAAGGGATGGGTTTAGGAAAGAACTGAGATGTTAGGAAGAGTATAGGTGACTGATACAGCAAAGGGGCCAAAGGGAGTCGGGGTGCTGGAGAGATCGTAGGGACTGAGGAGAGAAGAGGTGATAGAGAGAGAAGATATGCCGAACGAGCAGTGATGGCAAAGAGGGCAGAGGTGCCACAGAAAGTAGAGGTGCCACAGAGACCAGACATACTAGAAATGGCAGAGGAACCAAAGAGAGCAAAGATGAAAAAAAGGGCAGATGTGGTAAAAAAAAAAAAAAAGCAAAGATGCTGAAGAGTGCAGAAATATTGGAAAGAGCTGAAGTCAAGAGGGACTAGAGGTGCTGGAGAGCAGAGGTCCAGAGAGAGCAGAGGTCCAGAGAGAGCGGAGGTGCTGGGGAGAGCCAAAGTCAAGAGGGAGCAGAGATGCTGGAGAGAGCAGATGTCCAGAGAGAGCAGAGGTGCTGGAGAGACCGGAAGTGCCAGCGTGAACAGAGGTGTCAGAGGGAGCAGAGGTGTTGAAGAGAGAGGGCATACCAGAAACAGAAAAAGGTCACAAACAGCAGGGGTGCTGGAGAGATCATTGGTGCCAAGGTGAGTAGAGGTGCTGGAGATAACAGAGTTCCAGAGAGACCAGACATAATTCCAAACAGCTGGGGTGCTGGAGAAGTCAGAGGTCCATAGGGAGCAGAGGCCCTGAAGAGAGCAGAGGTGCTGCAGAGAGCAAAAGCCTAGAGGGAGCAAAGGTGCTGGAGAGAGCAGAGGCTCATAGAGAGCAGAGGTGTAAATGTCTAAATTAGGCCCAAAGTGTCAATTTTTTGTGTGGCCACCATTATTTTCTAGCACTGCCTTAACCCCCTTGGGCATGGAGTTCACCAGAGTTTCACAGGTTGCCACTGGAGTCCTCTTCTACTCCTCCATGATGACATCACGGAGCTGATAAATGTTAGAGACCTTGCGCTCCTCCACCTTCCGTTTGAGGATGCCCCACAGATGATCAATAGAGTTTAGGTCTGGAGACATGCTTGGCCAGTCCATCACCTTTACCCCCAGCTTCGTTAGCAAGGCAGTGGCCACCTTGGCGGTGTGTTTGGGGTCGTTATGTTGGCCCAGTCTCTGAAGGGAGGGGATCATGCTCTGCTTCAGTATGTCACAGTACATGTTGGCATTCATGGTTCCCTCAATGAACTGTAGCTCACCAGTGAGGGCAGCACTCATGCAGCCCCAGACCATGACACTCCCACCACCATGCATGACTGTAGGCAAGACACGCTTGTTCTCCTCACCTGGTTGCCGCCACACACGCTTGACACCATCTGAACCAAATAAGTTTATCTTGGTCTCATCAGACCACAGGACATGGTTCCAGTAATCCATGTCCTTAATTTGCTTGTCTTCAGCAAACTGTTTGTAGGCTTTCTTGTGCATCAACTTTAGAAGAGGCTTCCTTCTGGGATGACAGCCATGCAGACCAATTTGATGCAGTGTGCGGCGTATGGTCTGAGCACTGACAGGCTGACCCCCACCCCCACCCCTTCAACCTCTGCAGCAACCTCTTCTCATACGTCTATTTCCCAAAGACAACCTCTGGATATAACGCTGAGCACCAGCACTTAACTTCTTTGGTCGACCATGGCAAAGCCTGTTCTGAGTGGAACCTGTCCTGTTAAACGGCTGTATGGTCTTGGCCACCGTGCTGCAGCTCAGTTTCAGGGTCTTGTCAATCTTCTTATAGCCTAGGACAGTGATGGCGAACCTTTTTGAGCCCCGAGTGCTCAAACAGCCACACAAAACCAATGTATTTATTTCAAAGTGCCAACACGGAATTAAACCTATCAGCGGCTCTGTACAGATGATACTACTGATCATCCCTCTGAATGAGCCCTAAGGAACCAAAAACGTAAGATTCTGCCAGATTCACCCAGAATGCATGGATCAAGAATTCGTTGTGCTCAGAATGCAGGGTTCAGGTGTGCGTTATGTTCAGAATTCAGGGTTCAGGAATGTGTTGTGCTCAGAATGCAGGGTTCAGGGATGTGTTGTGCTCAGAATGCAGGGTTCAGGATTTACGTTATGCTCAGAATGCATTGTGCAACATATACTGACCTACCTGACACATACTTCCTGCACTACTCACCCCCCCCCCCCGTGTACAAAGCAAGGTCCATAAAGACATGGATGAGCGAGTTTGGGGTGGAGGAACCTGACTGGCCTGCACAGATGGGATGAATTAGAGTGGAGACTGCGAGCCAGGCCTTCTTGTCCAAAATCAGTGCCTGGCCTCACGAAATGTTCTTCTGGAAGAATGGTCAAACATTCCCATAGACACACTCCTAAACCTTGTGGAGGGCCTTCCCAGAAGAGTTGAAGCTGTTATAGCTGCAAAGGGTGGAAGAACTCAATATTGAACCCTACGGACTAAAACGATGCCAATAAAGCTCATGTGCATGTTAAGGCAGGTGTCCCAATACGTTTGATAATATTATATATACATATATATATATATATATATATATATATATATATATATATATATATATATATATATATATAGATAGCAGTGGGGTTTTATGTTGCTATAGGCATACTGGCCCCTCTGCTTGGTGCAAGGCAAAGGCTCATAGGAACCCAGAGTGATGCTTCCTTCTACACATAATGAAGAATGAGCTAAGGGCTAAAAGTCAATGCTTTCTACAAGTAGTACTGGAATTTACTGTACAGATATGAACGGAAAAAAAAAAAATCAAACCTGTCAAGTCTGTCAAGTTCAATAATCTTTATTTAAATTTCTTTTTTCCAATCAATCACAGAATTTTTTTTCCTGCATCTACAAGAGGTGAAAGTGCTGAGAGGTGGGCAAAGTAGGTGTCCCTGAGGTTTAGCAGTCAGAATTTAATTTGCCCGATTGGCACCATTCCAAAATCTGATCCCGCTCGAACCCTCAACGCCAAGTTAGCAGAGGTCTACCGAACGAGCGCCCTCCCGGGATCCCGAACACAAAACCCTGTAAATGAGAAGCAACATTTTTTTTTTATTTTTTACCGAAAAATCCTGCAGCAGACATGATCGGTGCGGGCAGCTCCAAGATGACGACTTTCCTCCCAAATTCTCACTTGCGTCCAAACAATTCAGCAGAGGCTCCTCTTGGCAGTTTATTTGAAGTTATTTTGTGATTGTGAAAGAAAGATCTGGAGCCTTCCTGTTTCCCATTTCCAAATGCCAAAAAGATTGAGGAAGATTGGCAGCTTTTTTGGCCAACGTTTATATAATTCATGTTCCCCCTGACGTGGGGAATGCGGGCTGCGAGACGCCGGGGCGCAGTGACAGAACGCGCCTTATCGCTGTTGATTGGTTTATAAACTATGGAGGATTTGTTTTCCCCTCGTAAACAGGATATCATCACAGTGATGTGTTTATGCCTCAATATGTTCTTTTTATTTATTTTTATTTTTTTATTTTTTTTTTATTTTGTCTTAGCAATGTTTTTGACTACGAACCATGAAAAGGATATTCCCTTGTGTCAAAATGTTGAGATACAACAACAGTGTGAGAAAGATGCACTGGCAGCTTGTTTTACTTAAATCAAATCTTGCATGCCCTTCACTCACTCCTCCATGCTCAGAAAAAAAAAAAAAAAATCACGAAGAAAGCTATATGCGGATAAAACATTTAAAAGGGAAAAAAAATGTAAAAAACCAAAAAAAAAAAAAAAATCACAAAGAAAGCTATTTGAGGATAAAACATTTAAAAGAAAAAAAATTAAAAAAGCAAAAAAAAAAAAAATCACGAAGAAAGCTATATGCGGATAAAACATTTAAAAGGGAAAAAAAATGTAAAAAAAAAAAAAAAAAAATCACAAAGAAAGCTATTTGAGGATAAAACATTTAAAAGAAAAAAAAATTAAAAAAGCAAAAAAAATAAAAATCACAAAGAAAGCTATATGAGGATAAAACATTTAAAAGAGAAAAAAAAAGCAAAAAAAAAGCAAAAAAATAAAAAAATCACAAAGAAAGCTATATAAGGATAAAACATTTAAAAGGAAAAAAAAATTTAAAAAGCAAAAATAAATAAATAAATAAATCACACAGAATGCTATATGCAGATAAAACATTTAAAAGGAAAAAAAATTAAAAAAGCAAAAATAAATAAATCACGCAGGATGCTATATGCAGATAAAACATTTAAAAGGAAAAATAAAAATTAAAAAAGCAAAAAAAAATAAAAATCACAAAGAGAGCTATTTGCGAATAAAACATTTAAAAGGAAAAAAAAATTAAAAAGCAAAAAAAAAAAAAAATGAAAGCAGTCCTTAACCTTAACCACTTGACCTCCAGAAAATTTACCCACCTTCTTGACCAGGTTATTTTTTTGCGATACGGCACTAAAAATTGCACGGTCATGCGGCGCTGTAACCCAAATAAAATGTATGTCCTTTTTTTCTACAAATAGAGCTTTCTTTTGGTGCTATTTGATCACCTCTCTGTTTTTTATTTTTTTGTGCTATAAACAAAAAAGGACTGATAATTTTGAAAAAAAAAAAAAAAATATATATATTTTTTTGACTTTCTGCTATAAAACATATCCAATAAAAAAAAAATTTGAAAAAAATCAAATTCATTCAAAAATTTAGGCCAATATGTATTCTGCTACATATTTTTGGTAAAAAAAAATCCCAATCTTTATATGCAGTTTATTGCTGACAAATGCCGAAAAACATCATACGGGCATACTGGCCCCTCTGCTTGGTGCAAGGCAAAGGCACGTGCTCAGCGTCATATCCAGAGGTTGTCTTTGGGAAATAGATGTATGAGTGCTGCCAGCATTGCTGCAGAGGTTAAAGGGGTGGGGGGTCAGCCTATTAGTACTCAGACCATACGCTGCACACTGCATCAAATTGGTCTGCATGGCTGTCATCCCAGAAGGAAGCCTCTTCTAAAGATGATGCACAAGAAAGCCCGCAAACAGTTTGCTGAAGGCAAGCAAACTAAGGACATGGATTACTGGAACCATGTCCTGTGGTCTGATGAGACCACGATAAACTTATTTGGTTCAGATGGTGACAAGCGTGTGTGGCGGCAACCAGGTGAGGAGTACAAAGACAAGTGTGTCTTGTCTACAGTCAAGCATGGTGGTGGGAGTGTCATGGTCTGGGGCTGTATGAGTGCTGCCAGCACTGGGAAGCTACAGTTCATTGAGGGAACCATGAATGCCAACATGTACTGTGACATACTGAAGCAGAGCATTCCCATAGACACACTCCTAAACCTTGTGGACGGCCTTCCCAGAAGAGGTGAAGCTGTTATAGCTGCAAAGGGTGGGCCAACTCAATATTGAACCCTACGAACGAAGACTGGGATGCCATTAAAGGTCATATGCGTGTAAAGGCAGGCGTCCCAATACTTTTGATAACATCGTGTATATCACATTTGATATGTGCATGTAGCTGTTTCTTGCCCAGAGTTTAACTTTTTTTTTTTTATTTTTTTTTTTTTTTGCAGAAGCCTCAGAATGATCCTAAAAACGAATAAAGCTTCACGGTCTCCGGATTCGACGATCGCCCCCCCGCGGCGTATCAGTTTGCGGAGAGGAGCGTTGCCGCACTCGCCCGTATGATGTTTTTCGGCGTTTGTCAGCAATAAACTGCATATAAAGATTAGAGAAGACACAGCGGATTCCCCCCGGAGGCGCTCAGCTCCACACAGGTAACTTGATAACCTCCACTAACAGCGAGTCACCGTGTTCCCGGCCTTGTACGCTGTCAGAAGCGTTTTCACCAAATCTCTAGAAATGAGATCACTGAGCAGATATTCCTCTTACCGCCTGTCACCGGTGGAGAGAGAGAGAATTCTTCCTCTGTTACAATGTAGAAAGATTTCCTCCGACCACCCACACTGCCACTTCCCTGCCGGAACACCGGCATTAACCCCTTCCAGGCCACAGCCGATATGGATCTGTGCCTTGTAAAAAATAAAAAATAAATGTATTATTATTATTATTATTATTATTATTATTATTATTATCGTTCTTCTTCATTGTCTTCTTTTTGCAACATATACACACCCCGGCCACTTTATTAGGTACACCTTGCTAGCACCGGGTTGGATCCCCTTTTTGCCTTCATTCTTCGTGGCATAGATCCAACAAGGTGTTGGAAACGTTCCTCAGAAATTTTGGTCCGCAGTAACATGACGGCAACACGCAGTTGCTGCCGATTCATCCATGATGCCAATCTCCCCGTTCCACCACATCCCAAAGGTCCTCTATTGGATGAGATGTGGTGAGTGTGGAGGCCATTGGAGTACAGGGACCTCATTGTCCAGTGGTGAGATGATTGGAGCTTTGTGATGTCAATTTTTGTTTATTAAAAATCTTACAAACACAATAAAAACATATTTACATATATACAAAATAAATTAAAAAAAATATATATAAACAAAAATAGCTTACATCAACATAGCAAAAACATAAAGAAAACTAAATATACCAACCTGAACAAAGCCATAACCTCCACCTGAAAAACACCCTCAGGCCAGGAAACCATTACACATTTAACCCATGCATGCGGCCTTTTTTCAAAAATACAATCTTATATAAAAATCTCGGGGACGTGAAAGGACAGAAAGAAAGCCGCACACCCAGAGACTGACAAAAAGCAGCTACGGAGACCTGACATTCCTCCACGCCCTTGTCCAGGCCCCCCGGCCGCCACCTGTCCTTCTCAAGACCCCGAATCTTGTGAGCTTTGCGATGTAGCACCCTCTAGTGTGCTAGGAGAGTGAAGTGTTTTTTTTTTCTCTCTTAGGACGGGTCAATTTCCAGGCTTGGCTGGTAGCCAAGCCTCGGAGTGTTTGTGATCTGGGTTGGGAGTGGCTCAGAGTAGTGCTGGGTGACTCACAGGTGGCATTACTAGGACCTCCTACTTCTTTTTAGAATCTTCTCGTGTTTTCTGGAAAGAGAGGCTGGAGGGGAGGTGGAGCCACCTGGGGTATTCTAGTGTGCCCAGACCAATCCCCAACTTGGATTGGCAGGGGACAGGCCTCCTTAAATACCCAGGGTCAGCCCAGCTGGGGGGGAGTTGATCGGGTGGAAGAATGGAGATGGAGTGTTAGGATGTCAGAGCCTTTAAGGGAGCTCCCCAGTCTGGGAGGTGACCTTGGGCCTGGGTTTGGGTGCGGATGGGTCCCTTTAACAAGCAACAGAAGGTTCCTGGACAGGAGGCACAGGAGGAGCAAGAGAGGACAGCGGGACGACACTGCGGGGCAAGTCTCCAGGAGTTCCACAGAGGCAGCCAGGAGGACTAGTGTAAAGTTGCCACCTCATCCCTTTAAACCCAAACACATATTAATTACACAGGCTCTGTGGCTGATTAAGGTGGTAATTAAACTCACTTGGTGCCTTATCTGCATTAAATTAGCCTCAGAACCTGTGTAATTCACATGTGTTCGGGTTTAAAGGGATGAGGTGGCAACCCTAGGCTGGTGAGTAAGCATACTGTCGGGAGGACTGGGAGGCACGCCTGAGAGGACTGATGTGGAGCAGTCTGGGATGGGGGAAGAGCCAGTCTGGAAGATGGCAGTGGCACGGGCAGTGGAGCAAGGCAGCTGAAGCCAGGAGGGCTGGCAGTGCCTGGAGAGGTGGTACTGGGAGCAGTAGCCACAGTTACAGCTAGCAATGGGACTTTTCTATTTGCTACACCATAGGGGCCCGCGGTCCCTGCCTATAAAGGGCATCTGCTTTGGGCCTGGCTGAGCCAGTGTCAGGCCTACAGTGCTAGTTAGACCGGAGAAGGAAAGAGAGGAAGCGATGTGCAGGAGGAGAAAAGGACTGATGTATATAAAGTCCCAATCACTGATGTTTTGATTCCATTGGCATCTCAAAAGACCCATCCCTATCCAAGTTCAATCTCCCTCAAAAAAACATAAAAACAAAGCGCAAGAACTGCTTTCATGTCTCTGGATGAATGACAAGTGTGTGCCCGGGGCAGGGCGACAGACGGACCACAATACTCAGCAGCTTCTACAGGGCTACCACTACAGTGACATGGTGCATTATCCTGCTGGAAGGAGCCATCAGAAGGAAGATGGGGACACTGTAGTCATAAAGGGATGGACATGGTCAGCAACAATACTCAGGTAGGTTGTGGGGTTTAAACGATGATCAATTGGTACTAAGGGGCCCAAAGGGTGCCAAGAAAATACCCCCCACACCATTACACCACCACCACCAGCCTGAACCGGTGATACAAGGCAGGATGGATCCATGCTTTCATGTTGTTTATGCCAAATTCTGACCCTACCTGAATGTCTGCCAGTAAAAATACTGACAATACTGCAAGTGGAATTTGAGGGCTGGCAAGGAAGAGCTTCCGGGGAGCGAGGGGGTGAGCACCGCCTGCAGGCGGGTTGTATGGGAGTCCTTCTCCCAGCGCTCGTAGAGGGGAAGAGAGGAGAGCAGGCGGCCGGATCATCAGAGTGCAGGGAACATCACTATCTGCTTTCATTTCAAAAGCAGTGTGTTCCCCACACTCACTGTCACACACAGCCCCACCCTCTGGTCCCGGGACTTTGATAGACAGATCACCCATCCAATCCCGGGAAGAGTGACGTGTATCAAAGTTCCCCGGGACTGTATGTGACGCCGAGCGGCAGGAACACACTGCTATTGAAATGAAAGCTGTTCCAGTGATGTCCCTCTGCGCTCTGATCATCTGGCCGGCAATCCTCTTCCTCTCCTCTGTTCCCCTGCATGGTGGACACAGGGAGGCTGCATGGTGGACACAGGTAGGCTGCATGGTGGACACAGGGAGGCTGCATGGTGGACACAGGGAGGCTGCATGGTGGACACGGGCAGGCTGTATGGTGGACACGGGCAGGCTGTATGGTGGACACGGGCAGGCTGCATTGGTGGACACAGGAGAGGCTGCATTGATGAGCACAGGTGAGACTGCACTGATGGGCACGGATAAAATTGTGGTTAATATTAATTTTTATAACTTAATTCTGCATAAAACATTTAAGTGTCATTTCATGAGATAATTTAAGAGGGTGTCTTTAGGGGGGTAATTAGGGGCGAGGCTGGTGGCGAGTAACCCTTGAGGCCTGGCCAGTAGCTCAGGACTTGATATTTTGAACCCTGTTCTATTATCCAATTTTGGACCTGAATGGCCTGGTATGGATCTTGGGGGGGGGACCCCCATGCCATTTTTTTTTTTAATTTTGACGCGGGGTTCCCCTTAATAATTATACCAGACCTGAAGGGCCTGGTATGGATTTTGGGGGGACCCCCACGCCATTTTTTTTATTTTGGTGCGGGGTTACCCTTAATATTCATACCAGGGTCTGGTAATGGACTTGGGGGGGGGGCCTCGCCGTTTTTTTTCAATGATTTTTATCTATAGTGCCAAGATCCGACAATACATTACAGCCATGAGCAGATTTAAATGAATTTTTTTTCTTTAGAAATGTCATTTTGCTGTGGTAGTGTTATAAACACGGAAAATATGCGCTACTTTACAGGCAGACTAAGGGGACCCCCCAGGCACAATATTTAAAGGAATATTTCATTTTTATTGTTTCACTTTAAGCATTATTAAAATCACTGCTTTTCAACGTTGTTTTGCATTTATACATGTCCCCTGGGGCAGGACCCGGGTCCCCAAAACTTTTTATGGCAATAACTTGCATATAAGCCTTTAAAATGAGCACTCTTGATTTTTCATGTTCGCTTCCCATAGACTTTAACAGTGTTTGCACAAATTTTTTGCCTGTTCGCTTGTTCTGCTGCGGACCGAGCCGGGGGGTGTTCGGCTCATCCCTACTTGGGGCATATGAATAGCTTGACTTGGTCCCACTCTGGGAAATATTGCCTATCATTCTCTTTACTGCTGGTTCTATAATGATCTCATATTTAACATTCAGTTGCTGATGTTTATTTTTGTTACATGTTTAGTTTATTTAGTACATACAGTACATTGTTTTCCTATCTCATACTTAGTAAGCACAAGATGCTCATTTATTATCACAGGGAACGTACAGTGCATTACCAAGGCAGAACAATTACACTGTGGTTAGCCACTTGCTGACCAGGCCCTTTTCTAACACTCTTTGTTTACAAGTATTATTATTTTACAGGATTTATCTGGCGCCAACAGTTTAACCCTTTCATACCTAAGCCTATTTCTGACATTTGTTGCTTACAAGTTAAATATTTTTTGCTAGAAAATACTTAGAACCCCCAAACAGCATATATATTTTTTTAGCAGAGACCCTAGGGAATAAAATGACAACCGTTGCAATATTTTATGTCACATGGTATTCGCGCAGTGGTTTTTCAAACACAATATTTTGGGAAAAAAAAGATGCTTTCATGAATTAAAAAAAAAAAACTAAACAGTAAAGATAGCCCAATTGTTTGTATAATGTGAAAGATGATGTTACGCCGAGTAAATTGATACCTAACATGTCATGCTTTGAAATTACGCACACTCGTGGAATGGCGACAAAAGACGGTACCTAAAAATCTCCATAGGCAACATTTTTTTTAAAATAATAGTTACCAGATTAGAGTTAAAGACCAGAGCTTTTGCTAGAATTATTGCTCTCACTCTGGCGATCGTGGCGATACCTCACGTGTGGGATTTGAACACCGTTTACATTTGCGGGTGCGACTTACGTATGTGTTTCCCTTGCTGCATGAGCACGCGGGGATGGGGGCACTTTAACATTTTTTCTTTTCTTTTTTTTCTTATTTATTTTAATTTATTTTATTTTTTTACATTGTCCCTTGTGACAGTAATAGGCAGTGACAGGTACTCTTTATGGAGGGATCAGGGGTGTAAAAGACTTCAAATCCCTCCTTTGCACTTAAAAGTATTCAGATCGCCAGAATCGGCGATTCTGAATACTGTCATTTTTTTTAAATTGGCGCCATTGGCAGCCGAGTAAACCGCAAGTGACGTCGTGAGCAAGTGCAAACACCATTTACTTATGTGGGCGTGACCTACATATGCATTCACCATCACGCGCGCAGGGGGGGGGGGAGTGCATTAAATATTTTTTTTATTATTTCTATTTTATTTTTTTATTATTATAACATTTTTACACTGTCCCTTTAATTTTCTTTTTGTTTTCACTTTTATTGCTATCAAATGTAAACATCCCATGCGATAACAATTTAACATGACAGGTCCTCTTTGTAGAGAGATCTGGGGTCTATAAGACCTTTAAAAGCAAAAGACCAAAAAACATGAAAAAACTGGATCTTTTGCTTAAAAAAAAAAAAAAAAAAAAATGGCATTGTTTACATGGGGGGGCCGGAAGTGATATTATGATGTCCCTCCGGTCATCTAGGCCATAGAGATAAGCGTACACCATCTTTCCTTTGCTCTTCTCTGTGACCAGCTGCCGCCTGTCCTCCGCCAGGTCTAAGACTAAGAACCGAGTGATCAAAGCACAAAGAGCTGTCAGTCACCGCTCTCTGCTCTTCCCCCCCATCCTCAGACCTCGAGCCAGGTGCCGGTCCAGGGTTGTGGGTGGATCCCGACCATATTGTCATGTTCTATTCCCAGCCTGGACCGGTGTTCTATCAGAAAACCGCAACCCATCAGAAATTCGGAGGGTGTAAAAAGATGTCCGCTTGCCGCCTTCTGACTGTAGGCTTACTGCAGGTGAGTGCGGGTGTACCAAAATGGCTGCCGCGACGGAACGTCACTTCGGTTGCATTTTCTGATGGGTAGCGGCTTTCTGACAGGACACCGGCTCTGTGATGTCAGCCGACATCGGGCTTCAGCCCACTGTCTGCTGAGAACGGGTCACAGGAGTGCAGAACAAATAAGCTTTAGCTGTACATCTCCTTTAATTTATCCAAAATGGAACAGTATCTTTTGCTGGTTTTAGAGGTGTAGCCCCCTGGTGTTTAGGCAGGGTTGCTATTAAATTTATCTGCCAAGTGATAATTGCCTTGGCTAATTGTCAGGAGGTCTATTGATTTCACCCTAATTCCGAAATTTCTGCCCTTCTCTCTTCTGTTGCTAGGTGGCCGGGTACCTGGTGGCATTAGATAAAACAAGGGCATTGCAAGGACAGACTAGGAATGAATGGGGTGTCTCAGCCAATGGGCAGGGATTTTCTTGGGTCCCTTGGCCTGCTGGGAGAACCTATATATTTGGGTGAGGTCAGGTGATCGGGGTTCTGTACCACCTGGACGGCTGTCTGGGTGGACGTGTGTTGTATTGCCCGGGCTGCTAGGCCGTAAAGTCGAAGGCGTATGCCGGGGACATCTGGCTACTAGGCTATCTGAGGGCCTATCTGGAAGCAAGAGAGCAGCGTAGGGTTGGGACTGCGGCTTGCAGTCCAACCAGAAGTTATAAAATTCAAATATTCCGCACTTAGGACCAGTATCAGCAGGAACTGCAGCCTCCTAAAAGAGGAAAACACCAAGGTGAAGTCCCAGTGGTAGAAATATTCTAGTAGGGGAATTGGCGCTGTTCACAAAAAATATATATAAAGAAGTGAAATCTCAAAATAAAGATGTGTGCACCAGAGTGCATCAACAAACTTAGTAAAAGATCCTTAGATGACGTCTTGATGACGAAACGCGTAAGGCGTGGTCACGTGGTACGCATACGTCGCTTTAGTGTCTGACTCTGTGTTAGCTTCCGGTTTTTGGTAGACAGGCTGTGGAACGCACGCCGCTACCACGCTACTGTTGTGGTCATTGGCTTCTAGCCAGCCGGTGGAGCATTGTCAGCTCCCATTTTTAACTTATTGTTTTAATAAACTTATTTAACTTTTGGATTTACGCTATGAGGCTCCTCTTTTCTCTACATATATGGACACTTTCCAGTGGAAACCATTAAAAGGATAATAGTGATTTAAGTGGGAAGGAGACCACGGATCCTGAGAGAGGGACATCGGTCATTCAGGATTCCGGCTACTGGATCTACACACATATGCCCATTACCCCTGCAGGGGTTGGGCGTTCCGGTGAGTGAGGGCACAAGTGGGGGCCTAACGAAAGACGGATAACATCAGTCACAGAAAACCTGTCAGGGATCACTTGGATGCACATACGATTTGTTTCACACTCATAGGACAATTTTTATTGGACGATTTTTATTGGTGCACATAGTATTATCACACAGTTTTTTTTTATTGTATATATTCACAAACTTATTTATCAAATTTGAATATTTTTTGATTGTTTCACATTTATTTATTATATTTATTTTTTGTCTTCATCAATATTTTTTGGATTCTTTCAGCCAACATTAGAGGATTTCTAGCTGCCATTCTCTGGTGTCACTTTGTACGTTAGTGGGATTTTTAAATGTGGATATAACTGATGTGTTATGTTTTAGTCTCACTCATACTAGTTTTTTACTTTTATTTTTCACTCTTCATACTGTATATGTTTTGACTTGCACACCCAACATCTTATATGACTCATACACTGCAAAAGGTTTTAGCACGTTTACAGGATCTTTTACTAAGTTTGTTGATGCACTCTGGTGCACACATCTTTATTTTGAGATTTCACTTTTTTATATATATTTTTTGTGAACAGCGCCAATTCCCCTACTAGAATATTTTTAGTCCAACCAGAAGTAACGGTTCTGCTGGCCAGAGAACCTGTCGTGGTTGGAGGTGGAGAGGAAGCTGACGCCACTAAGGGACCATCCACCTTATTACCAGGGACCACCGTGAGTAGCTGAAGCAGGTACCAGAGCCGTTTTCTCACCAACCGGGGATGGTAAAGAATTGGGAAACTTCAGCAAGTGCCAAGCCAGGGACCCAGCCAGTGGAGGTGACGCTTGCAAAGCATTATTGTGCACCAAGCCAAGGACCGAGCAGGCCGGTGGGGTGTCGCTTGAGAAGTATCTGTGAGTGCCAAGCTAGGGGACCCAGCAGGGACGCGGGGGTGATGCTTGAGGAAGATACTGAGTGAGAAGATTGGAAGAGCTCAGGGGATCCAGTGGCGAGTGGATCTGTTTACAGACGTGTGCACTGACAAAAAATTTGTTCGTTTTCATTTTCGTTTCATTCGTTTTTTTGCTTTTTTCATGAATTCGAAAATCTGAAAAAAAAGACAGAAAATCTGAAATAATAACTAATAATAACTATTAAATTATAGGTATTGGAATTACCTTTCAAATTTGGCTGTTAGTGAAGGTAACAACTACAAATTTATCTGAAGTTACAAATTATCCGAAATACTGAATGCTGCATCTAAACAAATGGAATGGAACAAATTAATAATAAATAATAATAAAAAGGTTGTATTATTATTATTGTTGTTTATTATTATTAGATCGTTACGTTCCATTCGTTTAGATACGGCATTCGTTATTTCAGATAATTCGTAACTTCGGATAAATTCGTATTCGTTACCTTCACTAACAACCAAATTTGAAAGGAAATTCCAATACCTATAATTTAATAGTTATTATTAGTTAGTTATTATTTCAGATTTTCAGGTTTTCAAATTTTCTGATTTTCATTCTTTTGAACTTTCTGATTTTCATTCTTATTTTCTGATTTTCAAATTTCCAAATTTTTTAATTTTCAAATTTCCAAAATTTCGAATTTTCAGATTTCCAAATTTCTGAAATTTCGAATTTTCAGATTTCCGAATTTTTTTCCAGTTATGTCAAAGTTGTCTCTTTCCAATACCTAGTAATAGGCCACCAGTAGTAGACATGTGCTTTTTTTCAAATTTCCGAAATTTCGAATTTCCTTATTTCGAATTTTCGGATTTCCAAATTTCTGGAAATTTCGAATTTCCATACATCCGAATTTCAGAAATTTTGAATTAGAATTTTCAAATTTTCCAATTTCCGAATCTTTCCAATTTCCGAAATTTTCCACTGTCCGGATTTCCAATTTCCAAAATTCTGAATTTCCAAAATTCCGAAGTTCCAAAATCCCGAATTTCCAAAATTCCAAATTTCGAAATTCTGAAATTTAGAATTTGCGGAAATTCGAAAATTCGCAAATTTGAAATTCGGAAATTCGAAATTTGGAAATTCGAAATTTCGGAAGTTGAAAAATTCAGAAATTTTGGAATTAACAAATTTGTCAAAATTCGTTAAAAAAACGAATTTGGAACTAAACGAATTGCACATGTCTAATCTGTTAGTCCAGTGAAAGAGACTGGGAGCTCAGCTGAGTGAAGTTCTACAGTGGGAGATTGTAGAAGAAGTTCATTGCAACTGTTGTTAGAAACTGTTGCAAGATTGTTGCCATAGGAGACAGCAGTCCTAGTCTTGCAGATGTGGTGTCCAGCTGGATGCCTTTCCCTGCAGGGCTGTCTGCCTATAGAAGTCTTGCAGTCTGCCAATTAACATTGCATCTACTAAAGGGTGTCCTAGCCCTAACCCTCTCTCCCACAGTTCCGTTTAAGATTCAATAAATCTCTTTGCATTCAAGAAGTGTCTGGCGCCCATCAATCAACTTTGCATTACACCCACCATGCCTTGTAACCCACTCTACAGAGAAGGATGTTAGCTGTCCCTAACTCTGGAGGTCACCATTAGGCCCCTGGGCCCCCTGGGACCTGGCCACAGATATATTTGAAGGTGTTTGGGGGTTATTACCCCATTCCAACATTTTGTTTCACTAAAAGGGTTCTGTTCTGCCCCGGTCTGTTTATTGCAGTGGATCAGCGCCTGTTGGAATGATATACAGCTCTCTGTTTGCCTTGATCTCCAGGTGAGACGGCTGGAATGTTTCTTGTGAACATAAACAACCATCGCACATCGGGTGCTCAGAACCAGCAATAGTATATGATTATAGGGGAGAGCCGGTGATTACAACCCACAACAGCAACTTCTCTGTATATTTTTGCTAAATACAAATATAATATAAATTCTACTTTTATCCAAAAATGTAAATGTTATATAAACAGAAGGATAAAGTCTTTTTTTTTTTTCCAGTTATATCAAAGTTATCTCTTTCCCATACCTAGCAATAGGCCACCAGTAGTAGACATGTGCTGTTCATTTCGTTCCAAATTGAAATTCGGACAAATTTTTCGCGAGTCGGAAATTCTGGATATATTCGATTTTCCGAATTACAATAGTAACAAATTCAAACTAATCCAAAATAACGAAACAACATTTCTGACGAAATTAGAATTCAAATCGTTTTCTAAATTCATTTGTATTAAAATTTCAAAAAGATAGAATAGAAAATAAATGCATAGACTAGAAAAGAATATCATATATTAGAGTAAAAAAGAATAGAATACAAAATAAAAGACTATAATAGAGTAAAACAGAATAGAATACAATATAAAAGAATAGCATATAATAGAGTAAAACAGAATAGAATACAAAATAAAATAATTTTATTGAGCTGGCCATGGTCTGTATGTCCTGCTGGGAGCTGGCCATGGTCTGTGGGTGCTGCGAGAAGCTGGCTATGGTCTGTGGGTCCTGCTGGGAGCTGGCCATGGTCTGTGGCTGCTGCTGGGAGCTGGCCATGGTCTGTGGGTCCTTCTGGGAGGTGGCCATGGTCTGTGGGTGCTGCTGGGAGCTGGCCATGATCTGTGGGTGCTGCTGGGAGCTGGCTATGGTCTGTGGGTGCTGCTGGGAGCTGGCCATGGTCTGTGGGTCCTGCTGGGAGCTGGCTATGGTGTGTGGGTGCTGCTGGGAGCTGGCTATGGTCTCTGGGTGCTGCTGGGAGCTGGCCATGGTCTGTGGGTGCTGCTGGGAGCTGGCCATGATCTGTGGGTGCTGCTGGGAGCTGGCTATGGTCTGTGGGTGCTGCTGGGAGCTGGCCATGGTCTGTGGGTCCTGCTGGGAGCTGGCTATGGTGTGTGGGTGCTGCTGGGAGCTGGCTATGGTCTCTGGGTGCTGCTGGGAGCTGGCCATGGTCTGTGGGTGCTGCTGGGAGCTGGCTATGGTCTCTGGGTGCTGCTGGGAGCTGGCCATTGTCTGTGGGTGCTGCTGGGAGCTGGCCATGGTCTGTAGGTCCTTCTGGGAGCTGGTCATGGTCTGTGGGTGCTGCTGGGAGCTGGCCGTGGTCTGTGGGTGCTGCTGGGAGCTGGCTATGGTCTCTGGGTGCTGCTGGGAGCTGGCTATGGTCTGTGGGTGCTGCTGGGAGCTGGCCATGGTCTGTGGGTGCTGCTGGGAGCTGGCCATGGTCTGTGGGTCCTGCTGGGAGCTGGCTATGGTCTGTGGGTGCTGCTGGGAGCTGGCCATGGTCTGTGGGTGCTGCTGGGAGCTGGCTATGGTCTGTGGGTCCTGCTGGGAGCTGGCCATGGTCTGTGGGTGCTGCTGGGATCTGGCCATGGTCTGTGAGTGCTGCTGGGAGCTGGCCATGGTCTGTGGGTGCTGCTGGGAGCTGGCCATGGTCTGTGGGTCCTGCTGGGAGCTGGCCATGGTCTGTGGGTCCTGCTGGGAGCTGGCTATGGTCTGTGGGTGCTGCTTGGAGCTGTCCATGGTCTGTGGGTGCTGCTGGGAGCTGTCCATGGTCTGTGGGTAGGAACAACATTGTGACAGTTGGGTCAGTTGTGTCACAATAGGTAATTAATATTCGCTATTGTCTTCCTGATTCTCCTTCCACCCAATCAGGAAGCGAGTCCTGAAAACCAATTGGCCAAGGGGTCTTAAGGGGGAGGGGGCTTCCGCCACCTTCCCATCCAACTCCCCCGGAGAGGGGGAAAGGGAGGGTGGCTTGCTGCTAGTTTACCGCACCCCCCCCCCTAAATATTTAGCACTAGCTGCCACTGGTAGGAACATCATGTTACTTTGTATCCTTCCCATATCTGAACAATGTTTCTAAACAATGTTATTTTGTATCTCTCTATCCTAATGGGGTCAATTCACTAAGAGTTAAATAACGGCAAATAAAATGCAGTAAATCAGTTTTAAATCAGAATTTAGCATTAAATAGCGAATGCGGTATTTTTTCGATTGTTCAGTGACTACTGCACTTTCTCAAGCGGTAATTTATCGCACGTGTCAGTGGTTAAGGGTTGTTTAAGGTCATTTCCTTTATAATATTTTACTTTTTAACATGTTTGTTATTTTTCTTTTGCAAAAAACTATTTTTTAATCTAACATTTTTTACAGTACTCTGTATTTGAAGGCAGAACTACCTCCTCAAATTTATGTCTTCTGATGCTTGGTAATCTAAGCTCTTTTACTAAATCCATCATGCCATACATTCATAATGTGTTTTTTTGTAAATGTATGGCCTACTAGAGTTGTTGAAAGTGCTCTTTTGTTGGCCCAATTCTGTGCTGCTGCGTATGTTTATATTGTGAAACTAAAGAAAACTGGACTATATTTATTTTATATATTTTTTAGACATTTTTATGTATAAGTTTAACTTGTTGGTGTATATAACCAAAGGTATTACAGTGGCCACTTCAAGAGGTCCCTTCGAGCTGGAGTAATTGTCATGGTTGATATACTCCATTGTATATATATGTATATATATATATATATATATATATATATATATATATATATATATATATATATATATATATATATACATACAGTGGGGCAAAAAAGTATTTAGTCAGCCACCAATTGTGCAAGTTCTCCCACTTAAAAAGATGAGAGAGGCCTGCAATTGTCATCATAGGTATACCTCAACTATGAGAGACTAAATGTGGAAACAAATCCAGACAATCACATTCTCTGATTTTTGAAAGAATTTATTTGCAAATTATGGTGGAAAATAAGTATTTGGTCTCCTACAAACAAGCAAGATTTCTGGCTCTCACAGACCTGTATCTTCTTCTTTAAGAGGCTCCTCTGTCCTCCACTCATTACCTGTATTAATGGCACCTGTTTGAACTTGTTATCAGTATAAAAGACACCTGTCCACAACCTCAAACAGTCACACTCCAAACTCCACTATGGTGAAGACCAAAGAGCTGTCGAAGGACATCAGAAACAAAATTGTAGACCTGCACCAGGCTGGGAAGACTGAATCTGCAATAGGCAAGCAGCTTGGTGTGAAGAAATCAACTGTGGGAGCAATAATTAGAAAATGGAAGACATACAAGAGTAAATGCTGCTAGTGCCAGCTCAACAGGTCCTTGCACGGCCTCCTCCAGTCCTCCTCCAGGGTGATGCTCCTGTCTTGGGGTCAAGCAAAGTTGCAGCCCAAGCCAGTCACATTGGTCCTGACTCCCTGGTGCGCCCTCCTTCCAAGATCCTGGGAGCTGTAGTTCTCTGGCTGTGCTGCGCTGCTTCTCCACCCTATGTAACTATGTAACCAAAATATAAAAAAATATATTTTCGTTCTTTTTGACTATTCATTATCGCTGAATATGATCTCCCTTGATCTGGGGCTCCACGCAAGATCTCACCCTGTGGGGTCAAAATGATCACAAGAACGGTGAGTAAAAGTCCCAGAACCACACGGGGGACCTAGTTAATGACCTGCAGAGAGCTGGGACCAACGTAACAAAGGCTACCATCAGTAACACACTACGCCGCCAGGGACTCAGATCCTGCAGTGCCAGACGTGTTCCCCTGCTTAAGCCAGTACATGTCTGGGCCCGTCTGAGGTTTGCTAGAGAGCATTTGGATGATCCAGAAGAGGAGAATGTCATATAGTCAGATGAAACCAAAGTAGAACTGTTTGGTAGCAACACAACTTGTCGTGTTGGACCAGTGGCCAGTAGGACCCACAGACCATGGCCAGCTCCCAGCAGGACCCACAGACCATGGCCAGGTCCCAGCAGGACCCACAGACCATGGGCAGGTCCCAGCAGGACCCACAGACCATGGCCAGCTCCCTGCAGGACCCACAGACCATGGCCAGCTCCCAGCAGGACCTACAGACCAGTGGCCAGTAGGACCCACAGACCATGGCCAGCTCCCAGCAGGACCCACAGACTATGGCCAGCTCCCAGCAGGACCCACAGACCATGGCCAGCTCCCAGCACGACCTACAGACCAGTGGCCAGTAGGACCCACAGACCATGGCCAGCTCCCAGCAGGACCCACAGACTATGGCCAGCTCCCAGCAGGACCCACAGACCATGGCCAGCTCCCAGCAGGACCCACAGACCATGGCCATCTCCCAGCAGGACCTACAGACCAGTGGCCAGTAGGACCCACAGACCATGGCCAGCTCCCAGTAGGACCCACAGACCATGGCCAGCTCCCAACAGGACCCACAGACCATGGTCAGCTCCAAGCTGGACCCACAGACCATGGCAAGCGCCCAGCAGCACCCACAGACCATGGCCAGCTCCCAGCAGGACCTACAGACCAGTGGCCAGTAGGACCCACAGACCATGGCCAGCTCCCAGCAGGACCCACAGACTATGGCCAGCTCCCAGCAGGACCCCCAAACCATAGCCGGCTCCCAGCAGGACCCACAGACCATGGCCAGCTCCCAGCAGGACCTACAGACCAGTGGCCAGTAGGACCCACAGACCATGGCCAGTTCCCAGCAGGACCCACAGACCATGGACAGCTCCCAGCAGGACCCACAGTGTTGAGGGCTATTTTGAGGTTACTGGGTGGACCCTGGGGCAGAGTAAATGCTGCTAGTGCCAGCTCAACAGGTCCTTGCACGGCCTCCTCCAGTCCTCCTCCAGGGTGATGCTCCTGTCTTGGGGTCAAGCAAAGTTGCAGCCCAAGCCAGTCACATTGGTCCTGACTCCCTGGTGCGCCCTCCCTCCAAGATCCTGGGAGCTGTAGTTCTCTGGCTGTGCTGCGCTGCTTCTCCACCCTATGTAACTATGTAACCAAAATATAAAAAAATATATTTTCGTTCTTTTTGACTATTTATTATCGCTGAATATATTCATTATCGCTGTATCTTTCACTCCATAAGACGCAGTTTTTTCCCCCCAAAAAATGGGGGGAAATGTCTGTGCAGATGTGAACAGGGGCCATTGAAATGAATGGGATTTGTCTTGTTGGGCATCTTTAGAGCTGAGGCTTAGAGCAGAAAATCGCCCCAAAAAATGCCTAGATGTGAACGGAGCCTCAAAGTAGCATTGTTTATAAACATTGATTAGACCAGAGATAGAGAGATACAAAGTAACATTGTTTATATACATTGTTCAGATATGAGATAGAAAGATACAAACTAACATTGTTTATAAAAATTGTTCAGACATGAGATAGAGAGATACAAAGTAACATTGTTTATAAACACTTTTCAGATATGAGACTGAAAGATACAAACTAACACTGTTTATAAACATTGATTAGACAGGAGATGGAGGGATACAAAGTAACATTGCTTATAAACATTGATCAGATAGGAGATAGAGAGATACAAAGTAACATTGTTTATACACATTGATTAGACTGGAGATAGAGAGATACAAAGTAACATTGTTTATACACATTGATTAGACTGGAGATAGAGAGATACAAAGTAACATTGTTTATAAACATTGATTAGACAGGAGATAGAGAGATACAAAGTAACATTGTTTATAAAAATTGTTCAGACATGAGATACGAACTAACATTGTTTATAAACATTGTTCAGACATGAGATAGAGGGGTAAAATTAAACATCCTTGGGATATCTATACTCAGATACAAAGGGTAAAAAAAAAAAGTTAAAAAGTATACAATAAAAAAAAACTGTGGATGGCTTGGTCTTTTTTTGGCCACCACTCTTCTATGCTTCTATGGAGCATTTTCTGACTTTAGCGCAGTTGCGGTGTTTCCTAGATAAGGTTAGCCGGTCTCTGATTGATGTTATTTGTCACCAAGTAAAGTCCTACCTCTATTTTTTCCCACCTGTCTACGTCGCTTTAAAATCAACCTTGAAAACTTATGATTAATCATTTTTTTTATGCAATTAAATAAATATATTCATTTCTGAAGCATTAGCAGCATTTATGTCATTATCTGCACAGTTAGTCTGGAGGTATTTTTACAGCCGGAATATTTTATTCTTGAGCAGTTTCCACTCTTATCATTCATCTCTGAGCATAAAATCATAAAATGCAGCAAACACCGAGGTTTTCCGCTGGTCCTGTGCCGGTGAAGGGGATGGGAGGGGGAGGGGGGATTAAAGAGTCCTCTGAGAGCCCCACCGAGCCAGTGAAGAAGTGCCCAGCGAGGGGCCGTTTGGCGGCGGGCTCTCTGAAGCGTCAGTCATCCAATTCTCACAAATACATCTTCTTATTTTTGAAAGGTAGAAAACAAACAACCCGAATCAGATGAGAAGCTCTGGGGCTTTTCAGACAGACAGTCCATAAATGTTCTTTGTTCAGCCGCGTTATCTGTTTTCCTTCTCGTGCTTCTGGTGTCAGAGATACAATTCCTGGATCCCGACATCTCCTGATTTAAAGGGATATTCCTTATTTTACTACAAAACCCCTCGAACCTCTCTTCTCTATGATTGTCCTCCCCTTGTGGGTCATTTGTAGACATCTGTATGAACGAATGTCCCATTTAACTAATCAGAGTGTTTTCATCCTCTAAATCAATGGTCTCCAAACTTCCCAACAAAGGGCCAGGTTACTGTCCTTCAGGCTTTAGGGGGCCGGACTGGGACCAATGGAAGGAGAAAATGTCCTGAGATCGGTAGGAGTAAACAATGCAATAGGCTTGATGGTCAATGGGAGTAAAAACAATTGGCGTTGGGGCACTATTCCCCCCACTGTTACCATCATTGGTGTCAGTGGGAGGAATAGTGTCCTAAGGGCCACATAAAGGGAAGCAAAGGGCCACATCTGGCCCATAGGCCACAGTTTGGAGACCACTGCTCTAAACCAATGGTCTCCAAAACTGCTACCCTTGGGCCGGATGTGGTCCTTTGCTTGCCTGTCCTTGGGGCACTGTTCTTCACACTAAGACTAACAATGGGGCCCTATTCCTTCTACTGACACCAATAATGGGGCATCATTCCTTCCACTGATACCAACGATGATGTATTATCCCTTCTACTGATATCAGCCATGGCACTCTATTCCTTCCTACTAATACCAATGATGGGGCATCATTCCTCCCACTGACACCAACAATTGGGCACTATTCATCCAACTGACACACACGATAGGGCACTATTCATCCTAGTAATACCAATGATGGGGCACCATTACGCTCACTGACACCAACAGGGTACTATTCTTCCCACTAATACCAAATATGGGGTATATTCCTTCTACTGAAACCTATTATGGGGCACTATTCCTTCCACTAACACCAACCATGGTGCACTATTCCTCCTATTAATATCAATGGTGGGACATCATTCCTTCCACTGACAGCAACAATGGGGCACTATTTCCCCAACTGACACAAATGCTGGGGCACTATTTCTCCCACTAATACCAATGATGGGGCACTATTTATACCACTAATACCAATGATGGGGCACCATTTCTCCCATTGACACCAATGATGGGGCATTATTCCTCCCACTGATACCAATGATAGGGCACTATTCCTTCTACTGACACCAATGGTGGGGCACTATTCCTTCCACTGACACCAATGACGTGGCACTATTCCTCCCACAGACACCAATGATGGGGCATCATTCCTTCTACTGACGCCAATCATGGAATACAATTCCTCCTAATAAAAACCAATGGGGGGAACTATTCCAAGCACTAATATCAATGGGGGGAGCAGTAGCAGCTGTAGCTGGCGGGAGGGGGAGAAGCCCACCAGCCACGCTGCAGGGAGGGGGCACCGGGGGATCAGTGAGGGGGAGGGGCAGTACAGGGGGTTTCGATCACAGCCAATGTGATCTGATTGTAGAGTTAAGTCCTGCTGTGACGTGGGTTTTATTGGCGGTGCTGCATCGAGTGGAGTGCGGGGCAAAGCCAATCTCCTCCAGACTATTCTGCTTGCTCAAGCTGTGTGCAGTGCAGGAATCCCAAAGTGTAATGGTCAGAAGGCGGAGTGCTTAGCCCCCTCCCCCTTCACTGTCCAGGGCAGGCTGGGGGGGGCGCCACTAAAATCTGGGAGGGTGCAGCCCACCCCAGCACCCCCTTAGACTCAGTTTTGCACAGCGATCACATAATAGGGAGCCTATCCATCTGACTCCTCATCAGAAAGCCGCTGGTGACAGTCGATTGGTGCGCGGGTCATTCGTTATGATCGCTATTCGTAAATTTAAAAATTCATAAATTCGTAATTTTGTAAATTAGAAAATTTGGAAATAAGAAAATTCGAAAATCCGATAATAAGAACGAAAATCCGTAAATTCTAAATAATAACTAACTAACTAATAATAACTAACTATTAAATTACAGGTATTGGAATTTCCTTTCAAATTTGGCTGTTTTCACTAACTAATTTATCCGAAGTTAGGAATTATCCGAAATAACGAATGCCGCATCTAAACAAATGGAATGGAATAAATTCATAATAAATAATAATATTATTATTATTATTATATAATTGGTAACTTTGGATAAGTTCTTATTCGTTACGTTCACTAAAAGCCAAATTTGAAAGGAAATACCAATACCTATAATTTAATAGTTAGGTATTATTTCAGATTTTCAAATTTTCGGGTTTTTCGGATTTTCGAATTTACGACATTTATGACATTTTTGAAATTACCCATTTACAAATTTACGAATTTTCAAATTTACGGCATTCGTTATTTCGGATAATTCGTGACTTCGGATAAGTTCATATTCGTTAGGTTCACTAACAGCCAAATTTCAAAGAAAATTCCAATACCTATAATTTAGTAGTTAGGTATTATTTCAGATTTTCGCATTTTTGAATTTTCGGATTTTAGAATTTACGAAAATTTTTGAAATTACGCATTTACGAATTTATGAATATCCGAATTTACGAATTTATGAATATCTGAATTTATGAATTTACGAATTTTCGAATATTCAAATTTACGGCATTCGTTATTTTGGATAATTTCGTGACGTCGGATAAGTTTGAATTTGTTACGTTCGCTAGCAGCCAAAATTTGAAAGGAAATCCCAATACCTTTAATTTAATAGTTAGGTATTATTTCAGATTTTCTGGTTTTTGGATTTTCGAATTTACGACATTTTTGTAATTACGCATTTACGAATTTACGAATTTTCTAATTTTCAAATTTACAGCATTCGTTTTTTCGGATAATTCGTGACTTCAGATAAGTTCGAATTCGTTACGTTCACTAACAGCCAAAATTTGAAAGCAAATTCCAACACCTATAATTTAATATTTAGGTATTATTTCAGATTTTCGAATTTTCGGGTTTTAGGATTTTTGAATTTAGAGACATTTTTGAAATGACGAATTTACGAATTTTCGAATATTCGAATTTACAAATTTTTCGTTAAAATTCGAAAAACGTGTTTTCGTTAATTTGGATGTTTCCGAATTATTGAATTTGTCGAAATTCAAAAAAAAAAAATAATTTGGGATGAAACAAATTGCACATGTCTAGCAGTGAGCATGCTCTCAGAACACGACCTCAGATCCCCATGGAAACACATGTGCTACAGGTGGGCATCAGGCCTCGCCCACCCTGCCACCACCAAAGTTCCTTTTTTAAAAAAAAAGCTACAAATAAAACAAAAATGTGTCTTTTCTCTATCCAGAGATTCGAGTCTTGCTGTAAATTCCCATGACTTCCCCAGACTGAGGCACGTCAGATATTCAGCTCTAATTATTTTATCCTGGTAACACTTTACAGGCGCGCTGCGCGGTGCCGATATATCGCCAGGACAGATCAGCTTGTTCGGCCAACGCAATAAATAAATGGTGCTGACGCGCGTTGCGGCCTACAAATTCCGCTGAAATCTGCTATCGCTGAGCTAATGAGAATCCTATAGATTTTATATCCCAATAATTTATCTCTCGTTCCAGCTCTGGTTATGAAGAAGAGTACGTTGCTTTATATCACACAAAAAAAAATTGCTTCTTTCCCGCAGAAAGTGAAAGCTCAGCCATTGTAACAGAGGAGGAGATACAATGATGAAGTCAGGGTTTGTGGAAGGGCTCAGAGGTAGCGGTCTAGGGTGACCAAGTTGCAGGGGGCAGGATTCTGCTTCTTGTTTTTTTTTTTTTTTTTCATTATCACATTTATGTTTGGTAAATGTGAAATAATTAAACTACCTAAAAGTAACTAAAGTTATCATTTTAGCCATATGAAACATACACAGACTCACTGTAAGGTTGTTTAACGTCTTGCCGACCGCCGACCGCCCATATACATCGGCACAATGGCAGCGGTGGGCAAATGGGCGTACCTGTACGTCCCCTTTAATTGGCAGGGCTAGTACAGTGTGACCGTGCCCGCGGGATCCAACGGAGGCTCTTTACCACATGATCAGCCATGTCCAATCACGGCTGATCACAGTGTAAACAGGAAGAGCCGGTGATCGGCTTTTCCTCACTCACGTCTGACAGGCGCGAGTAGATTGTTTATCAGTGCACCCCCCCCACGGATTCCCACCCAGGACCACCATCATGCCGCTCAGGACCACCAGGGAAGGGGGCAACATGTGGATGGCCAGGTATGTACACCATGGCCATCCACATATGAAAAAATTTGCACAATACATGCCAATCAGTGCCCACAAATGGGCACTGATTGGCAACATTATGGTCCAGCTAAAGAAAACTGATGCCCATCAGTGCCACCCATCAGTGTACATCAGTGCCACCTCTCAGTGCCCATCCATGCCCATCAGTGACCATCAGTGACCATCTGTGCCACCTATCAGTGCCACCCATAAGTACCCATCAGTGCCACCCATAAGTACCTATCAGTGCCACCCATAAGTACCTATCAGTGCCGCCTATGAGTGCCCATCAGTGCTGCCTATGATTGCCCATCAGTGCCGCATATCAGTGCCGCCTATCAGTGCCCATCATCAGTGCCACCTCATCAGTGCCCATCGGTGCAGCCATATCAGTGCCCATCATTGAAGAAGAAAACGTACTTATTTACAAAAAAAATTAACAGAAACAAAGAAAACCTTATTTTTTTTCTAAATTTTCTGTCTTTTTTTATTTGTTGCGCAAAAAGTAAAAATCGCAGAGGTGATCAAATACCACCAAAAGAAAGCTCTATTTGTGGGAACAAAATGATTAAAAAAAATGTTTGGGTACAGTGTAGCATGACCGCGCAATTGTCATTTAAAAAGTGACAGCGCTGAAAGCTGAAAATTGGCCTGGGCAGGAAGGTGTGTAAGTGCCCGGTATTGAAGTGGTTAAGGTTGGATGTGTTGTGCGTTCAGAGATGGTATTCTGCATATCTTGGATGTAACGAGAGGTTATTTGAGTTACTGTTGCCTTTCTATTATCTGGAACCAGTCTGCCCATTCTTCTCTGACTTCAACAAGGCATTTTCCTCCACACATCTGCCGCTCACTGGATATTTTCTCTTTTTCGGACCATTCTCTGTTAACCCCAAGAGATGGTTGTGTGTGAAAATCCCAGAAGATCGGCAGTTTTTTAAATACTCAGACCGGCCCGTCTGACACCAACAACCATGCCACGATCAATGTCACTTAAATTCCCTTTCTTCCCCATTCTGATGCTCGGTTTGAACTTAAGCAAGTCGTCTTCACCACGTCTAGATGCCTAAATGCATTGGGTTGCTGCCATGTGATTGGCTCATTAGCAATTTGTGTTACCAAGCAATTGAACCGGTGTACCTAATAAAGTGGCCGGTGAGCGTATATATATAATATTTGTTTTATTGTATTTGTACTGAGTATTGTATATTTGTAGTATATGTTGGTTTTGTATTTTTTTTTTTGGTTTGTTTATTTTGGATGGAGTAGGAAAGGATTAGAACCCCTGTCAGGTTTTTATTGTTGCTTGTGTTCCTGCTAGGTAGTTTCTTTCTTTCTATTTGTCCTGGTCACCATTGCTGGGACCATAGCTCCCAACTGTCCCTGATTTCGAGGGACTGTCCCTGATTTGGAGCAATGTCCCTCTGTCCCTCATTCCTCCTCATTTGTCCCTCATTTTGATATGATCCATATAGTTGTATATAAAATGCACTTTTTATCTATCAAAAAGCGTTTCCCAGTGCTAAACCTTTCATCTGATTTCTAAATTGCTGCATTTGTAAACTCCAAAAGCCAATATAAAGGAATAGTAGTGGTAAAAAAAGCACTTGTGGGTTTAACCAATTTTGTTTTTTGTACAATTCTCCTTTAAGAGGGCGTGGCAAGGGGTGTGTCCTATGCCTGCATACTTTTGCTGATAGGTGTCCCTCATTCCCATCTCAAAAAGTTGGGAGGTGTGTGGGAATCAAAGCGATGCAAAATCCAAACTTTTACAGTTGTCACCAGAAGAGGAAGAAAGGGGAAACCCTCCAATGGGGACACCTGTTCTGCTGACAGTTGTCGACGAGGAGATTTCCCCTTTCCTTCTTCTTGTGTCTCCGGGACAGGAAGTGAAGGCAAATTACCCGAGGCGTACACAAACAGCAAAAAAAAAAAAAAAAAGCCGAAAAGGGTTTTAACCCTTCTTTTCCAAAAAATAAAAATAAAATGCTATGCACACCATTTTAAACGGAGCAGAAAACGATTTCGGTCATGTTCCCGCGGTTGAACGCTTCTTCCGACCCGAAACGAACTTAGAGCATCCCACTTTGTATCACTTATTTCTAGCGGTTGGCTTTGAGGGTCCTCAGCTGTAAAACCATCTGCGATAATCTGCGCACATTGTTTAATTTCACATCTTCTGGTAATTCCGGAACAAGAAATCACCTGCCGCCGCCGCGGCGTAGATTGCAATCATCAAAAACAAGAGCGATAAGTAAGCGGCTCCAACCGACGACCTCTGAGAAGTAAAGTGTTTAATGTATCTCAGAGCGCAGCGTAAGAATAAAGGGAAGAAATTGTCCGCCCGTGTTTCCATGGCGATGGGAAGAGTAATCTTCATTATCGCCGGCTCGATGTTGCGGTACCTGAGCGTATTGGGCAGAGCGCGTTCCGGCACGCCGTCCTCGTGCAGAACGACACGGCGGGGGGATTATCTCAATAATGTACGAGAAATACATTGTAAATATTCCATGGGACGCAGAGACGTTATCAAGTGATAAATGAACGGAAGAAGGAGATACTCTGCTCTTTTATTGGGAAGGGGAGGTTATGGAGAGTGTAGAAGAAAGTTCAATATGAGCGCTAAAAAGTGGTGGAAGCAGAGAATGACCCCCTCTGATAGCACCCGCCTCCAATCTCCAATGGTACAAGTCCTAAAACTCAACTCTTTGTTTTTTACTTTATATATAAATATATACAGTGGAACCTCGGATTACGAGCATAATCTGTTCCAGGAGTATGCTCGTAATTCAAAGTACTCGCATATCAAAGCAAGTTTTCCCATTGAAGTCAATGGAAACGAAAATAATTTGTTCCGCATTGACTTCAATGGGATGCAATACCGCATGCGGCCAGAGGCTGGGGGGGCGCCGGAGAGCGTCGGAAACGGGCGAAAAGGCCCGAGGGACACTTCGGCGGACCTCGGCAAATCTCGGAAAGACTTCCTACGCGAGATTTGCCGAGGTCAGACGTGCTGTACATCAGGGGCGGACTGAAAACTCATGGGGCCCCCGGGCAATAGGAGATTATGGGGCCCCCAGGCAATCAGAGATTATGGGGCCACACAGTATACACACACACAGTACACAATCACACAGTATACACATACATGTACACACAGTATACACAGACAGATGTAAAAAAAACACAGATTTATACATACTGTCCCTGGTTTTACTGAGGCTGGCAACCCTGATGGGGCCCCCTAGTGGCCCAGGGCCCTCGGGCAGTGCCCTAATCGCTCAATGGTCAGTCCGCCCCTGCTGTACATGGGCTTTTCCAAGCATGTCCGAAAGCCCCGTTCGGCTCTGCTCTGCTCCAGCGCCCCCCCCACCTCAGGCCAAAAGCGGTACTGCACACCGCTTTGGACTGAATCGTGCTCGTTTTGCGAGACAACACTTGCAAACCGAGTTGCGATTTTTAAAAATGCAGTGCTCGTATTACAAAATGCTTGTTTATTTATTTCAGGTACTTATATAGCGCCGTCAATTTACGCAGCGCTTTACATATACATTGTACATTGTACATTCACATCAGTCCCTACCCTCAAGGAGCTTACAATCTAAGGTCCCTAACTCACATTCATACATACTAGGGACAATTTAGACAGGATCCAATTAACCTACCAGCGTGTCTTTGGAGTGTGGGAGGAAACCGGAGTACCCGGAGGAAACCCACACAGGCACAGAGAGAACATGCAAACTCCAGGCAGGTAGTGTCATGGTTGGGATTCGAACCAGCGACCCTTCTTACTGCTAGGCGAGAGTGCTACCACCACACCACTGTGCCGCCCATAGTTAACCGCGTTACTCGCAAACCGAGGTTCCACTGTACCCGATATTGCCAAAAGTATTGGGACGCCTGCCTTACACGCACATGAACTTTAATGGCGCCCCAGTCTTAGTCCGTAGGGTTCAATATTGAGTTGGCCCACCGTTTCCAGCTATAACAGTTTCAACTCTTCTGGGGAGGCCGTCCACAAGGTTTTAGGAGTGTGTCTATGGGAACTCTAATTCATCTCATGTGCATAAATGAATAAAAACTGACCACTCTAAGTACCCCTGTTAGTGGTAAATGGTTTGTCCCAATCAGCTCTCCGGCTTCCAGAGATTGGAGCTCCTCATCCACTTTTTTGGTGGAGTTTCTGAAGGTGGACTTTGGTGTGCAAAAAAATTCCAAAAATGACATGAGAGCATTGGTCCCCACAAACTTGTGTTGGTAACACGGATGGGGCATTTTCCCTCTGAAGCAGAAAACCTCTTTAACCATAGATGCTGGGACAGTCCCGTATTTGCTGGCACAGTCCCGTATCTTGTTCCAAAGATGATGTGTCCTAGAGCTGCATAATTCTGGCTAAAATGAGAATCACGATTCTTGCGGTGTAACATCTTCTTTCACAGTATACAAAAAAAAAAAAACTGGGCTAACTTTACTGTTTATTTATTTATTTTTAATTAATTAAAGTGTATTATTTTTAAAAAAAAAAATTGCGTTTGAAAAACCGCTGCACAAATACGGTGTGACGTAAAATATTGTAACAACCACCATTTTATTCTCTAGGGTCTCTGCTAAAAAAATATATATATATCTATATATATATAGATATATATAGATATATAGATAGATATAGATAGATTAGATAGATAGATAGATAGATAGATAGATAGATAGATAGATAGATAGATAGATAGATAGATAGATAGATAGATAGATAGATAGATAGATAGATAGATAGATAGTGCAGAAAATAATGATATTTACTTGTAAGCAACAAATGTCAGAAAAGGTTTGGTCTTTAAATGGTTAAACTTCCTTCATCTACACTGGAGTTTCCTTTGATAAAAGAACTAAAAGATACTTTGTTTCTACTTATTCATGTGTTGTAATAAAACTTGTCAGGCTGCCCTTTTTTTTTCCAGCTGTGAGAACTCTCTGCACTTGTTTGTGACAGCTGTTTTGAAGATCAGGAAGGGAAAAAGATCGCAATTTCGATTCTTAACCACTCAAAGACCCAGGCCTCTTTTTCAGACTCAGTGTTTACAAGTTAAAAACAAGTTTTTTTGCTAGAAAATTACTTAGAACCCCCAAACATTATACATTTTTTTTTCTAACACCCTAGAGAATAAAATGACGGTCGTTGCAATACTTTTTGTCACACCGTATTTGCGCAGCGGTCTTACAAGCGCACTTTTTTTTGGAAAAATAAAACACTTTTTTTGAATAAAAAAATAAGACAACAGTAAAGTTAGCCCAATTTTTTTTGTATTGTGAAAGATAATGTTACGCTGAGTAAATTGATACCCAACATGTCACACTTCAAAATTGCGCCCGCTCGTGGAATGGCGACAAACTTTTACCCTTAAAAATCTCCATAGGCGATGTTTAAAAAATTCTACAGGTTGCATCTTTTGAGTTACAGAGGAGGTCTAGAATTATTGCTCTCGCTCTACCGGTCGCGGCGATACCTCAAGTGTGGTTTGAATACCGTTTTCATATGCGGGCGCTACTCACGTATGCGTTCGCTTCTGCGCGCGAGCTCGTGGGGACGGGGTGCTTTTAAAAAAAAAAACATTTTTCTTATTTATTTTACTTGATTTTATTTATTTTTTCACAGTTTTAAAAAAAAACTGGGTCACTTTTATTCCTACTACAAGGAATGTAAACATTCCTTGTAATAGAAAAAAGCATGACAGGTCCTCTCAAATATGAAATCTGGGGTCAAAAAGTCCTCCGATCTCATATTTGGACTTAAATGCAATAAAAAAAAAAAATTTAATTTGAAAAAATGACAACAAATGCAATAATCAAAAAAAAAATGTTGTCATTTGAAAAAATGACAACAAAAAAATGGCCTTTTAAGACGGGTGGAAGTGACGTTATGACGTCGCTTATGACGAAAGTGACGTTATGACGTCGCTTCCACCCTGCTATGGTATGGAAACGGGTGGGGGCCATCTTCTCCTCACTCACCTCCATACCCAGCCACGGACAGGTCCCGATCGCCTCCACCGCTGTCGACGGCGATCTTGCGGCGAATCCGTCGCAGAGACCACCATTATCGTAAACAGAGCTGCTGCCATTACCGAGATATCCATCTTTAAAGTGGAGTTCCACCCAAAAATAGAACTTACACTTTTTGGATTCCTCCCCCCCACCGGTGTTACATTTGGCACCTTTCAGGGGGGAGGAGGGAGCAGATACCTGTCCGATACAGTATTTGCTTCCACTTCCTGGCATAGATCACCGCGGTGCTTGCGGTGACCTACGCCACTTCCGGCGCCTACACTGTCCTCCCCCGCTGTATTGGGAGACACACACGTCTCAGAACACAGCAGGGACCAGAGGGAACGCGCAGCGCGACTCGCGCATGCGCAATAGGGAACCAGGAAGTGAAGCCGCACGGCTTCACTTCCATATTCCCTTACCGAGGATGACGGCGGCAGCAGCTGAGAGCCGACGGACGGATTGGCTTCGGCTGCCGACATCGCGGGCTCCCTGGACAGGTAAGTGTCCATATATTAAAAGTCAGCAGCTGCAGTATTTGTAGCTGCTGGATTTTATTTTTTTTTCGGACCTTCGCTTTAAACTGATGACGTATATGTACAGGAGCCGAAAGGCATGAATCAAAGCCTTTCATTGAGTACAACTGTCATGGATTATACTGTGATTGGCCACAGCGATCACATGGCACTGGCAGCAGACTGATACAGTGATCAGTCATCGGCCGTGTCCAGTGGACACAGCGGGGTACTGATCGCGCCAGAGCGCGGCCCGGGCAAGGTGCAATCCTGAGTGGTCATCATATTAAATTGGGGGGGGGGTATTATTGGGTTTTTTTGGGGATGTTGGGGGTCGAGAACTAAATTGCATGGGGCGGGGGGCCAAAAAATGTTTGCCCAGGTCCGAGACGGGCCTGAACAACATGATAGAAGAAACATGATGGTCAATCGGCTATTTGATTGATTTGATTGTTCGCCACTGTCTAATGGGGTCTCAAACTGGCGGCCCTCCAGCTGTTGCTGAACTACAAGTCCCATCATGCCTCTGCCTGTGGGAGTCATGCTTGTAACTGTCAGCCTTGCAATGCCTCATGGGACTTGTAGTTCTGCAACAGCTAGAGGGCCACCAGTTTGAGACCCCTAACCCCTCGTTCACATTGACAACGGCTTTGAAATCGCGCGATTTTGCCGCAATGTCAGTGCGACTTCGGGTGTGACTTGGAAGACATCTGTGCAGCTTCACGTACAGATGTCTATGCAAGTCGCACCCGAGATCGCCAAAAGTTTGTGCAGAAACTCATTCTTCAAATCGGTGCGACACCGCAAACTTGGCGCCGCACCGATTCGAACAGATCGATCGCCGGCCATAGGGTGCTACTTGTCATGCGATTTGCTTCAATGTGAACGATGACTTCATATCCCCCAAGACAAGCGGTTCATCTCATGTCTGATTTTTATTTCTTATTTTTTTCATTCCTCTTTTGAGATCTAAAAGGTGAGTTTCAACTTTAATCAGTCGGAGTCGAACTTTTTGCCACATAAATTGCAAATGTGTATTTTGGCGGAGCCCTCGGCTCGCAATCAACGCCGTAACGCCGATCCCTAAGCCGGTAAGATCAGCCGACGTTTTCTTTTTAATCAAAAAAAAAAGGCGCAGGCCGCTCTCTCTTTGGAATGACATTGCCGATACGTCCATCTGTCAGGATTCCGGTGTGATTTTCTTCTATCTCCCCACGCAGACAGAGATTTGATTACACCCGGCCTCTGTGGTCACCAACGGCTTTTCCATTTGCTTATTCAAATGAGGTTTCCCTGGAAACCGCAGGCGGACGGGTGCCGATTAAAGTTTGTTTGTGCGCATCCAGATAAAAAAAAAAAATATGATGTGAGAACATCGAAGGGCATCAAACGAGAACATATGGAACAAATAAACTCAAGGCACTCGGGCGGAGGGGCTTCGTGAAAAATGTGAAATTCCGATGAAGGTATTAAATAAAATAAACGTTAACTTCAAAACCGCGGGATCTTCAGCGATCGCTTTTCATAAACTGTTTTTACAAGTTTCACGCAAGTTTTTTTTTCTCTGATGGCGGAAGGTATGCAAATGATGGAACGTTCTTCCCTCCGCAATGTTTATAGGAAACGCAGTTCTCCTGCTCAATCCCACCTCCGCCGTTCTGCGGATTTGGCAGTTTATTTTAATTGTCAGACAGAAATAACAATGTAGAAAAAAAAATGTAACCACTATAGCGCAGTTGTCCAGATCTGGGAGGGCGTCCTAGAACCACACCTCCTGGGACATGCATCCAGTGCACTCTGTGATTACTGTTACCTTCGGACACAGCTAATCAGAGAATGCAGTAAAGGGCCAATCACAACAGCCCTTTACCATGTGATCAGCTATGTCCTCATCAGTGCCCATCAATGCTGCCTCATCAGTGTCCATTAGTGCAGCCTCATCAGTGCCACCTCTTCAGTGTCCATCAGTGCTGCCTCATCATTGCTGCCTCATCTGTGTCCATTAGTGCAGCGTCATTACTGCAGCCTCATCAGTGCCACCTCTTCAGTGTCCATCAGTGCAGCCTCATCAGTGTCCATCGGTTCTGCCTCATCAGTGTCAATCGGTGCAGCCTTATCAGTGTACATCAGTGCAGTTTCATCAGTGTTGCCTCATCAGTGTCCATCAGTGCTGCCTCATCAGTGCTGCCTCATCAGTGTCCATCAGTGCAGCTTCATCAGTGTTGCCTCATCAGTGTCCATCAGTGCAGCTTCATCAGTGTTGCCTCATCAGTGTCCATCAGTGCTGCTTCATCATGCTGCCTCATCAGTGTCCAGCAGTGCAGCCTCATCAGTGTCAATCAATGCTGCCTCATCAGTGTCCATCAGTTCTGCCTCATCAGTATGAATCAGTGCAGCCTCATTTGTGCCCATCAGTGCAGCCTCATCAGTGTGAATCGGTGCTGCCTCATCAGTGTCCAGTGGTGCAGCCTCATCAGTGTCCATCAGTGCAGCCTAATCAGTGCCCATCAGTGCAGCCTCATCAGTGCCGCCTCATCAGTGTCCATCAATGCTGCCCCATCAGTGTGAATCGGTGCAGCCTCATCTGTGCCCATCAGTGCAGCCTCATCTGTGCCCATCAGTGCAGCCTCATCTGTGCCCATCAGTGCTGCCTCATCTGTGCCCATCAGTCCTGCCTCATCAGTGTGAATCAGTGCTGCCTCATCAGTGTCCAATGGTGCAGCCTCATCAGTGTCCATCAGTGCAGACTAATCAGTGCCCATCAGTGCAGCCTCATCAGTGTTGCCTTATCAGTGTCCATCAGTGCTGCCTCATCAGTGCCGCCTCATCAGTGTCCATCAGTGCAGCCTCATCAGTGCCACCTTTTCAGTGTCCATCAGTGCTGCCTCATCAGTGTCCATCAGTGCTGCCTCATCTGTGCCCATCAGTGCTGCCTCATCAGTGTTCATCAGTGCTGCCTCATCAGTGTCCAGTGGTGCAGCCTCATCAGTGTCTGTCAGTGCTAACTCATCAATGTTGCCTCATCAGTGCCGTCTCACCAGTGTCCATCAGTGGAGCCTAATCAGCACACTTCAGTGAATGAGAAAAATTACTTATTTGCACAATGTTAAAACAGAAACTCAGAAAAAACGACAATATGCACTTTTTTTCTTACTTTGATCAGTGGTAGTTTAAAATAATCAGTGGGAAAAAATGTTTAAGGGGAGAAGGGGAATAAGGAGTTAATTAGGGCTAATTAGGGTAAACTAAGGGTTAATAAGGGGTTATATAAGATCAAAAGATCAAATTAAAATAATATTAGTAGCTCCAGCAAGTCAGAGAGAGCCCACCTCATTTTCTGCCCCACCCTGACTGTCCCAGGCCCACCCCTTTCGTGGCTCCAAACTAGTGATATCTTCTAGAGATAAACTGATACAAACCAAGTTCCTACACAGGATTTACTATACGCCTCAGAGACTGCATAAGATCCATCCACAGCGTCCACAGAACTGTCCACGATGTAAATCTCCTGACAACACTTACATCCATATGTTTTGGGCCTGCCCTAAGCTGACACAATATTGGGCTGCTATAATGGAACATATTAATGCTCGCTTGCAGCTGGAAATCCCATTGGTGGCTGAATTGGCTCTGTTGGGTATACAGGATGATGAACAGCGACCTAAGTATACCAGATTGCTGATCTCGTTTTTGCTCTTTTATGCAAAGAAAAAAGATCCTGCTAAAATGAGCTTCCCCCTCGGTCCCTACAGTGAGGGGATGGGAAACTTCTGTCAATGCAGTGCTGCCAATGTATAAGCTGACCTATACCAATAGGGGGTGCCCACAAAAGTTTGAGCAGATTTGGCAACCGTGGACCGAACCAACTTGATTCCCCTTTTAATGTGTATTTGTTTCCTTTGGCTACACGTAACATGTTATGATGCAAGGAGGCCCTCTCTCCCCTCACCCCCCCCTCCCATGACAACCTATGGAAGTCTATTATGCTCTTTACAGGTTTGTTTTTTCCTTATGTAAAACTGCTCTGCTGATTTCGCAAAATGGAATGTATCATACCATGTTACAGAAAAATATGTGTTTGTTAAAAAACAACACAGTGCCGTATCGCAAAAAATGGCCTGGTCATAAAAAGTGGAGTTCCGCCGAAATTTTTTTTAATTAAAAGTCAGCATCTACAAATACTGCAGCTGCTGACTTTTCAAATAAAGATACTTGCCTGTGTATTAGACAGGTATCTGCTCCCCCCCTCCCCCCTGAAAGGTGCCAAATGTGACACCGGAGGGGGGGGGGGGCTGGATAAGCAGAAGTTCCATTTTTGGGTGAAACTCCGCTTTAAGGGGGCAAATCCTTCTGGGGCTGAAATGGTTAAGCACTTGATGACCGCCACACACAGATGAATGTCGGCAGAATGACACAGGCAGGCAAATGGGCGTACAGGTACGTCCCTTTAAATTTTACGCCTTTCAGGCACGCGCCGCACACCACGGGAGCGTGCCCACGGGTCCTGGGAACTCAATGTTCTCCGGCGGCCCGTGATTGCGGTGTGGAGAGGAAGAACAGGGAGATGTCTATGTAAACAAGGCATTTCCCCATTCTGCCTAGTGTCATGACAGAGATCTACTGCTCCCTGTCATCCGGAGCAGTGATCGCTGTCATGTTCTAGGTAGTCCATCCCCTCTACAGTTAGAATCACTCCCTAGGACACACTTAACCCCTTCATCGCCCCCTAGTGGTTAACCCCTTCCCTGCCAGTGTGATTTACACAGTAATCAGTGCATTTTTATAGCACTGATCGCTGTATAAATGACAATGGTCTCAAAATAGTGTCAAAAGTGTCCGATGTGTCCGCCATAATGTCGCAGTCATGATAAAAATCACAGATCGCCGCCATTACTAATAAAAACAAACTAATAATAAAAATGCCATAAAACTATCCCCTATTTTGTAGACGCTATAACTTTTGCGCAAATCATTTAAAATACACTTATTGCGATTTTTTTTTTACCAAAAATATGTAGAAAAATACATATCGGTCTAAACTGAGGAAAAAATTGTTTTTTTTATATATATTTTTGGGGGATATTTATTATAACAAAAAGTAAAAAAATATTGCGTTTTTTTTTTTTTTTTTTTTCAAAAGTGTCGCTCTTTTTTTGTTTATAGAGCAAAATATAAAAACCGCAGAGGCGATCAAATACCACCAAAAGAAAGCTCTAGCTGTGGGAAAAAAAGGACGTCAATTTTGTTTGGGTACAGCATCCCACGACCGCGCAATTGTCAATTAAAGCGACGCAGTGCCGAAAAGCAAAAAGTGCTCTGGTCAGGAAGGGGTTAAAATCTTCCGGGGCTGAAATGGTTAAAGAGTCATTGTAATCAATTGATGACAATTTTTCTTTTGTCTGTTTACTTTGCCTCATTGAAATAAAAAAAAATTTTAAAAATTGAAAGTTTTTCGATATGACCGATTCTAAATCTGTCGATTTCGAATGTTTTGAATCTAAAAGAAAAACGGTAAATTCAAAGAAAATTTGTAAAATTCCGAATCCCGAATACAAATTGAATGAAATCAACCGAATTTAACGAAACAAAATAACTAGACGAATCTAAACTAAACAAATTTTTTTTTTTTTGTCATGCACGTGTCTAGCTTTTACAACCACTTTAAAGCAAACACACAAGTGAAGTGTCAGAAAATAAAATACCACCTTCAGCCTTTTTACAGTTAAAGTGGTGTTCCACCCTCTAAAAAAACAAAAATTCATAAACTTGCATGAAATCAATTAAAATAAAATCAATTAGAGAATTTTTTTTTTTAATTATTTACCTTTTTTTTCCCTGTTGCTATGTGGTACCACGAAATCTGCCTCCTTCAGTGCCTGGGCTCCTGACGTCACTTCCCTCGGTGCCTACGCTCGGTACTGCTCCTGGGAGATGTGTGTCATCATTTCCCAGGAGTCAGCGGGCAGCGCCGAGGGCTTCGTTGCCATCACAACGGGGGGCGGGCACTTCCGACGACGACGCCCGTTGTGATGGCAACCTAAGCAGTTGGCGGCGCTCAGATGAAAGATTACTGCGCATGCGCGAGATCGGGGATAGAACAGGCGGTGCATGCTGGTCGATCAGCAGCACCGTATCCCGGAAGAGGGTGCCTGTGGGCTTCACATGCCCACAGGCAAGATGAAAACGTTCTAGAAGAAAATGTATAATTTTTTTTTTTATAAGAAAACGGACATCATGAATCTTGCCAAACGAAAAAAGTGAGTTATACATTTTTAATTCATCATCTTTGTCAGTTAGCAAAAAAAAAACAAAAACGTTTTATACAGTGGAACAACGCTTTCAATCCCGGAACCCTAACCCCAATCGACCCGCCAGCCGCCAATCATCTGCGGCAGCTGTGGACTTGCGCTCCTTGCGCTGCTGCGGGACGAGCCCGACTCCGAGAAGAGCGGAAAGGACGAACGCAGATCTCTACCAACGAGAAGCTCTGATTGCGCTCATCTCATAATTGGTCCTCACAAACTGGAGATTGTCTCTGGAGATTACGCCGAGACCTGGAGGGTCGGAAGCTGGCATCTAAGTGGCGGCGTTAATGGTTGACAATCAGGCTGCAGGTGTGCCAGTGTAATTGTGTGCCAACGAGCCCCTCGGGATAGGCTGGGAGCATAAAGAGGAAAATGTGCAACTGCCGAGAGACGCTTTATATTTGATTTATATGACTTGTCAGCTTATATCTTCCCCACATATGTCAGATGTGAGGAAAGGGAAACATACGTTGATCGATCAGGATGAGCCAATCACGAGACCTCGTCATGTGACACAAGCACCACAGCCAATATTAAATTAGAACTAGGGGCAAAATGAAATATTTAATGCAGCCTGTCAGTTACATTTACAGGAATGCTTGTGCTTCCTAAATACATTGTTGCAAGTGATACAAATGTATCTTTTTTTTGGGGACACAATTATAAGGAATGTATTTACAAAACCTTGTGGTCTCAAGCATGTACAGTATATACAATATAGTTACAAAGAGTGTCTGTATTATGTTCTAATCTAGGCTAGGGCATAGTTATTCTCAGAGTGTTTTTGCTTGACATGACAAATCTCACTAACAAATAAACAAAGGTAAAATACCGCGCTATATCCCAACAACAAACCATGTACAGCTGCTGCTATAAGTGAGATACACCCAATAGTATAAAGAAAAAGGAACAATAGCAGCAATAAGATTGATAAAAAATGTAATATAAATAATGATTGGTGAGCATCAATGTTAACCGTTAATAAATGAATCACTTAATTAGTTATTAACATTATCTATAGCGTGAAAAACCTTACCCCTAGGGGTATAAATTAATTAAAGGATCAAAAAAAATATTATTATTAAATAAAGGTATTCAATAAAAGATATTCAAAGAAATAATCAAAAAATGTGCAAAAGTATAAAGTTCAAATATGATGAAAATAATTCCGTGACAAATCCACCACCGCATCCAAGAAGTGACCACCATAAGAAATGCAGGCTTACCAAACAGCAAGCAAAGGAAGCTTGTGACCTTAAACCCCGTCAGGGCCTTTATCCCAAGGCAGGCAGGTAACTCTGAGTGCCAAGCTGGTCTTAGGGATAGAGCGGATGTCTCAGGGAAATTCAGCGTTCATCAGATGATATGAATGATCAGCTAACTCTCTCGGGTCAGAGACCTCCGACATGCCATCATATAAAACCCGAACCCATCAGGATAATTTATTAAAGATAAAAATATACATTGCACTTACAGAAGGTTAAAAGCAATCAGCAAGGAAAGCCGGCCGGCTAAACAGAAAACTCCCGTCCAATAGAGACACTGGTACGCGGTGACGTCAGCACGTCAACTCCTCCCGACGTACGTTTCGTCAACAAATGACATAGTCTGGGGAACTAACAAATATCTTTTAATTTCTGTCAGGCATCCGGACGACAGTCTGGACTCGAATTGTGATTTAAAGGGGGACTGTGATGTGAAGTCCCCTTTCATATCACAGTCCCCCTTTCATATCACAGCCCCACCTTCAAATCTCAGCCCCAGATTTGTTGGGGGCCACAAAAGATATATATATCCAAATTACCAGTTGGGCCGTATGAAACTGGACCAGGGGCCGCAATTGGCCCGTGGGCCGAACTTTGGACATGCCTGTTCTATACCTTCCACACAGTAACTTGCCGCTAGGCACCCTCGAGCAGCACCAGTCCAGTTTTTTCAACTCAAACTCTATTTTTAAGTGATATCTTTTTTTGTAAATGAGTAGAGGTACTACATGTACCGAAATCTCATTCACATAGGAGGGCAGTATCTGGGAGCCCCCCCTACTGTTAAAGAGGGCTTCTAGATTCCGATAAGCCCCCTGCCCACAGACACCCACAACCACCGGCCAGGGTTGTAGGGAGGAAACCCTTGCCCTCATTGACATGGTTCAAAATGAATACAAAAGGAATTCAACGTTAAAAAGTCTGGGATTCCATTCTAGGGGCAGATTTGGATGAAATTTTAAGGACTCATTGTAGTTGACCTAATAATGGCAAGCTTAGAGACTCCGATGGACACATTTTCAAAATTTCAAAATTTCATTGATGCTATGTGTTCCAAGTTGTTGGGGTGAAATGGGTGTCATTCTGTTGGGAGTTTTTTGTTGATAATTCTTTGTTCTCTGGAGGACGCGATGTTTCACCGTAACATTCCATTTGTGCGATATGTGGTGAAAGAAAACATCGTCATCTTCAGCTGCTGGAATCTGGGGAGAAAGTCGATGACCTTTGTCAAAGATCTTGGCTGAGATTCCCTGCCTGCAAGACAAGACAATGCTCTCCATTCTTCCAATGACACCTCTCGCTTTCATCATCTTCTAAGACAGCTGTTTCATCTTTTATTACTCGTTGGTGTCCCGCATGAAGCTTCCCTGTGAAATTCTAGATAGTATTTTTTCTTTCGTCTCTTTTTCTTGTGTGGATTTTCTCAAGTGTGTCAAAACCCTCTTACATGTATCTCTTTCATCTAACAACACCCCTCACATAACCACCCCACCCCACCCCACCACCCCATCACCATTACTATCCCACACCACCACCCAACCCTACACCACCACCCCACCACCCTACACCATTACTATCCCACACCACCACCCCACCCCACCACCATACACTACCAGCCCACACCACTACCACACCCTACACCACTACCACACCCTACACCACCACCCCACCCCACCACCCTACACCATTACTATCCCACACCACCACCCAACCCTACCACCCTACACTACCAGCCCACACCACTACCACACCCCACCACCCTATACCACCACCCTACACCATTACTATCCCACACCACCACCCCACCCCACCACCCTACACTACCAGCCCACACCACTACCACACCCCACCACCCTACACCATTACCCCACCCCACCACCCTACACCATTACTATCCCACACCACCACCCTACACCATTACTATCCCACACCACCACCCCACCCTACCACCCTACACCACCACCCCACCACCCCACCACCCCACCACCCTACACCATTACTATCCCACACCACCACTTAACCCTACCACCCTACACTACCAGCCCACACCACCACCCCACCCAACCACCCTACACCATTACTATCCCACACCACCACCCCACCCCACCATCCTACACCATTACTATCCCACACCACCACCCCACCCCACCACCCTACACTACCAGCCCACACCACCATCCCACCGCGCTACACCACCCCAATATCCCACCACCCTACCACCACACACCCTTTAACCTAATACGCATATTGAGAAGAAGCAAAAAGTTTACTTTTTTCTCTCTCTCTGTTTCTCTTTTCTTCATTTCTTTATCCATCATTTTTCTCTTTCTTGCACCATAAGAATTTTGTCTGCTTTTTCCTTGCCTTTTCTATTCTTGTTTATTTATCTATTTTTTTTACTCTCCTTTTCCTTCCTTATCCTGTCTCCCTCTCTCTCTCCCCCCCCCCCCCCACTTTATTCCTCTCTTCCCACCCCCTCCTCTCATTTCAATCCCTCTTTTCCATTCTCCCCTTTCCTCCCCACCTTTTTCCTCTCATTCACTCTTCTCTCCTCACCTCCTCTCTTCCTAGTCTCTCTTTGGCCTACCGTCATCCTCCTTTTCCCCTTCTCTCCTATCTCCTTCCCTACCCCCCATTCTTTCCATTTTTTTTCCTCTCTGGTCTTCTTTTACCCACTCCTACCCTCCTGTTCTTCCACCATCTCTCGTTGTCTCTTCTCACTACCTCCCCCCTTCCCACCTCTCCTCCAATGCCCTCTCCACCTTTCCCCTCTTCTTTCCTCCTCATTCCTGACCTCTCCTCCCCTTTCCTTTTTCCCCTCTTCTCCTCTACTGGCTTCTCTCCCCCTCCCCTTCTTCCTTTCCCTTTTCATTTTCTCTCCTTCCCTTTTCCTCTCTTCTCCTCCCCTCCCTTTTCCCTCTCCTCTCCTTTCCTCTCCTCAAACCCCCCTTTCCCCATTCTTTTCCTCTCCCTTTCTTCTCCTCTTTTCCCTTTCCCTTCCTGTCTCTTTCCTCTTCTCCTCTCCCTTTCTCTCCTTTCCCCTTTCCTCTCCTTTCTACTACAGCCTTTGGCCTTTTGCTTTCCTTTATCTGTCCCTTGAGGCACTGTTCCTTTCACTGATACAAGACACTATCTCCTCCCACTGACGCCAATGATGGGGCACTATCCCCCCCCCACTAACACCAATGATGAGGCACTACCCCCCCCCACCCCACTGACACCAATGATGGGGCACTATTCCTTCCATTGACACCAAAGATGGAGACCTATTTCTCCCACTGACACCAATGATGAGGCACTATTCCTTTCACTGATACAAGACACTATTCACTCCATTGACACCAAAGACGGAGACCTATTCCTCCTACTGACACCAATGATGGGGCACTATCTCTCCCACTGACAACAATGATGGGGCACTCTTCCTTCCACTAACACCAATGATGGGGCACTATTCCTTCCACTACACCAATGATGGGGGACTATTCCTCCCACTGACACCAGTGATGGGACACTGTTCCTCCCACTGACACCAATGACAGGGCACTATTCCTCCCACTGACACCAATGATGGGGCACAGTTCCTCCCACTCTCACCAATGATGGGGCACTATTCCCCCTACTGACACCAATGATGGGGCACTATTCCCCCCACTGACACCAATGATGGGGCACTGTTCCTCCCACTCTCACCAATGATGGAACACTGTTCATTCCATTGACATCGATGATGTAATTTTTTTTACTTCTACCGACCACCAAGCCTATGGAATTATTTACTTCCACCAATGCCAGGGCATTTTCTACTCCCACTGGACACAGTCCGGCCCCACTAAAGTCTGAAGGACAGTAAACTGGCCCTTTGTTTCGAACGTTTGAAGACCCCTGTACCATAGCAAAGAACTTTTACTTTAATGTTTTACTTTAACATAAAATATTTACCTAAAACAGGATACATGTTTATATAATAATAATAAAAATAACCAAATTCCTTCCTTTTTGTATCCGGCAGGCCCAGTGCTTGCTCTTGCTGTCTTAGTGAATCTCCCTGCGATTTTCCTGCTCCAGTAATTCTGTTCAGGAAGGAGCAGAGCATAAATTTCATTCGGCATTGCAGTCTCTGCTCAGCTATACATCGCCTGACATGTGTCAGAGATTGATTCTATTTTCACGTCTCCGCACAGCAGCCTGTTCGAGGCGTCTGCAATGTCTAAACACTAACAGGTCCTCATACCTCACTGCACCAGTCCCAGCCGTTCATAATTCCCCGTTGTGCATTCATCACATGTGATGCATTTTTGTTTTTTGTTTTTTTTTTGTGCTGAGATTTATGCTCCAAAAATAGGAGGGGCAGACCTTAAAAGGCACCTGACTCCACCTGCCTACACAGTGATGTCATCATTGGGACTCTGTGAGTCACTATGCAATGAAAGCAAAACAAGTAAGGAAACAACCAATAGAATCAAAAAGATTAGTGTCTCTGTTTACATGCTAGGCGTTTTAACAGGACTGTCTGCTGGTTTGAGTATATACAGGGTATATAGAGTATATACAGGGCTGGTGGCTTTTCTTTTGTTGATTCTTATACTTGGCAAATGCTGCTCCCATCCAAGATGGTGTTCTTTATCTACCTCCTCCATATTACCTCAAGACATTGAGCTGTTTTGGGATTTTTTTCCTCATTTAACTACTTCAATCCCGGGCACTTTCACCCCCCTCCTGCCCAGGCCATTTTTCAGCTTTCAGCGCTATCTCATTTTGAATGACAATTGCGCGGTCATGCAACACTGTACCCAAATACATTTTTTTATAATTTTGCTTCACACAAATAAAGCTTTCTTTTGGTGGTATTTAATTACTGCTGTTTTTTTTTTTTTTTTTGCTAAAAAAAAAAAAAAACGATAAAAAAAATGTAAAAAAAGAACAAAAATGTTTTTCTTAGTTTCTGTCAGAAACTGTTGTAAATAAGTAATTTTTCTCCTTCACTGATGTGCGCTGATGAGGCTGCACTGATGGGCACTGATGAGGCGGCACTGATGGGCACTGATGAGGCGGCACTGATGGGCACTGATAGGCTGCACTGATGGGCACTGATGAGACGGCACTGATGGGCTCTGATAGGCTGGCATTGATGAGGAGGCACTAATATGCAGCACTGATGGGCACTGATATGCAGCACTGATGAGCACTGATAGGCTGCACTGATGGGCACTGATGAGACGGCACTGATGGGCACTGATGAGACGGCACTGATGGGTGGCACTGATGGGCAGCCACTGATGGGCACTGAAAGGCAGCGCTGATTGGCATAATTGATGGGCACAGATTGGTCTCACTGATGGGCACAGAAGTGTTTCACTGATGGGCACAGACTGGTGTCACTGATGGGCACAGAGTGGCATCACTAATGGGCACTGTTGGGGCTGCATTTTAATCAGAGCACTGATGATCAGTGCCTCTATCTGACTTGCTGCAGCTTCTAATGCACATCGTGAGAAGCTCACAGTGTGCCGTGAAATCAGAGTAAACTATTTCAGTCCAGGAGAGAAGCCTGTACACCTGTGCAAGACCGAAGGGAAGGCCATTGGTCTGATTTAAACCTTTCTTTGAGATCATTTTCTGATCCCTAAACAATCAGAAGGTAATAATGAGTACCCACCAAGGAAATTTCCGGGAACGTTGGATTAGAGGTTGGATGTTCTTGTGCTGTGTTGTAGGCCTCCTTGCAATTTTTGAGGAATGCATTGTGCAGAAATTGACATCTTGTAATAAACCACCAAACCTTCACCAGGTGTCTCTCATAAATTAGGTCTATCATTGGAAGAAGAGGTGAGAATGAAAATCTGTACGAGGGTCGGGGATGAAAAATCGGAAACGTTTGGTTGAGTAGCAGAAAACAACATTTTGGGTCATTTGAGGCCTTGTCAAGCTGAACAGTGATAACGACCTTGAGCAAGCACTGGCCAGAATTGTTTGTTTTGCCAAGAAGCATGGAGAACACAATGGATGGTATTCATCTCCCACGCATGCATTGCATAATGACTTACATCTATTACTGGTGTGTGCTTCCAATTACCGGGTGGATGGTACCCTTCCACACCTCCTGAATAAGAGCAGACAAAGGACTGCAGGCAGAATGTAGAATTAATTTCTATTTATTTTCTATATTCTACACTCAAAAATGTATTCTCTGTTCTTTTCTCTTTCTTTTTCCCTTCAGGTCTCCCTTTCTTTCCTTCTAACTTTTCTTTCTTTCTTTCCCTTTTCCTTCCTCATGCCTTTCCTTCATTATTTTCTTTCTTCCCTTACTTCCTTCTCCTTCCCTTTTTTCTTCCTTACTCACTCCCTTCCTTCTTCATTTTCTTTCTGCCCTTCCTTTTTTTTCATTCATTATTCCATTTTCTTTCTTCCCTTTCTTCCTTCTTCATTTTCTTTCTTCTCTTCCTTTCTTCCTCCTGCCTTTTTCCTTCCTTCCTTCCTTCCTTCCTTCCTTCCTTCCTTCCTTCCTTCCTTCCTTCCTTTCCCCTTCCTTCCTTCCTTCCTTCCTTCCTTCCTTCCTTCCTTCCTTCCTTCCTTCCTTCCTTCCTTCCTTCCTTCCTTCCTTCCTTCCTTCCTTCCTTCCTTTCCTCTGCCTTCCTTCTTTATTCCCTTTTCTTTCTTCTTCCTTTCTCCCTTTTCCTCCTTCCTTACTTTCTTGTTCCTTTCTTCTCTTCCTTCTTTCTCTCTTCCTTTCTTCTTCATTCCTTCTTCTATTTATTTTTTTCTATCTATCTATCTATCTATCTATCTATCTATCTATCTATCTATCTATCTATCTATCTATCTATCTATCTATCTATCTATCTATCTATCTATCTATCTATCCTAAAATACCAAAAGTATTGGGACACCAGCACATGATCTTTAATGGCATCCCAGTCTTAGTCCGTAGGGTTCAATATTCAACTCTTCTGGGAAGGCCGTCCACAAGGTTTAGGAGTGTGTCTATGGGAATGTTTGACCATTCTTCCAGAAGTGCATTTTGTGCTTTGTGCACTGGTCCAAATCATTTGGTGGAGGGGGGATTATGGTGTGGGGTTGTTTTTCAGGGGTCGGGTTTGGCCTCTTAGTTCCAGTGAAGGGAACACTTAAGGCATCAGCATACCAAGACATTTTAGACAATTTCATGTTCCCAACTTTGTGGGAACAGTTTGGGGATGGCCCCTTCCTGTTCCAACATGACTGCACACCAGTGCACAAAGCAAGGTCCATAAAGACATGGATGAGCGAGTTTGGGGTAGAGGAACTTGACTGGCCTGCACAGAGTCCTGACTTCAACCCGATCGAACACCTTTGGGATGAATTAGAGCGGAGACTGCGAGCCAGGCCTTCTCGTCCAACATCAGTGCCTGACCTCATAAATGTGCTTCTGAAAGAATGGTCAAACATTCCCAGAGACACACTCCTAAGCCTTGTGGACAGCCTTCCCAGAAGAGTTGAAGCTGTTATGGCTGCAAAGGGTGGGCCAACTCAATATTGAACCCTATGGGCTAAAACCTCGTACACACGATCGGATTTTCGGCAGGGAATTGTGTGATGACAAGCTGTTTGCCTAAAATCTGACCATTAGTACGCTCCTTCAGACAATTGTTATCCAACTTCCCGCCAACAAATGTTGGATGGCAGGCTATGACATTTTCGGCGGTCAACGGTCTGTTGTGAGATTTTCTCATCGTCTGTACACAGGTCCGTCACACAAAAGTCCAAAGTACAAGCACGCATGCTTGGAATCAATGCTCACCAAACATGACATTAGCAGAAGGTGCCCAATGGGTGGCGCTCAAGAGCTGAAATTCCACGTAGTACGTCACTACGTTCGTGTTTGTTGGCTGACCATTGTGTACTGTTTGTATGCAAGACAAGTTCCTGGCACACACCCTTCGGACAAAAGTCTGCAACAAGGCACCACGTAAGTATAATTACCACCTTAATCAGCCTCAGAACCTGTGTAATTAATGTGTTCGGGTTTAAAGGGATGAGGTGGCAACTCTAGATCGGATGGAGACGGACCGTAGAGTCCGTTTTCATCCGATCCGCAGACGGATGGAAAAGTAGGGCTTTCCTCTGTCACACTTTAGCGGGTCGGATGTCAGCGGACATGTCACCACTGGCATCCGTCGCTCCACAGACCTGTATGGTGCGTCTGTTCAGGTCCGCCTAAAAAACTGACAGCGCCCCCCCCCCCTCCTGAACCATACCAGGCCGTATGCCCTGCGGGTCCCCCCCACCCCAAAGCACCTTGTCCCCATGTTGATGAGGACAAGGGCCTCTTCCCGACAACCCTGGCCCTTGGTTGTCGGGGTCTGCGGGCGGGGGGCTTATCGGAATCCGGGAGCCCCCTATAATAAGGGGGCCCCCAGATCCCGGCCCCCCACCCTATGTGAATGAGTATGGGGTACATGGTACCCCTACCCATTCACCTAGGGAAAAAGTGTCAATAATAAAACACACTACACAGGTTTTTAAAATAATTTATTAAACAGCTCCGGGGGGGGTCTTCCTCTGGCTTTGGGGGTCTTCTTCCGGCTTCGGGGGTCCCTCCGGTTCCTCTTCTCCCAGGGTCCGGTTGGTTCTTCTCCGTTCTCTCCGGCCTCTTCTCCCGGTGTTCCAGTTCTTCGGCCAGCTCCTCCGCTGTCTTCAGGCCGCTCTTTTGCCAGCGGAGGTCCGGACTTCTGGGCTTCTTGGTTTCTTGTCTTCTTCCCTCTTCTCTTCTCCAGATGTTGACACGACGCTCTCTCTCCGGCTGGACTGCTCTCTGAGGGCTCCGTTGTTGACTTATAAAGGTGGAGACCCTGCCCCCTTATGATGTCACAGTCCCTGGGCATGCTGGGAATGTGATGGTTTAGGGGGCGTGGTCAACATCACCCGGTGACCACACCCCCTAAAACGTCCGCCTATATAAGTCACAATGGAGCCCTCAGAGAGCAGTCCAGCCGGAGAGAGCATCGTGTCAACATCTGGAGAAGAGAAGAGGAAAGAAGACAAGAAGCCCAGAAGTCCGGACCTCCGCTGGCAAAAGAGCAGCCTGAAGACAGCGGAGGAGCCGGCCGAAGAACTGGAACACCAGAAGAAGAGGCCAGAGAGAGCGGAGAAGAACCAACTGGACGCCGGGAGAAGAGGAACCGGAGGGACCCCCGAAGCTGGAAGAAGACCCCCGAAGCCGGCGGAAGACCCCCCCGGAGCTGTTTAATAAATTATTTTAAAAACCTGTGTAATGTGTTTTATTATTGACACTTTTTCCCTAGGTGAATGAGTAGGGGTACCATGTACCCCATACTCATTCACAGAGGGTGGGGGGCCGGGATCTCTGGGCCCTCTTATTATAGGGGGCTCCCGGATTCCGATAAGCCCCCCGCCCGCAGACCCCGACAACCAACGGTAAGGGTTGTCGGGAAGACGCCCTTGTCCTCATCAACATGGGGACAAGGTGCTTTGGGGTGGGGGGGCCCCGCAGGGCGCCCCCTCCCCCAAAGCACCAACCCCCCATGTTGAGGGCATGCGGCCTGGTACGGTTCAGGAGGGGGGGCGCTCGCTCATCCCCACCCCCTTTCCTGACTGGCCGGGCTGCGTGCTCGGATCGGGGTTTGGTATGGACTTTAGGGGGGACCCCACGCCGTTTTTTCGGCGTAGGGGCTTCCCTTTAAAATCCATACTAGACCTAAGGGCCTGGTATGACCCGTGACGGGGCTCGCAAGGTGTTAATCTCGCCGATAAAAGCGGCAAGATTGACTTCCTTTTCTAGTCCCGTCACACCTGAGTCACGTTCAAAATGAACAGACTTCTCCATGTGTGGGCAATTCCGTTCATTCTGAAAGTCCGCCGTAACTCCGGCGAAAGTCCGTCGGAAAGACGGGCGGACTTAGCCCACCGGAAAGTCCGGTCGTGTGTGGGCAAGTCCATCCGTTTTAAAGTCCGGCGCACTTGGCGGACAAAATCTGTCGGAAAGTGTGCCGGACCAAGTATGCCAGAAAGTCCGATCGTGTGTACGCAGCATTAGTCTTAGGACTAAAATGGCATTTTAGTTTTAGTCCCATTTTAGTCTTCTGCAATTGTTTTAGTTTTAGTCGTATTTAGTTGACTAAATCTCCAGTACATTTTAGTCGACTAAAATCTCCTGTACATTTTAGTTGACTAAAACTCATTTTAGTCGTCTGAAATCTAATGGGTATAATTAAATTGTAATGCATTATTTAACATTTCTCTACAATTTCCAAACACCTTATATACTGCTGGAGTGAAAAATCTAATAAGTTATTATTTATGGTATTGAGGTATGAACATGCACTAAGGGCCAGTGTCAATTTTGAAGTCAAATTTCAATTTAGTTTTAGTTTTTTGCCCCGTACACACGGTCGGACATTGATCGGACATTCCGACAACAAAATCCATGGATTTTTTCCTACGGATGTTGGGTCAAACTCGTCTTGCATACACACGGTCACACAAAGTTGTCGGAAAATCCGATCGTTCTGAACGCGGTGACGTAAAACACGTACGTCGGGACTATAAACGGGTCAGTAGCCAATAGCTTCCGTCTCTTAATTTATTCTGAGCATGCGTGGCACTTTGTGCGTCGGATTTGTGTACACGCGATCAGAATTTCCGACAACGGATTTTGTTGTCGGCAAATTTTATAGCCTGCTCTCAAACTTTGTGTGTCGGAAATTCCTATGGAAAATGTGTGATGGAATTTCCGACAACAAGGTCCTATCACACATTTTCCATCGGAAAATCCGACCGTGTGTACAGGGCAGTAGTCTTTTGACTAAAATGCCATTTTAGTTTTAGTCGTATTTTAGTCATCTCAGTTGTTTTAGTTTTAGTCGTATTTTAGTCGACGAAATTAACACCGGTTCCAGTGCGTCCTGGTTCACCGTTTCACGTGCGATTTCAGCCGAAATTTTTGGCTGAATTCGACCTGAAACTGACCAAAAGACACACAGAGTTCCCGTGCCAATTCGCACCGGAGCCGCATCGGAGATATGTGAAGCGGCTCCATAGAGAGCCGGTCAAAATCTCCTGCTATTGCGAATCCAGCCTTCCTGCAGAATGCTTCACATGGTACAGAGTAGGGTGGAAGACTTTACTACCGCTTTATACATTCCAATGCAGCAGGTGAATGTTGTAATTGGGATATGGTGTGAATTGCAGCGTGGAAAGAGTTTGGTATTGGGCGCTCAGCGTGTGAAGATGTCGCTGGGTAATCTGTTGTCAGAGCAATGGCTGCTGCGGGTAATTATTAGAAAATAATGTGCTATTAGCAACCCCAATGAATTTGCACCAGTGAAGAAACATGTAATTAGCTTGCTACTTGGCAGCTATTAAGAGGTGTTAATTAGGTGCTACTGTGTTCACATCAGCAGGTTTTGTACAAACAGCTGTGAAGCCGCCGTGAGACGACACACCGCAATGTGACCTTGACAGCGTTCGGGGGCCCTCAGAAGAAATACGCAGGACAAAATAAACATCCGCAGAGCTGGGAGCTATGACGAGCCGCATTAGCCGTGCCTGAAAACCTGGCGGAATTCATGGGGAAATCTGGACCAAATACGACATCAAGCAAGAAAGAAGAACAAGGAAAGAAAAAAAAAAAAACGTACGCATTAATAATTACAAAAGTCCGTTTTTTTTTTGTTTTTTTTCAACGCGGTCAGTAATCTCTTCTATCGGTGCTTGTGGCCATTTTCTGAGACTTCATCATTCTATAATTATTTTTGGAATGCACCCCTTGTTTTGAGATTAACCCCTTGGCGCAAATATGCGGCCTCTCGGCGGGTGGGTCTTGGCGCTGAGCGGCCGCAGATTTGCGTGAATTCCCGCCGTCTCCCGTGGGGGTCCCCTGCAGGGGAGGGGGGTGGCGTTGGTTTGCCATCCCCCCAAAATATTGAGCACCAGCCACCACTGGTCAGGATACCCGTCTGACAGGGACAATACTTAGAGTCAGGGAAAGGTTCCGGAGGAGTAGAGAAAAGTGTAGGAACATGCTATCCTTCCTAGAAACCTCCCCATTTGGGTACGGACCAGCCAGGCAGCATCTCGCCCCTCAAGACAGATGCTGTTGGCTTCTCTAAGACTGTCATCCACTGACATGCCGCTGTTACATCCTTTGAGTGTTCCCGCTAGGGTTGCCTTCCCACCGGGCCTGTTGTGTATTGCTGGACCTCCTGTTTTTTGCAGCTGGACTCTGAGTATTTTCTGCTGCACCACGTTGCACCTACCTACAAGCAGTCAGATGTACAGACACAGTCTCCTAGATCTCTGATCTCTATTTTTGACAAATGTGAAAGTTTAGGATGTCCAAAATATTTGTATTTAACTGAATGAGAAAGGAAGGAAAGGGAAGCCACCAGCTATTTCTTGTACCAGCTTATCATGGAGAAAAGGACTGGAGGCTTTCAAATTCTTTTACCGATTTCCTTCCCCCACCATTGGGTTGGGAGCTAAATGGTGGTTTTCTGCTTCTATCCCACATAGGGGATTGTCCTCCCATCCAGCCAAATCTGGCAAAGCTCATCTCGTGTTTACACTTTGGTATTTGGCCTGCTTTTAGCAATTGTTCTGGATGAAAAATCTAACAATGTACAAAAGGGAGCTCAGGCCAAGAAATAAGTAAATATTACCAGAAAGATATGTGGCGGACGGGGGGGACATGAAACAGCCACATCTGTGAGAGATGAACATAATTCTTAGAGCGAGAGGAGAGAAGGAAACACGATGGCTATAAACACGAGGAGAGAAATGTCTAAGATCTCAGCCTCAGGGACCACCAATAAAACATGGCGTGAGCGAAGGTGGAGAGACTTGGCGCAGAGTCTAAAAATATTAATGTGAACCACACATGGAAATCCTGAATCCTGCATCATCCTTTTCGGCTTAGGAAGATTTCTGGGTCTTTCCATTTTCAAATTCACCTCTGATGCTTTCACATTACAGAGAATACATTAAATGGCCAATGGTAAGAGGAACCCTCTCTCCGAATAGTTGAGTTCAAATGTTTCCAGATAATGGTATTGCTAATATTACGGCACACAAAGACATTTGATTCCAACCTTGTGGTTACACTTTGGGGAAGACTCTTCCATCTCTGTAGACATGGTTTGAAAAGTTTTGGTTTTGGGGAACTCAAGTGTCCTGCACAGAGCCCCAACCTCAAACCCTACCGAGCACCTTTGAGATGAATTGGAATTATGGTTGCCACCTCATCCTTTTAAACCCGAACACATATTAATTACACAGGTTCTGTGGCCGATTAAGATGGTAATTAAACTCACTTGGTGCCTTATCTGCATTTAATTAGCCTCAGAACCTGTGTAATTTAAAGGTGTTCGGGTTTAAAGGGATGAGGTGGCAACTCTAATTGGAATGCCAAGTGTGAGCCAAGTCTTTGATCCAACACCAGGACCTGGCTACAAATAGGCACAGATTCCCACACACACATACCAAAAGCCTTCCCAGAAAAGTGGAGGCTAACAGTCACCAGATCTCTGCTCACGGAGCTCTGAGAACCAAGCGATCAGCAATTTATGATTGCTCGGGTCCCAGTCTTAGAGCCGTCGGGGGGACAGATGCATCGGACCGATGTTGCATCCACCTAGCTAAGTATGATTCTTGGGGAAAAAAATGCCGAACTTCTGTTTTAATCAGAAATAATTTGGTCAAGGTGAACCTCACCAGTAAGACTGTGACAATATAACAAATTGGTTGAAGAGTGGAAACTCGTCATATCCTTGCAGGACATCAGTGTTCAAACTCCTCACACTTATATATAACTCTCCCCACTTTCCCATCCCCTTTTACGTTGAGCAATAATTATATTATTGAACAATTGTATGGAAGCATATTTAGCAAAACTGCATACCTAGCTCTTATCATACATCCAGGCCTTTTTATGATGACTCAAGGGCCCTTTAAAGAAGGCCATATCGCATTACTCCACTTCAGATAAGCTAAAAAGCAGACTCACAGCTATGAAGGCACCTAGCCAAGCTACAAATTCTACTAGTTTCACACAAACAACCTAACAATAAAGGCCCCGACTTGGGACGAGGCTCGCTGTCCCCCCCCCCTCTCTTCCCCCCTCTCCCCCCCCCTCCTACCTACCTTGCCCGTCTTCCTCCCTGTTCCTCCTCCCACCTCTTTTCTTTCCTCTACCTGTCATTCCAACACTTTTCTTTACTCTTATACTACTCTTTTGGGCTATCTATAGTCATGATTTTTTTTTTTACCTATAGTATTCTGCTCTTTAACATCAATCCCCTCACAACCTCCAACAGATTGGTTGAACACCAACGTCTATACGCTGATGGTATTCAGATTACTTGTCTATTCATTCCGAGTTCCTGGACACCTGGGAGCAGCATGATCCCGTAGGGGCGTCCAGATCTCAGGAATTTTAGTTAACACGACTAGGGATGAGCCGAACATCCCCCTGTTCGGTTCGCACCAGAACATGCGAACAGGAAAAAAGTTAGTCTATGGGATACGAACATGAATAATCAAAAGTGCTAATTTTAAAGGCTAATATGCAAGTTATTGTCATAAAAAGTGTTTGGGGACCTGGGTCCTGCCCCAGGGGACATGGATCAATGCAAAAAAAATTTTTAAAAATGGCCATTTTTTCAGGAGCAGTGATTTTAATAATGCGTAAAGTCAAACAATAAAAGTGTAATATCCCTTTAAATTTCGTACCTGGGGGGTGTCTATAGTATGCCTGTAAAGGGGCGCATGTTTCCTGTGTTTAGAACAGTCTGACAGCAAAATGACATTTTGAAGGAAAAAAGCGGGAACCCCCGAACCAAAATTTAAAAAAAAAAAATGACGTGGGAGTCCTCCTAAATTCCATAAATTCCTCCTAAATTCCATACCAGGCCCTTCAGGTCTGGTATGGATATTAAGGGGAACCCCGGCCAAAATGAAAAAAAAAAATGACGTGGGGTTCCCCCTAAATTCCATACAAGACCCTTATCCGAGCACGCAACCTGGCAGGCAGCAGGAAAAGAGGGGGGGACGAGAGTGCGCCCCCCCCCCTCCTGAACCGTACCAGGCCACATGCCCTCAACATTGGGAGGGTGCTTTGGGGTAGCCCCCCAAAACACCTTGTCCCCATGTTGATGAGGACAAGGGCCTCATCCCCACAACCCTTGTGGTTGTGGGGGTCTGCGGGCAGGGGGCTTATCGGAATCTGGAAGCCCCCTTTAACAAGGGGACCCCCAGATCCCGGCCCCCCCCCTGTGTGAAATGGTAAGGGGGTACAAAAGTACCCCTACCATTTCACTAAAAAACTGTCAAAAATGTTAAAAATGACAAGAGACAGTTTTTGACAATTCCTTTCTTTAAATACTTCTTCTTTCTTCTATCTTCCTTCATCTTCTGGTTCTTCTGGCTCTTCTGGTTCTTCCTCTGGCGTTCTCGTCCAGCATCTCCTCCGCGGCGTCTTCTATCTTCTTCTCCTCGGGCCGCTCTGCACCCATGGCATGGGGGGAGGCTCCCGCTCTTCTCTTCATCTTCTTCATCTTCTTCTCTTCTTCTTTTCTTCTCTTCTTCTCTTCTTCTCTTCTTCATTTTCTTCTCCGGGCCGCTCCGCACCCATGCTGGCATGGAGGGAGGCTCCCGCTGTGTGACGGCGCTCCTCGTCTGACAGTTCTTAAATAAAGGGGGCGGGGCCACCCGGTGACCCCGCCCCCCTCTGACGCACGGGACATGACGGGACTTCCCTGTGGCATTCCCCGTGACGTCACAGGGAAGTCCCGTCAAGTCACCGTGCGTCAGAGGGGGCGGGGTCACCGGGTGGCCCCGCCCCCCGTTATTTAAAAACTGTCAGACGAGGAGCGCCGTCACACAGCGGGAGCCTCCCTCCATGCCAGCATGGGTGCGGAGCGGCCCGGAGAAGAAAATGAAGAAGAGAAGAAGAGAAGAAAAGAAGAAGAGAAGAAGAGAAGAAGATGAAGAGAAGAGCGGGAGCCTCCCCCCATGCCATGGGTGCGGAGCGGCCCGAGGAGAAGAAGATAGAAGACGCCGCAGAGGAGATGCTGGACGAGAACGCCGGAGGAAGAACCAGAAGAACCAGAAGATGAAGGAAGATAGAAGAAAGAAGAAGTATTTAAATAAAGGAATTGTCAAAAACTGTCTCTTGTCATTTTTAACATTTTTGACAGTTTTTTAGTGAAATGGTAGGGGTACTTTTGTACCCCCTTACCATTTCACACAGGGGGGGGCGGGATCTAGGGGTCCCCTTGTTAAAGGGGGCTTCCAGATTCCGATAAGCCCCCCGCCCGCAGACCCCCACAACCACCGGCTAGGGTTGTGGGGATGACGCCCTTGTCCTCATCAACATGGGGACAAGGTGTTTTGGGGGGCTACCCCAAAGCACCCTCCCAATGTTGAGGGCATGTGGCCTGGTACGGTTCAGGAGGGGGGGGGCGCACTCTCGTCCCCCCCTCTTTTCCTGCGGCCTGCCAGGTTGCGTGCTCGGATAAGGGTCTGGTATGGATTTTTGGGGGGACCCCACGCCGTTTTTTGGGGGGTTTTTGGCGCGGGGTTCCCCTTAAAATCCATACCAGACCTGAAGGGTATGGTATGGAATTTAGGGGGAACCCCACGTAATTTTTTTTTAAAATTTTGGCCGGGGTTCCCCTTAATATCCATATCAGACCTGAAGGGCCTGGTATGGAATTTAGGGGGACTCCTACGTCATTTTTTTTTTTTTAAATTTTGGTTCGGGGTTCCCCTTTGGGGAATTCCCATGCCGTTTTTATCAATGAACTTCTATGTGTATTGTCGGCAATGCAATAGCCGCGGTAGTTTTAAATGAGTTTTTTCCTTCAAAATGTCATTTTGCTGTCAGACTGTTCTAAACACAGGAAACATGCGCCCCTTTACAGGCATACTATAGACACCCCCCAGGTACGAAATTTAAAGGGATATTACACTTTTATTGTTTGACTTTAAGCATTATTAAAATCACTGCTCCTGAAAAAACGGCCGTTTTTAAAAAATTTTTTTGCATTGATCCATGTCCCCAAACACTTTTTATGACAATAACTTGCATATTAGCCTTTAAAATTAGCACTTTTGATTTCTCCCATAGACTTTTAAAGGGTGTTCCGCGGCATTCGAATTTGCCGCGAACACCCCAAATTGTTCGCTGTTCGGCGAACTTGCGAACAGCCAATGTTCGAGTCGAACATGAGTTCGACTCGAACTCGAAGCTCATCCCTAAACAGGACTAACAGCAAAAGTTCTGAAAGCTGTTGAGATAATACACTATGTTTATATTGAAGACAGAACGCATAACATTGTATTGATCTGCCCATGTATGTTTCTTTATTGCTAAATCAGATTGCCCGATGTCGAGCATCCGATCTTGTTCATGTTTTCATCTTCCGTTTGGAAAATTATTTTATATACAATAAAAACTTATTGAACCTAAAGAAGGCCATATCCTAGGAACTGGTATATTCTTAGGTTTCATCTCTCATGGAGAGCGGCAATAGGGAAACTACTCGCTGATTAAAATCTAAAAAAAATCTGCACATTCATCCAGCGCTCAGGGCAAAGATACCAAACTGCGCCCCTCCTTCCTTTAGGGTTAGCAGTGATGCCACTGTCACTACTCCTGTCAGCCTGGTAACAGAAGCATCTGTCATAGGGCTCTCCCATCCCTGCAATGAACCATTGCGCCCAGGGTGGCCGTCCCTCCTGCCCACCCCTTGTCCCGGCCATGCTCCAAACTCCTACTGGAGTTTTGGCTGGAGTCCTACTTTAATGTTAATACTTTATATTTTTTTAAAAAAGGGGTCACCCCAGTACCACATCGGTACATTTTTGAACAGAAGTTAAACTTTTTTTTTTTTTTTTTCTAGCTTGCAGACTTTACAGGTACCATTGGACACAACAATGTATTATTTACAATTGATTTATGAAGCACTTTACACATACAGTATATTGTACATTTACCGTCATTCTCTGCCCTCAAGGAGCTTACAATCTAAGGTCCCTAACTCACATTCATACATACACATACTGGGGCCAATTTAGACAGGATCCAATTAAAGTTGAAGTAAACTTCCATCTTTTACTTTTACCTATAGGTAAGCCTATAATAAGTCTTACCTATAGGTAGTGTAAATACAGTGGCGGCTGGTGCTGTATATTTTTTTTGGGGGGGGGGTGGCAAACAAGACATCGTGCCAACAGCCCCCCTGCTCGGTTGGCCCAGCACTTACCCCATCTAGGTGGGCAGCTTCGGCCCCTTCCTGCATCTCCTCCTCCTCTGTGTCTTGGGCTTCACGGTGGCTTCCTCCTCGGTGGCTTCCCTCCTCCTTCCCGCGGCCAATACGATCGCTTCTTCTCTCGGCCAAACGCTTCCTGATTGGCTGGGAGGAAAATCAGGAAGATCATAGCGAATATTATTTTGCTATTGGCACACAACTGGGTGGGCTCAGGACGCAGTGCTCTGCTGCCTGAGCCCACCCTTTTTTGAAGCCTCTGGCCTCTGGCTCTAATCACGTGCTTCTAAAAAAAAAAAAAAAAAACCCCATTGAAATCCATGCTTTCTGGTGCCCTGCATGTAGATTGGGGGCGGGGCTCATGGATTAGGGGGGCTCCGCTCCTGATGGACGGGCCGCCAATGTGTAAATATCTCCTAAACCGGCACCATTTAGGAGATATTTACATTACATGCAGCCAGTGACATCACTGTCACATGCGCTTTGAAGGAACGGCCACCAGAGCCCTGTGCCTGTGGCGGCTCCCACGCACACGAGCAGGAGTGACCTCATTACGGCTCCGGCCAGTCACAGAGCCAGAGTCTGCGAACCCGGAAGCAAGACGGATGAAGATGGGGGCCCCTGCAGTGCTGATTTCTTGGCGGGGGGGGGGCTTTGTTTTAAGGTAAGTTTAACATAATGTGCTAGTATGTGATGCATACTGGCACATTTTGGCTTTACCTTGCAGGTACCCAAAAAAAAACCACAAAAAAATGCTTTAACCATTTTAACCTACCAGCAAGTCTTCAGAGTCTGGGAGGAAACCCATGCAAGCACAAGAAGAACATGCAAACTCCACACAGGTGGTGCCATGGTTGAAGTTCGAACCAATGACAATAGCGTTGCCAGGCAGAAGTGCTAACCACTTATTATGTTTATTATTCACATAACCTTTGGGGTCCTAAAATGCCACTACACGTGTCAATATATATATATATATATATACAGTGGCTTGCGAAAGTATTCGTCCCCCTTGAACTTTTCAACCTTTTGCCACATTTCAGGCTTCAAACATAAAGATATAAAATTTAAATTTTTTGTGAAGAATCACCAACAAGTGGGACACAATTGTGAAGTGGAACGAAATCTATTGGATTTTTGAAACTTTTTTAACTAATAAAAAAATTTAAAGTGGGGCGTGCAAAATTATTCGGCCCCCTTGCGTTAATACTTTGTAGAGCCACCTTTTGCTGCGATTACAGCTGCAAGTCGCTTGGGGTATGTCTCTATCAGTTTTGCACATTGAGAGACTGAAGTTCTTGCCCATTCTTCCTTGCAAAACAGCTCGAGCTCAGTGAGGTTGGATGGAGAGCATTTGTGAACAGCAGTTTTCAGCTCTTTCCACAGATTCTCGATTGGATTCAGGTCTGGACTTTGATTTGGCCATTCTAACACCTGGATACGTTTATTTGTGAACCATTACTTTGTAGATTTTGATGTATGTTTGGGATCATTGTCTTGTTGGAAGATAAATTTCCGTCCCAGTTTCAGGTCTTTTGCAGACTCCAACAGGTTTTCATCCAGAATGGTCCTGTATTTGGCTGCATCCATCTTCCCCTCAATTTTAACCATCTTCCCTGTCCCTGCTGAAGAAAAGCAGGCCCAAACCATGATGCTGCCACCACCATGTTTCACGGTGGGGATGGTGTGTTTGAGTGTGATGAGCTGTGTTGCTTTTACGCCAAACATATCGTTTTGCATTGTGGCCAAAAAGTTGGATTTTGGTTTCATCGGACCAGAGCACCTTCTTCCACATGTTTGGTGTGTCTCCCAGGTGGCTTGTGGCAAACTTTAGACGAGACTTTTTATGGATATCTTTGAGAAATGGCTTTCTTCTTGCCACTCTTCCATAAAGGCCAGATTTGTGCAGTGTACGACTGATTGTTGTCCTATGGACAGACTCTCCCACCTCAGCTGTAGTTCTCTGCAGTTCATCCAGAGTGATCATGGGCCTCTTGGCTGCATCTCTGATCAGTCTTCTCCTTGTCTGAGCTGAAAGTTTAGAGGGACAGCCAGGTCTTGATAGATTTGCAGTGGTCTGATACTCCTTCCATTTCAAAATGATCGCTTGCACAGTGCGCCTTGGGATGTTTAAAGCTTGGGAAATCTTTTTGTATCCAAATCCGGCTTTAAACTTCTCCACAACAGTATTACGCACCTGCCTGGTGTGTTCCTTGGTCTTCATGATGCTCTCTGCTCTTTCAACAGAACCCTGAGGCTGGGTTCACACTGGTGCGACACGACAGCCGTCCTACTTTGGATCCGACTTTGCCCTGCGACATGAAGCCGGCATGTGTCCGACTTTCAATGAACGGGGATCCAACTTGGATCCCCGACAATGCCCGGCATTGTTTGGTATGAATCTTTAGGGGGAACTCTGCGCCAAATTTTAAATAAAAATCCGGCATGGGTTCCCCCTCCAAGAGCATACCAGGCCCTTGGGTCTGGTATGGACCTTGAAGGGAACCCCCTACGCCGAAAAAACGGCGTGGGGGGTCGCCCCCAATCCATACCAGACCCTTATCCGAGCACGCAGCCCGGCCGGACAGGAATGGGGGTGGGGACGAGCGAGCGCCCCCCCCCTCCTGAACCGTACCAGGCCGCATGCCCTCAACATGGGGGGTGGTGCCTTGGGGGAGGGGGCGCGCTGCGGCCCCCCCACCCCAAAGCACCTTGTCCCCATGTTGATGAGGACAAGGGCCTCTTCCCGACAACCCTGGCCGTTGGTTGTCGGGGTCTGCGGGCGGGGACTTATCGGAATCCGGGAGCCCCCTTTAATAAGGGGGCCCCCAGATCCCGGCCCCCCACCCTATGTGAATGAGTATGGGGTACAGCGTACCCCTACCCATTCACCTAGGAAAAAAGTGTCAATTTAAAAAAAAACACTACACAGATTTTTAAAGCATTTTATTAGACAGCTCCGGGGGTCTTCTTCCGACTTCGGGGGTCTCTCCGGTTCTTCTCCACGCTCTCCGGATCTTCTGCCGGGCTCCTCCGCTCTCTTCTGCTCTTTTGCCGCTCTTTTGCTAAAGCGGAGGAGCCTGGTCTTCAATCTTCTGCCTTCTGCCTTCTGCCCTCTTCTCCTGATGTTGACACGACGCTCTCTGGAGCTAGAATGCTCTCTGTGCGCTCTGTTCTGACTTATATAGGCGGTGACCCCGCCCCCTTATGCCGTCACAGTCCCTGGGCATGCTGGGACTATGACGGCATAAGGGGGCGTGGTCATCGGGTGATGACCACGCCCCCTAAAATGTCACAGTCCCAGCATGCCCAGGGACTGTGACGGCATAAGGGGGCGGGGTCACCGCCTATATAAGTCAGAGCAGAGAGCACAGAGAGCATTCTAGCTCCAGAGAGCGTCGTGTCAACATCAGGAGAAGAGGGCAGAAGGCAGAAGATTGAAGACCAGGCTCCTCCGCTTTAGCAAAAGAGCGGCAAAAGAGCAGAAGAGAGCGGAGGAGCCCGGCAGAAGATCCGGAGAGCGTGGAGAAGAACCGGAGAGACCCCCGAAGTCGGAAGAAGACCCCCGGAGCTGTCTAATAAAATGCTTTAAAAATCTGTGTAGTGTTTTTTTTTAAATTGACACTTTTTTCCTAGGTGAATGGGTAGGGGTACGCTGTACCCCATACTCATTCACATAGGGTGGGGGGCCGGGATCTGGGGGCCCCCTTATTAAAGGGGGCTCCCGGATTCCGATAAGTCCCCGCCCGCAGACCCCGACAACCAACGGCCAGGGTTGTCGGGAAAAGGCCCTTGTCCTCATCAACATGGGGACAAGGTGCTTTGGGGTGGGGGGGCCGCAGCGCGCCCCCTCCCCCAAGGCACCACCCCCCATGTTGAGGGCATGCGGCCTGGTACAGTTCAGGAGGGGGGGGGCGCTCGCTCGTCCCCACCCCCATTCCTGTCCGGCCGGGCTGCGTGCTCGGATAAGGGTCTGGTATGGATTGGGGGCGACCCCCCACGCCGTTTTTTCGGCGTAGGGGGTTCCCTTCAAGGTCCATACCAGACCTAAGGGCCTGGTATGCTCTTGGAGGGGGAACCCATGCCGGATTTTTATTTAAAATTTGGCGCAGAGTTCCCCCTCAAGATCATCTGAGCACAAGTCGCGTGCCGAAGTCGGATCATGCAAGACGGCAATCCGACTTTGATCCGACTTCAATGATAGTCAATAGGCTGAAGTAGGATCAAAGTCAGACCAAAGTAGTACAGGGAGCATTTCTAAAGTCGGAACGACTTGTGTCGGACCAGTTAGGACGGCTCCCATAGGGAAACATTAAATTTCACACGTCATGCGACATGAGCTCCCAATGTCGGAGCGTTTGTCGGACCAGTGTGAACCCAGCCTCAGACTATCACAGAGCAGGTGCATTTATACAGAGTCTTGATTACACACAGGTGGATTCTATTTATCACCATCAGTCATTTAGGACAACATTGGATCATTCAGAGATCCTCACTGAACTTCTGGAGTGAGTTGGCTGCACTGAAAGTAAAGGGGCCGAATAATTTTGCACGCACCACTTTTCAGTTTTTTGATTGCTAAAAAAGTTTAAAATATCCAATAGATTTCGTTCCACTTCACAATTGTGTCCCACTTGTTGGTGATTCTTCACAGAAAATTAAAATTTTATATCTTTATGTTTGAAGCCTGAAATGTGGCAAAAGGTTGAAAAGTTCAAGGGGGCCGAATACTTTCGCAAGCCACTGTATATATACACATATACACACAATATAGAATCACTCATTTCCAGAGAAATGAAAGGACACTTAACACCAGAATTGGCCCTAATACATTTTCATAGCTTTGGTTTTACAAAGTATATTAGTATAATACACAAAGAAGAGGTTAAGGCCCATGGCAGAGCGTCCTCTCACTTTAAGACGCATTTCACATAATAAATCAGCTTCTTCAGGACTGAACAGAAATACAGTGGCACACACGCTAAATCTAACAACACATTTGATTAGAAACAAGGTATTTGTATATGGAGTTATACAGAAATATATACAAAGAATAATGAAAAATGTAATTTGTATTCAATCCACATACTTAAACTGTTGACTTGGCAAAACGTGTATGGCCATTGCTGCTTATATTTTAATTCCCCCCACGACCACTAACATTCTAATGAAATTATTGAATAAAACATATTTTCATTACATTATTATACTGTACCTTACTTTGGACCCCTGGTGCCCAACCTGCGGCCCTTTGGTGTATGATGTGCGGCCCCCAGACCTTAGCAGACTGTAGAGGGAACATTGATTAGGGGAATAGCATTGATCTCTATTAGTCTCATGTAACGTTCCCAGATTGGTATTGTCTTCTGCATCTCCCCATCCAACAACGTATCCTGTCCTCACTCTCTGACCCTCATTTCCTGTATTAGCTCTACAGTCTCTGACACTCCTCTCCAGCATTACATATACTGAACATTATGTGTGGCCCTTTGGTGATGTCAGGGACCACATTTGAGGCCCCTTTACTCATAAGTTGACAACCACTGCTTTAGATCCAGTGATATCCTCACTGTGATTTTTTTATTTTTCGTACCTAAGCCGGATCGTTCCAGCGATGGGGACGAGCACAGCAGCTCCAGCCGCTGTCCGGGGTCCTCATTGGATAGATTGATAGCAGTGGGATCAATCAAATCCAGTGACACGGGAGCTGGGGGGCAGGACTGAGTCCTGCTGCCTGTGTCAAGGGACGCAGCAGCAGGACTCGGGAGCGAGCCTGCATGAGTGCCCCCTTAAAAAGCGGGTCTCCGTGGGGGCACTCGAGAAGAGGAGGAGCCAGGAGCACTGCCGGGGGGACCCCAGAAAAGGAACATCAGGGCTGCTCTGTGCAAAACTCTTGCACAGGGGAGGTAAGTATAACATGTTTGTTATTTAAAAAAAAAACAAAAAAAAAACGAAGCTTTACAATTACTTTAAAGCAGAACTTCAGTCATTTTTTCATCTTTCCACCTATTAAATCTTCTGCCCTTGTTGTTGTTTTAACTTTGGATAGTAAAACATTTTTTGTCTGCCTGTAAATCCCTTATACAGCCCACTTCCTGTTTCTTGTCTGGTCATTAGCCATAGCTCCCAACTGTCCCTGATTTGGAGGGACTGTCCCTGATTTGGAGGGACTGTCCCTGATTTGGAGCAATGTCCCTCTGTCCCTCTTTCTTCTTCATTTGTCCCTCAATTTGGTCTGATCTATATAGTTGTATATAAAATGCACGTTTTATCTTTCAAAAAGTGTTTCCCAGCGCTAAACCTTTCATCCAAATTCTAAATTGCTGCATTTGTACATTTTAAAAGCCAATAAAATGAATAGTAGTGGTAAAAAAAAAATCCCTTGTGGATTCAATTTTTTTGGTTAATTCTCCTTTAAGGGGGTGTGGCAGGGGGCGTGTCCTATACCTACATACATTTGCCAGTAGCTGTCCCTCATTCCCATCTCTAAATGTTGGGCGGTATAATTAAAAAGAAAGGAAAAGGTTGCGCTATTTGAAAAGAATAATCTAAAAAAAAAAAAAAAAAAATGCTATAAAAATGTTGCAAAACCCAAATAATGTAGTTTGGGTAAAAAAACAATATTAAACCCAATCAGCATCCAAAAACACAATGTATAATTGAAAAAAATCCACATAAAGAATTCATATCGTGAAAAATAAATGAAAGAAACACTGTGTACAAAGTCCACATAAAGAAAGTGCTGAGTCAAATTCCAAAGTGAAGAAAGAAAGTAAGGATGAAAAATGAAGGTTTCACTTCCACCACAACCACCGGGGGGGAGCGAGGGATAGACCTCTCCTTGGAGTGCACACCAAATGGTAGTAGAGACCCTTACCAGATAAGGTGGACCTCCTATCTATAGCGAGGTCATCAACACTTGCAGATATAGCCCTCTGCGGGGTCTTATGGGACGATCCAAGGTATCAGAGCCTCCAAACTCCTACCCTGTTTCCCCGAAAATAAGACCTAGCGTGATTGTCGGTGATGGCTGCAATAAAAGCCCTACCCCCCAAATAAGCCCTACCCTGTTTCCCCAAAAATAAGCCCACCCCTGAAAATAAGACCTACAAGGACTTTAACTAGGGCTTATTTGGGGGGTAGGGCTTATATTGCAGCCATCACCGACAATCACGCTAGGTCTTATTTTCAGAGAAACAGGGTATTGTCCTCCTCTCTCCTTACGCCACTTTACTGTTCAATGTAGAGGAACTCTCCTTCCGTTTGTGAAACTGGACGTTCTTCACTTGTACTCACAGCCCCCACTTGTAAGGTGGTCTTCCTAGTCCCAGGTCCTGTTTCTACATGTCCCTGTGAGACATGAGAGGAGCTGCAATCCACGAGGGGTACACATGCAGGAAGCAGCCAGAGGTGGCAGTAAAGAGCCTGACTGTGAGCTGAATAATTATGATAAATAAATATGATTAGCCTAGGCTTATGACATGTACAGCTCTCAAAGAGAGAGAGGGAGAGAGAGAGAGAGAGAGAGAGAGAGAGAGAGAGAGAGAGAGAGAGAAAGAGAGAGAGAGTTTGCCAGGAAGGGAGGGGGGATGAGTCATAAGAGGGCCAATGAGAGCTGCAGAGCTGGAGGTGTGCCTCTGTGTAAACCCAGGAAGTGAACAGGCAGCAGCTTCAACTGCCCACGGTTAAAATGGCTGCAGCCGGATTCAGTGGAGGGAGATTTCTGCAGCATATTTGGCAAGAACGGAATCACAGTATATATAAAATAACATGCAAAGTGGTTGGAGGGAAGCTTCAGAACGGCAAAGATGTTTTTATTACAAATTATGTGAGCAGACTGCAGTTCCTCTTTAAGTACAAGAGAGGAGCCGGTACCATCTGTACAAGACTGAAGGGAAGGCCGGAGTTCCACTTTAATACCACAAAAAAAACTCTTATGATAAGTTTGAACTTAAAACAAAATTGGTAATAAAATATTCCATTATGACTGCTACAAGAAAAAGTTAAACGCCCTCCATAGTTCATTATTTAGCTCCATAAACGTCTGTTGTGTTCCCGATGATTAAAAATCCCATAAAAAAAGGAAGACAATGAAATGTGGATGTTTGTACAGGAGAGGGGCGGCAATCAGCACTTTGATTGGCTTTTTTTTTACAGACCAAATGACAACGTTTGACTTGTTTATTGGCTGTTATAAAACACAAATGTTCATCATTTTAAGCAGCTGCAAATTTTATGATTTTCCCAAAGAGGAAGCTGAATTGTTATTCAAGCGTGGATTTATTTCCGAAACTTGACGTGCGTCTGTTCACCTTTGTTCCTAAAAAAAAGTCAAGGAGCTTTTGTATCCATTTTTTTTTTTGTTTTTTTAAATTCCCCAACTTAAAGCCACTTTCACATTTGATCTCTGCTGTCACGCATTGGTAAGCAGCAACCAAAGCTGTAGCAGGAATTAAGCCCCTTGTTGCTTTTGAGAGGTGCTACCGCCTGCCAATCGGGACCCGTTCAAATAAATGGGGCCACTCTGCACCCCCCCCCCCCCCGCAACCGCGTGCTTCTGCGGGGTCCAAGGGGTTAAAGTAGGTGATGATAAAGCAACACAACGCGGCCTGCTTTAACCCCTTGTTTGTTTGTACTGCACAAGGGTGCAGGGCGCTTGCAGAGCGGCCTCATTCACTTGAATGGGTCACGCTTGGCAGGTTCTACAAAACCACCAACCATGACGGGGGAGTATAACGCCCGCTGCAGCCGCGACGTGTGTAGATCTCTGGCCGCTACAGCTAAAGAGGGGGATAAAAAACATGTCCTAACTACTTGCCGACCAGCCGCCGTCGTTATACGGTGGCAGGTTGGCTCCCCTTGCGCGAATCGCCGTAGCTGTACGACGTAAGGGTCGCCGCCTGTCCGGGGTTCACCCGGACAGTTCGGGTTTGGAATCGTGCGGACACCTGAACACGTTATTCAGACTGGGCTATGGCTTCCCAGCAGGAATGCTGGCTGCAGTTGTCTAAGCTGAGAGTGTCTGTTACACTCTTTTTCTTACATTGGCCAAAGCCAACACTAAACAAAACTAACAATCCCCCCCCCACCCCCCCACACCGACGGGAGAAGAGAGAGGCCTCAATCTGAACCCTTTTCTCCCACTAGGGTCGCCACCCATCCAGGATTCACCTGGACCGTTCGGGTTTGGAATCACGTGTCCGGGTTCCGACTGCCTGAAACCCGGACACGTTATTCAGACTGGACTATGGCTTCCCAGAAGGTTTGCTGGCTGCAGTTGTCTAAGCTGAGTGTGTCTGTTATACTCTCTTTCATGCTGCCCAAAGCCAACACTAACAATCCCCCCCCCACCCCCCAAACACACACAGATGGGAGAGGAGAGAGATCTCGATCTGCACCTCTTCCCCCCACCCCTCTGTGTCTGCCCACACTCCAATCCCCGGAGCTGTGCCTCAGAAAAGGAAAGTTGGGGCTGGAAATTTGAAGTCCAACCGCCTCAGGTACATTTGAATGAGAGGTGCTGACTGCCAAGGGTTGAGTGAGCTCACCATCCATCCCTGTCTACGACTGAAGTCTCCCCTTCTCTCTCCTGCCTCTGAGTGAGTACACTAAGGCAAATCAGGGTTCTCAGAGCACCCCTTACATCAGAATTCACCTTTACACCAGAGTCCACAGTGTTCCCGCTTACATCAGAGTCCTCTCTGTACATCAGAGTGCTCAGTGTTCCCCCTTAAATCAGGGTTCCCAGAGCATCCCTTATGTCAGAGTCCCCAGAGTTCTCCCTTACATCAGAGTCTGCAGAGTCCCCCCTTACAGTGGAAGGGAACTCTGCGGGTTCAGATGTAAAAGGGGAACTCTGTGGACTCTGATGTAAAGGGGGACTCTTGTTATTTACTTCACATGATTCGAAATGTTATTTAATAGCAAAATACCATATACGGTATGTATAGTTTTTACTATTAAAAAAAAAAATTGCTGTTTGCCGCTAAAATGTTCAGGTTTGATTTGAAGAAAAGGTGGCAACTCTAGTACGACGGCCCCTTTAAGGGGTATAGGGGGCATGCGCACACGCGTGCCAGTCGCGTGATGTCGGAGCCGATGTCCGCCGGCGACCCACAAATGTTTCTGAGAGAGACAGAATGGGGATCTGTCTGTGTAAACAGACAGATCCCCGTTCTGTCAGGGAAGTAGAGAGAAAACTGCTGTTCCTAGTGATCAGGAGGAACAGCGATCTTTCTCTATTCCCTGTCAGTCCCCTCCCCCCACAGTTATAAAACTTCTCCCTAGGGAACACTTAACCCCTTGATCGCCCCCTAGTGTTAACCCCTTCCCTGCTAGTGACATTTATACAGTAATCAGTGGCTATTTTTAGCTCTGATCGCTGTATAAATGTCAATGGTCCCAAAAAAGTGTCCGATTTGCCGGCCGCAATGTCGCAGTCCCGCTAAAAATCGCTTATCACCGCCATTACTAGTAAAAAAAAAAAAAACGCCATAAATCTATTCCCTTTTTTGTAGACCCTATAACTTTTGCACAAACTAATCAATATTTGCTTATTGCGATTTTTTTTTTTTTACCAAAAATATGTAGAATATATATCGGCCTAAACCTGATGAAGAAATTACTTTTTTTATTTTTTATTTTTTTTGGTATTTATTATAGCAAAAGGTAAAAAAATATTGGGTTTTTTTTCAAAATTTTAGGCCTTTTTTTTGTTTATAGCGCAAAAAATAAAAACCGCAGAGGTGGTCAAATACCACCAAAAGAAACTCTATTTGTGGGGGGAAAAAAGGCCATCAATTTTGTTTGGGTACAGCGTCGCACGATCGCGCAATTGTCAGTTAAAGCGACGCAGTCGCCGTATCGCAAAAATTGGCCTGGTCATTAAGGGGGAAAATCTTCCGGTCCTTAAGTGGTTAATGATGGGGCTTTACCAGCCCCCCAAAATGCAATTTTAAATGACCCCTTACTGTTCTGAGCCCCCTATAAGGAGGCTTTCACACTGATGTGCTGCATTCAGGAGTTTTGGTGTGCTTTCAGAAAGTGCACCAAAACCCGCAGTATATAATGGAAGTGCAGCAAACCCACAGGAAAGCTGCAGTTACCCTGCCCCCGCGGTGTGGGCAAACTGCAGAACATCAGTGTGAAAGCAGCCCTATACTATTATACCCGGTGTATTGCTTCACATCCACCTGAAGATCTCTTCTTTCCTGCTGCTGGCACCACTCTGGAGACCGCTAGCTGGGATAAGAGGTGGAGTGCAGGTGGTATCACCCTGCATGGGACAGGAGCAGTGGCGGTGCCTCCATAAGGGCGCACGGGCACCGCCCCCTCTCTCCTGCCACCCCCTCTATCACCATTGCATGAATCTATCTACGGCCGCCGCTGCCACACCCTATTCAGGCCCCCGGCCCCTTTTCGGGCACCGGGCGCCTGAATGACAGCAGAGGGGGGTGTTTTTGAAGCACCTGATTAGAGCCATAAGCCATGGGCGCTCGCAGGTCACTCAGCTGTGTTAGAAAAGCGAATGAATATTCGCTTTCCTAACACTAAACAACCCCTCCGCCAATCAGGTGCTTGGATCTGTTACCTGTCACCTGATTGGTTGAAACAACATGCGCCGCTTTTGGATGCCCAGCAGGAGGAGAGGACTGGAGATGAGGACGGCAGGAGACGTATGGAGGACCCCGCTCGTCACCGTCACCCGCTGCACCACAAAGACAGGGCAATTGCCGGGCAGACGGCGAGCAGGCGGGGGTCACACTGGTTGATGGCACAGTGGCTGCGTTTGATGGGCACATTGGCAGCATTTGCTGGCACAGTGGCAGCATTTGATTGCACAGTGGCAACGTTTGGTGGCACATTGGCAACGTTTAATGGGCACAGTGGCAGCGTTTGGCACAGTGGCAGCTTTTGATGGCACAGTGTCAATGTTTAATGGGCACACTGGCAGCATTTAATGGGCACAGTGGCTGCAATTGATGGCACAGTGGCAGTGTTTAAGGCACATTGGCAGCGTTTCATGGGCACAGTGGCAGTGTTTGATGAGCACATTGGCAGCGTTTGATGGGCACAGTGGCAGTGTTTGATGGACACATTGGCAGCGTTTGATGGGCACAGTGGCAGCATTTGATGATTTTTTTTCAAAAATTTTTTGCGCCCCCCCCCCTTAAAAATTTTGAGCACCAGCCGCCACTGGACAGGAGCCGGCACTACAGAGGAGGCATTGGCTTATGCGGCTCTTGCTCACTATTACAGCTCCAGATTTATAAGTAGTCCCTCTGCATTGCACTCTGTTTGATGCTCTGGGATGGCGGGTCAGCAAGCCCAGACCGCGATCTACCAGTCACCCATCCACGATCTACCGGTAGATCGCAATCTACATGTTGCTGACCCCCATCCTACACATTACAGAAATGCAGGGTATTGCACAGGAGTTATATGAGAGTTTCAGTGGGGGGTCATAAATTTGAATGGCACCCCACCCCAAGATAAAATGCATCCGCACTATGGTGCACCACAACGCATAAATGTGAACACCCCGGGAGTTTTGGTGCACTGCCTTGGCAAAAATGGAGCAGGCACATGAGCCTCTCACCTGGTGGTACAATACCTCTAGGATCTGCAAATGTACATCTAGAAGCCTGGTCCGCCCTGTCTGTGTGCTGTTTGTGACTTGTATGTGCCGAATCGGGGTCTGGCTGCACATCTAAATGTTAAGGATGTGGGGTCTTTGTGCACATGGACATGCATCCCTGGCACACAGGTCAAGGTTGGTGTTTGCCCCCTTTCCCTTATAGTGGCCAATAGATTGACATCTTGCCAGGTTTGTGAGAACAACAATTATTATTCGTGACTAGACATGTGCACTGACGAAAAATGTGTTTGTTTTCATTTTCACTTCATTCGTTTTTTGCTTTTTTCAGAAAATCGGAAATTTGAAAATTCGGAATTCGGAAATCCGAAAATTCGGATTTTCAAATTTCCGAATTTTTGAATTTCCAAGTCTCCGAATTTCCGAACCTTCAAATTTCTGAATCTTCGAATTTCCGAATTTTTGAATTCCGAATTTTCGGATTTTTGGATTTTCGGAATTCGAAAATTTGGAATTTCAGAAATTCAAAAATCTGAAAAAAAAAGAAAGAAAATCAGTTAAATTAGAAAAATTCGAAATTCTCACTTTGTGGGAAAAAAATAGCAAAGAAAAAAATAATAATATAGCGTATGCAATTGCTACACAAGTCATATTGTGATTGAATGTTATTAAAAATTATATATGTGCACTACCAAAAAATGTGTTGATTTTCGTTTCATTTATTTTATTTTTTCGGGTCATTTGTTATGATCGAAATTTGTTATTTAGTTAAAAATTCGGAAATTTGAAAATTTGGAAATTCGGAAATTCGAATATTCGAGAATTCTAATATCCGAATACTTGAATGTCCAAAATAATAACTAACTAATATTAACTAACTAATAAATTATAGGTATTGGAATTTCCTTTCAAATTTATCTGAAGTCACGAATTATCCGAAATAACGAATGCCGCATCTAAACAAATGGAATGGAACAAATTAATAGTAAATAATAATAATAAAAAGGTTTTATTATTGTTATTTATTATTATTAGATTGTTACATTCCAGTTTTTTAGATACGGCATTTGTATTCCTTACGTTCACTAACAGCCAAATTTGAAAGGAAATTCCATTACCTATAATTTAATATTGATTATTAGTTATTATTTCAGATTTTCGGGTTTTCTAATTTTCAGATTTTGAGTGTTCAGATCTTCATTCTTATTTTTGGATTTTCGAATTTCCTAATTTCACATTTTCGAATTTCCGAAATTCCAAATATCGAATTTCCGAATTTCCAAAATTCTGAATTTCGGAGATTCGGAAATTCTGAATATTTATTATTAGTTAGTTATTATTTCAGATTTTTCGGGTTTTCGAATTTTAAGATTTTGAGTGTTCAGATTTTCATTCTTATTTTTGGATTTTCAAATTTCCTAATTTTGAATTTTCGAATTTCCTAATTTTGAATTTTTGAATTTCCTAATTTTGAATTTTCGAATTTCCTAATTTTGAATTTTCGAATCCCTGAAATTCGAATTTCGAATTTGCGAATTTCGAATTTGCGAATTTCCGAAATTCCGAATTTCAGAAATTCCGAATTTCGAAAATTCCGAATTTCGGAGATTTGGAAATTTGGAATATTTATTATTAGTTAGTTATTATTTCAGATTTTCGGGTTTTCGAATTTTCAGATTTTGAGTGTTCAGCTTTTCATTCTTATTTTTGGATTTTCGAATTTCCTAATTTTGAATTTGCTAATTTTGAATTTCCGAATCTCCGAAATTCGAATTTCGAATTTCCTAACTTCTGAAATTCCGAATATCGAATTTCCGAAATTCTGAATTTCGGAGATTTGGAAATTCTGAATATTTTTTATTATTAGTTATTATTTGAGATTTTCGGGTTTTTGAATTTTCAGATTTTGAGTGTTCAGATTTTCATTCTTATTTTTGGATTTTCGAATTTCCTAATTTAGAATTTTCGAATTTCCTAATTTTGAATTTCCGAAATTTCGAATTTCCTAATTTTGAATTTACGAAATTTCGAATTTCCGAATTTCCGAAATTTCGAATTTCCGAATTTCCGAAAATCCGAAATTTCGAATTTTCGGAAATGTGAAAATTCAGAAACTCGGAAATTAACGAATTTGTCATAATTCGCTAAAAAACGAATTCGGAACTATTGTGATGTATAAGGAATGTATTATTACAGACACGTAAACTTGTTTGCAGATCCCCTTCATATGCGGGAATGCTCATGTCTGACCGCCGCATACCTATAATTTTCTTCTGAAGAGCTCCTAATAAAGTGGTCCACGCATTAAACGCAGAGGACTAACAGATGTGAAGCAAACACGGTTGTATCGGTTGAATGGTTCTCCTGGAGGTTGATCACTGAGAGTCTCTGGCTCATGCTGTGTTGCTAATAGCGGACCTCTCACCTGACGGGTTACTAAAATGTTTATTTTAGAAGTTGAAGCGCGGCCTAGGTCAACATTTGACTAAATATTTGCAAATTTTCCTGCCTCTTAAAAATCAATTTTTCACAAGTCAGTTCAACAGATGGAATGAATCGATCTCACCTGCCACAGCCAATCAGGAAAAAGGGCGGCGTGGGGCGGCGGGGGGGGGGGGGGGATACCTGAGATTCCCTCCAATGTTCCCGACGTCTGCCAGAACCTCATACATCACGGAGAGCTCTGAAATTAGGCAGCCGGAGAATACTCAGAGGCCTTGTCTTCTGTAACACCTGATTTCACCTCTGCGAGGCTGGAGCCCCTCATATGTCTGGCTGTCGGCGCTCCCATTCATACAGTTTATTCAATACGTGATTTATTTTAATTTTTTTTTTGCATTTTTGTTATTGTAAGAATTTTAACCCCTTGAAGAATTTTTGTGACACTTGTTGCTTGCTAGATAAAATCAGTATTTTTTTGCTAGAAAATTACTTAGAACCCCCAAACATTATATATATATATATATATTTTTTTAGCAGAGACCCTAGAGAATAAAATGGCGGTCGTTGCGATATTTTATGTCACACTGTATTTGCGCAGCAGTCTTTCAAATGCATTTTTTTTTCTAAACATACACTTTCATAAGTTAAAAAAAACAAAAAAAAAAAAAAAAAAAACAGTAAGGCTCCATTCACACCTTGGCATTCCGTTTTGCGGGTGGAATGGCCGCGTTTCCCCCCTAGATCTGGAAACGCCGCAAATCGCAGGACGCCCTTGCGAACGCCCCGCTATTTTGAATGGCACCAAATCGCGGTGCGATTTTAGCAGCGATTGTCGCCCGACGAATCGTGGTAAAATTGCGGTAAAAACGCACAAGCAGGATCGTGGGACGCCCGGCGCCCAAAAGAAGTGCAAGAACTTCTTTGAAGTTTTGACAGTGTGAGGGGGGGAAAAAAAAGCTGGTCACCAACTTCTGACAGAGGGACATCGGTCCCCAACAGGGAGAGGCACTGCTGCTATGCAGTGCCCTCCAGTGCCACCTGCCAGTGCCAACCAGTGCCACCTACAGGTGCATATCAGTGCCACCTACCAGTGCCCACCAGTGCCACCTATCAGTGCCCATCAGTGCTGCCAACCAGTGCCAAATCATCAGTGCCAACTATCAGTGCTGCCTATCAGTGTTGCCTACCAGTGCCACCTATCAGTGCCCATCAGTGCCACCTATTAGTGCCGCCGTTCAGAGCCACCCATCAGTGCCCTTCAGTGCCACCTATCAGTGCCACCTTTGTGCCACCTCATCAGTGCCTATCTGTGCCGCTTTATCAGTGCCTATCTGTGCAGCCTATCAGTGCCCATCAGTGTAGCCTACTAGGGCCCATTAGTGCCCATCAGTGCCACCTCTGTGCCACCTCATCAGTGCCTATCTGTGCCGCCTTATCAGACTTCATCAGTGCAGCCTATCAGGACCCATTAGTGCCCATCAGTGCTGCGTACATCAATGAAGGAGAAAAATGACCTGTTTTCAAAATTTTATAACAAACTATGAAACTATTTTTTATTTTTGTTTTTTTCTTTGTTTTTTAGCAAAAAATAAAAATCCCAGCAGTGATTAAATACCACCAAAAGAAAGCTCTATCTGTGTGAAAAAAATAAAAAAATAAATTTTGGGTACGGTGTTGCATGACTGCGCAATTGTCATTCAAAGTGTGACAGCGCTGAAAGCTGAAAACTGGTCTGGGCAGGAAGGAGGTTTAAGTGCCCGGTAAGCAAGTGGTTAAAAAAAACAAAAAAAAAATAAAAAAAAAACCACAAGGCTTTAACATCACTTCAATTTGCATCTTTTGTATCTGCCTGGACTTTAGCTTTAATAAAATATCAATAACTAAATTTGTCTCAGGTCCAGCGGCAAGAGATTTCTGGGAGACGAATAATGGAGCAAAGTCATGTGTATATATTCTCAGGCTTTCAATAAAAGGATGACATAGGAATTTGGAATTTCATAAAAATGATGAAAACCAGCTGGGGGCCAAACACAGACAACATATTGTCTTTATGAAGCTCCGTCTCCAGCACTCCCCCCACTGCAATCAGCAGGGCCAAGTTTAGGGTGGTCAATCCTATCAGCAGACGCTCGATGAGGAAAAAAAAAAAAGGATGGGTAAAACATATTTTTTAATTGGTAAAATCTGCTGCAGAGTTCACATTGGTGGATGTTTTTTTTTTTTATTTGTTGTGAAAATATGACCAAACAGATTTATTTGTAGCAAAAAAAAAAAGAGTGGAAATCCGAGTTCCTGTCAACATTTCAGTTTGAATTCAAATATTTATAAATAGCTGTCTAAATTTTTTTTTGCAAAATTTGTGATCTGTGGGCTCAACTCCTAAATCAGTCCTGCACCGGAGATGGCGAATCGTGACCTTCGTATCGGGCCGTGATGACAGTTGTGGTTGATCTCTTTTGGCTGTAGAGTCTAGGAGCCCCCCACACACACACACACACACACACACACACACACACACACACACACACACACACACACACACACACACACACACACACACACAATCCACACTGGATTGTGTTGGAAAAAAATAGCAAAGTAAAAAAAAATAATAATATAGCGTATATAATGGCTACACGAATCAGATTGTCATTGAATGTCACTTCCCACCCAAGGAGGTCACGTGCTGGACTTTGGAGATATCTGGATGATGGGTGCAGCTGCAGGCGATTCCCTGCAAAGTAAAAGCCATCATAGCGGCTGTTTAGCTGCTTGATTGTTTTTACAGGTGGCAGGTGGGGACATTCTTCCCCCACCTCCCCCCTCCCCCCTCGCACCCACCGGTGCTTCTCTCGGCTCACCCATGTGATCGGCGTGCCAGAGGTTGAATCTGCTGGCAGTGGAGGTTTACCATAGAGCTGACCACGGACCAGGTGGTCCCCGGCCATCTCTATAACTCTTAGCCCGGGTTCACACCTATGCGAATTAGATGCGGCTTACACCGCATCTAAATTACAGGACATTTTAAAATACATCCATATGAATGCATCTGGTTCACATATGTGCGTTGCATTCGCACTGCGCATTGCACAAAAAACTTGTGCGTTTTCTGGGCATTGCGGTGCGAATTACGAGCCCCTTATCTTCTATGGGAACGCATCTGCTTCACAGATGCATTGCGTTCTGAACATGGATTTTCTCCTTCTCCTCAATACACCTCCCCCTCTCCCCCCCCTCTCCCTCTCCCTGCTCACTGATCCTGTGCTAAAACGCAGTGATTCCTTTGAACAGGAGATTTTTATCTCCCCAGTGAAACCTGAGCTTCAATTCGCACCGCACATGTGTGAAACCGGGCTCAGAGGCCGGAAGCGACGTCATGACGTCAGCATACCTCCCCTACATTTTGAGATGGGAATGAGGGACACCTACTAGCAAACGTATGTAGGCATAGGACACGCCCCCTGCCACGCCCCCTTAAAGGGGAAATAACAAAAAAAAGGTTAATGAAATCCACAAGTGCTTTTTTTTTTTTTTTTTTTACCACTACTATTCCTTTATATCGGCTTTTAAAATTGAAAAATGTAGCAATTTAGAAATCAGATGAAAGGTTTAGCCCTGGGAAACACTTTTTGAAAGATAAAAAGTGCATTTTATATACAATTATATAAATCAGACCAAAATGAGGGACAAATGAGGGGGAATGAGGGACAGAGGGACATTGCTCTAAATCAGGGACAGTCCCTCGAAATCAGGGACAGTTGGGGGCTATGCGTCAGTTCCGGCGCCAGCGTTTTTTTTTTGCTGGGAAGCTTGAAATCGATTTTTTTTTCTTAGGCTTTCCAGGATAGAGGAGAGATTTGGGGACTTATAGACTCCAGATGTCTCCATCAAGAGGACCTGTTGTGCCCTATTCCTTTTACAAGTGATGTTTACATTTCTTGTAATAGGAACAATAGTGAGCAACCAACATTTTTTTTTAAAGGAAAGTGTAAAAAAATTTAAAAAATTAAAAAAATTAAAAAAATAAGAAAATAAACAAAAAAAAGTAAAAAAAAAAAAAATTTAAAGCACCCCGATCCCCTCATTGCTCTTACGCAGAAACAAACTCATACGTAGGTTTCGCCCACATGTGTAAACGGCATTCAAACAACACATGTGAGGTATCGCCGCAAACATTAGAACGAGAGCAATAATTCTAGCACTAGACCTCCTCCGTACCTCTAAACATGCAACCTGTAAACATTTTTAAAGCTTAAAGCATTAAGTATCGAAGTTTGGCGCCATTTCAAGAGTTTTAAAGCATGACATGTTAGGTATCTATTTACTCGGCGTAACATCAACTTTTACATTATACAAAAAATTGGGCTAACTTTAGTGTTTTTTTTAAATTCATAATTAATTTTTTCATTTTTTTTAAAACAAATTGCGTTTGAAAAATTGCTGCTCAAATACTGTGTGACGTAAAAAATTGCAATGACCACGATTTTTTTCCCTAGGGTCTCTGCTAAAAATGTATATATGTAAGTTTGGGGGTTCGAAGTAATTTTCTAGCAAAAAAAATGATGATTTTTACATATAGGAGAGGAGTGCCAGAATAGGCCTGGACTGAAAGTGGTTAAAAATTTCCTTTCCTTTTCAATCTGCAGCTCTGTAATTTTTCTGTGAAATGCAATACTCTATGGCCACCTGGAGGCATTCTGTATACAGATGCTGTACGTAACTCCTCCAAAAATTTCCTGCTTGTGTGATTGGCTCACTGATTTTCCTAGAAGTCTGCACAGATACAAGTCAGATTTTTGGCATCCTCTGCAACAAAAATGTCATATCTGGTGAGATACTCCCAAAGGAAAATCACATATAAAGGGATGCAGACCATGCCACTTTCCTCATTAGAACTCTGCGAGTGCAGCAGCCGACTGATCTCTTTGGCTATGGAATCTAGAAGCGCCCCCTCCAAAAAAAAAAAATAAACTAGATTATGACCCCTTCCAAACTGGGGCCGTTTTCAGGAACTTTAGTGCTAGAAATAGCCCCTGCTAAGCGCCTGAAAACCTCCCCCCATTCATTGCAATGTGTCTTTTCACACGGGGCGGTGCGCTTGCGGGACGTTATGAAAAGTCCCGCAAGTAGCATCTTTGGGGCGTGTTAGGAGCGATGTATTTAGCGCTCCCCAAACGCCCATTGCAATGAATGGGCAGCCCTTTCAAAGCGCCTGAAAAGCGATTTGCAAGCGCTGCAAAACTGGAGTTTTTAAACCATTTTTTGGGGACAAAAGCGCCCCGCTAGCGGCAAAAAGCGGTGCAAAAGCGCCGCTTAAACTGTGCTAAAGCGCCGTTAAAACAAGCAGCGCTTTAGCGCTAACGGCCGCCGCTTTCAGTGTGAAAGCACTCTAAAGTGTAACTCCACTTTTGTTGGAAAAAAATAATAATATAGAGTTGCAATTGCTACACAAGTCATATTGTAATTGAATGTTATTAAAAATTAGATATGTGCACTGCCAAAAAATGTGTTCATTTTTTATTTTTCGGGTCATTTGTTATGATCGAAATTTGTTATTTCGAAAAAATTTGTAAATTTGAAAATTTGGAAATTGGAAAATTGGAAAATTCGAGAATTCTAATATCCGAATACTTGAATGTCCAAAACAATAACTAACTAATAATAACTTACTATTAAATTATAGGTATTGGAATTTCCTTTCAAATTTGGCTGTTATGATCGTTACAAATACGAATTTATCCGAAGTTATGAATTATCCAAAATAAAAAATGCTGCTTAACAAAGTAATAATAACAAATAATAATAATCAAATGTTTTTAATATTATTATTTATTATTATTATTAATTTGTTACGTTCTATTCATTTAGATGCAACATTCGTGTTTTCGGATTTTCATTCATTATTTTCAGATTTTTGAATTTTCTCATTTCTGAATCTTCGAATTTCCGAATTATTGAAATATCAATTTTCTAAAGTAGAACTATAGGCATTTTTTTTAACTGGATAGAGTAAGAAAGGGTTATATCCCCTGCCAAATTTTTTTTTTTTTTTTGGCCATCTGTGTCTCATTGGGGAGATTTCCCTTCACTTCCTTTCCCATAGCCAAACAGGAAGTGAGAGGAAATCTCTGCAAATTGAGTGAATACCTTGGGCCCCCCAGGTTACCAGAACTAGTGTCCCCATTGGAAGATTTGGGTGGAAAAAAAAAAGTAAAGAAAAGAAAAAAAGAGTCACAAAAGTCAAAAGACTGGTCAAATTCTTTTTTCACGTTCATTTTAATATCACTCCCCAGGATGCCCAAAGATGGCGCTCTTCATCTGCTTCTTTTTTCTTTCTTTTACACATATTTTTTTTTTTCACCCTTATCTACACCTTCATGAGCACTGCGCCCCAACCCCACCCACTTGTGTGACATTAGCGAATTAATATTCTCTAATGTCTTACTGCTTCTCCTCCCGGGCCAATCAGGAAGCGGGTCCTGAGACCCGATTGGCTGGGAGTCCTAAGACCCGATTGGCCAGGAGGAGAAGCGACCGCCGGGACACGGGAGGAGTTGCAGGGGGGAAGCCGCCAAAGTTGTGACCCAGATGGGGTAAGTGCAGGGCTGGCGGGTGGCCTGGTGGGCGAGAAAAGCGGCAATCAAGCGGGCGATCGATCGAGCGATGGTGGGGGTGGGGGGGGAGTGAGGGGGCCCGGTTTGTTTGCTGCCCCACCAAAAAAATTGAGCACCAGCCTCCACTGCTCAGTGCTATTCATAAAAAGGGATACACAATATTGCAGCACTGGGGACAGTAGGAATGGCCCACAAAACTAAAATTGAGTAATTTACGTTATTAATACATTTCAAATAAATCTCTAAAGCCAATTTTTATTTTTTTGTGAAGATGTACTTCTTACTCAGTCATATGGGGTGTGGTATCTGGGGCATCCCTATTATTTAGGAGGAGTTCCAGATTCTGATAAGCCCCTCACCTGTAGGCCCCCACAACCACTGGGCCAGGGTTGTGGGGAAGAGGCCCTTGTCCTCATCAACATAGGGACCTGGTGCTTTGGGGTTTCTCCTGGCAAGTTACTCTCCCCCTTTTGAGGGCATACAGCCTGATATGGTTTGTGGGGGGTGCACACTTGTCCCCCCCCCCTTTCCTGGTAAGCTAGGCCGCTTGCTGGGATAAAGGTCTGATATGGATTTTTGGGGGGAACCTAGTTTTTCATTTTTGTTACCCCTTAAAATCATCTAAAGAAGTTGGGGGTTCTTCATGCCATGAACTTTCGACCGTCAAGAACGCGGTGACATACAACACTACGCCGAGCCGAGAAAATTAAGTTCAATGCTTCCAAGCATACATCGAATTGTTTCTGAGCATGCTTGATTTTTTGCGCGTCGGAATTGCATACGGACAAACGCATTTTCGGATAGGAACTTTTTCCGACTGAAAAATGGGAGAACATGCTCCCCATCTTTTGCTGGCTGGAATTCTGCCAGCAAAAGTCCGATGGAGCATACACACGGTCGCAATTTCTGACCAAAAGTTCACATCCGACTTTTGCTGGCGGAATTTCTGATCGTGTGTACGGGGGATTAATCTGATAACCTTACAAGGCCATGATCCTAAAGCGAATATTCTGTTACACCACATCCCAAAGGTGCTCTATTGGATGAGATGTGGTGAGTGTGGAGACCATTGGAGTACAGGGACCTCATTGTCCAGTGGTGAGATGATTGGAGCTTTGTGACATGGTGCATTATCCTGCTGGAAGGAGCCATCAGAAGATGGGGACACTGTAGTCATAAAGGGATGGACATGGTCAGCAACAATACTCAGGTAGGCCGTGGTGATTAAACCACGGCCAACCCTACCATCTGAATGTCACAGCTGAAATCGAGACTCATCAGAACAGGCAGCATTTTTCCAACCTTCTATTGTCCAGTTTTGGTGAGCCTGTGCAAATTGTAGCCTCAGTTTCCCATTCTTAGCTGACAGGAGTGGCACCCGTTCACCCATTCAGAGATGATATTCTGCATACCTTGGGTGTAACGAGTTGTTATTTGAGTTACTGTTGCCTTTCTATCATCTGGAACCAGTCTGCCCATTCTCCTCTGACCTCTGACATCAACAAGGCATTTTCCTCCACGCAACTGCCCCTCACTGGATATTTTCTCTTTTTCGGACCATTCTCTGTAAACCCGAGAGATGGTTGTGTGTGATAATCCCAGTAGATCAGCAGTTTTTGAAATCCTCAGACCAGCCCGTCTGGCACCAACAACCATGCCACTTTCAAAGTCACTTAAATCCCCTTTCTTCCCCATTCTGATGCTCGGTTTGAACTTCAGCAAGTCGTCTTCACCACGTCTAGATACCAAAATGCATTGAGTTGCTGTCATGTGATTGGCTGATTAGCAATTTGTGTTACCAAGCAATTGAACAGGTGTACCTAATACAGCGGCCGGTGAGTGTATATTTGAATGACAATTTAAATATATATTAAATTTAAATTTAATTTATTGGTATTTTATTATTTATTTTTACTCTGTATTCCAAAGGCTGTTTTTTTGTTTTATTTTGAACATGTGACCAGCGGCAGAGGACTAGAAGCTCCTCCTGCTTACATTTCCCTGCAGACGGGTTGGGAAAGAACTGGGACATGTGACATGCTGCTGTATATCCATTAGGAAAAAGGTACTTTGTAATTAATTAAAATAATTACAGTGCCATCATCCACATACAAAAATAGAAGAGATAAGGTAAATTAAACAGTGTGTGTTTAGGATCACTTTTAAATACACTCCAAGGAGTAAGATGAGAATGAAAGGGGTAAGGCCACAATAGAAGGAGTAAGGTCATAATGGAAGGAGTAAGGTCACAGTGGAAGGCGTAAGGTCACAATGGAAGGAATAAGGTTACAATGGAAGGAGTAAGGTCACAATGGAAGGCGCAAGATCACAATGGAAGAGTAAGGTCACAATGGAAGGAGTAAGGTCACAATGGAAGACGTAAGGTCCCAATGGAAGGCCAAAGGTCACAAGGGAAGGAGTAAGGTCACAACGGAAGGAGTAAGGTTACAATGGAAGGCTTAAGGTCACAATAGAAGGAGTGAGGTCACAATGGAAGGCTTAAGGTCACAATAGAAGGAGTAAGGTCACAATGGAAGGAGTAAGGTGACAATGGAAGGCGTAAGGTCACAATGGAAGATGTAAGGTCCCAATGGAAGGCCTAAGGTCACAATGGAAGGAGTAAGGTCACAATGGAAGGCGTAAGATCACAATGGAAGGCTTAAGGTCACAATAGAAGGAGTAAGGTCACAATGGAAGGCTTAAGGTCACAATGGAAGGAGTAAGGTCACAATGGAAGGTGAAAGATCACAATGGAAATGTAAGGTCACAATGGAAGGCGTAAGGTCACAATGGAAGGCGTAAGGTCACATTGGAAGACGTAAGCTCTCAATGGAAGGAGTAAGGTCACAATGGAAGGTGTAAGATCACAGTGGAAGGAATAAGGTCACAATGGAAGGAGTAAGGTCACAATGGAAGACGTAAGGTCCCAACGGAAGGCCTAAGGTTACAATGGAAGGAGTAAGGTTACAATGGTAGGCGTAAGGTCACAATAGAAGGAGTAAGGTCACAATGGAAGGAGTAAGGTCACAATGGAAGGAGTAAGGTCACAATAGAAGGAGTAAGGTCACAATAGAAGGAGTAAGGTCACAATGGAAGGAGTAAGGTCACAATGGAAGGAGTAAGGTCACAATGGAAGGAGTAGGCTCTCAAGCCAAACACCTAAAGTCAGCAATGGCATTCTATTCTCAGAGGCTCTCATGGACATATGTATAGAGATCTTTCCTGCACCGTGGTCTTGTCCTGAGTCTGAACTCTACTTGCAGACAGCCCTACGGCATGACAGAGTTTGTGCCCTTCAAATTCCTGGAGAAGTCTCACATTTCCTTGAGGTCCTTTATCTGAAACAAGATCTTAACACTCTTACGGACCTCTATGATATTCTCAGGGAAGCTTATCCCAACAATACAAGGTTCAACTGGGTGGTCATAAAAATGACAGTTTAAGTCTCTCCGAAGAGCCAAACAAACAATAATAAACTCAAAATTTATGTCTGTGATCTCTGAAAGTCTGCAGGGACCGAAACCTTTCCTGGGTTTTATACTTTCATTATCCAAAGCTGGGGCTTCCGGCTTTAGCCATTCAGAATGACTTCAAGGCCTGGTAATAGGAGGATTGGCCCAGCGTGTGACCTATGTTAGGGGATCATGTTGTCAGCCTTCCATATCCACCATAATAAGTCAAACAGAGATCAAGCCATGAAACATCAAATCCGCATGGCCCTTTATACATCTCTGGCAAAGTATCCACCACCTCTAGAGCATGGCATGCTCTCCAACTGGCCTTATCAAGGCTTTCTTATATTGACGGATGAATGAACGTTTCAACCTTTTTTTTTTTTTTTTTTTCATCCCTGTTCATGTAACAACGAAAAATATTCCTGTATATATCCGTTCAAAGCAAATTCATCCCTGACCCAGATAGATCAGGAAGAGAGAGAACCCAGAGAAAGGATTCTATGCAATCACGGGTTCCATAAACATTTTTCTCAGGACTGAAATGCACATTAGAGGCACGTTAGGAATTACGACCTCTTTGATGCACAAGATATAAAAAAATACAGATATTTCAGCAGAATCATATAATGAATCAATATTTTATGGCACCAAAATATAAATTCAGTGTCAGCTACACCGTTCCTTGCTGCATTCACTCTAATAAACAGAATATTTGAAATCTGGAATCCGTGTCACCTGTTAGATGTTTGTCATGCATGGCCTTGGAGAGTCATGAGAATAAGGACTCATCTACATACGTGGTAGCTCTTTAAAGAGAGATTTTCCATGGATCGTTTTCAGAGGGTGTTTGACAGGCAGCGATGGGGCCTTCAGTTATGATGTGTCCTCACAGCCTGCTTTAACCCCTAAAAGGCTGCACCATTGAGCCTTAACTATGTACACCCATTTGCTGAAAAAGGTCACATTTGGTGGATGGTACTGCCACACTTCTGCACAGCGTGGCCCCATTCACTTGAATGGGTTCACATTTGGTAGGCTTTACTGTCCACTGAACACAACTGGGGCAGGGCCCGGACAAGGGATGGGCACTAGGGGAAATTGCCCTGCACACAGTGAAGCAAAGGGTCAACATTGGATGCAGGGTTCCACGGCATGTATTAAAGTAGCATTAAAGTGTCTTTTTAAAAAAAAAAATTATACTTACCTGTGCAGTGGTTTTGCACAGAGCAACTCCAATGCTCTTCTTTTCGGGTCTCCCACTTCTGGCTTCACCCCCTCAAAACAGAGCCCCCAGAGAAAGGAGCTTGCCCTGGAGGCACCGTTGAGTGCTCGCTTCCGAGCCGCTGCTCTACAGTATGTGTCCATAAAACACATAAAACAGTGGCCCCCTGCTCTTTTCTTCTAAGCTCACTGGCTGAGTGAGGGAGAGTTCCGGTATAGCCGAGGCTCTCCTGAACATCACTGGAGCGGAGGTAGCTCAGGTAAGGATTGGGGGGGGGGCTGGGAGCACTGCGCCCTGAGCCCACCCAGTTGTGTAACATTAGTGAATTAATATTCCTGCTTCTCCTCCTGGCCAATTAGGAAGAGGGTTCTGAGACCCAGTTGGCCAGGGAGTCTTAGGACAAACGTCCCTCAGTCAGCTCCAGCAACTTTTAGCAAAATAAGCCTAGCTGGGACCCTGATGAACAGTAGTCACATGGCAAGCCTGCCCAGGGGGGCAGCAGCCCTCCAGGCTGAGATCTCCTCCTCTAGGACAAGAACCCCTCTGCTCCAGGTCTCAGAGTATGTATGCTCCTTCCCAGCCACCATCTGGGCACCTCCTCCCAGGGATTGACCAGTGCCTGGCTGCTGCTGCCTTCATCTGGGAAAAGGTACTTGTGGCAAATCAGCGTGACCCTTGCGGGGGGTGAGCACTACATACCTATTTTTGAAAGGAGCGAGGAAAGCTGGGAACCTCTGCTTTTATTGCTGTGTTTGACTCTCACTTTCTGGCTTATGTTTGCAAGGTTCAAGACTTGATGGATTCCTGAGCAGCGCAGCAAGCGAGGCCTGAAGTTAGAGTGCTGAAAGGGTTAGTCTTGGTTCAAAACAAGTTTTTAAAAAAAAATGACCTTTTCTTGGTAGGAAAATGAGCGGCGTGGAAAGTCTCCTGGGCTCGGAGAAAGACGTGAACCTCTGACTCTCAGGTGTAGGCAGGATAATGCATCCGTCTAGAGCTAGAACATTCCTGTAGACTCAGCCCTGTCATTAGGTCTGCTGCTTAATAGAACCATTACAGAGAGGCTTGCTGGAGCAGAGAAGATTTGTGTGCAATTTGCTCCAGCCAAGGGTAATGAGAGCGTCCATTAGGCCCTCGTCATTCCTTACACCTGACTGTTCCACAACAGAGGTTGCAATTTTCCAGGAAGCCGGGGACATTTAGAAATTAAATTTCTAATCGTGTGGATTTTTGGACATTCATATATGTACATTATCTCCACAATGTTAACTCCTTCGCTGACCCGGGGAAAGGCTTTATGTAAATCCACCTCTCATCGTACAACCATTCTAAAAGGGACATTTTGTAGCAACCGATTTACTTATTTAAAGAGCCACTGACCTTTTTCTGTTTGGTTTTCTTCAAATAGAACTGAACGCAATCAATCAAACCTCACATAGGCTTTAAGGATGACCTCCCGCCTGCTCTTCAGTCTTGCACAGTTGGACCGGCTCCTCTCCTCGACTGATATGGCTTACTCTAATTTTATGTGCACTAGAAGCTGCAGCAAGTCAGATAGATAGAGCCCACCTCATTTCCTGGCTGGAGGACGTCCAGCATTATCCAGGCCTTAGTGTAGTATCTGTTCTCAGGGCTTTTTTTTCAGCTGGAACTTGGTGGAACTCAGTTCCACCACCTCTGGCTCGGGCCCTCTGCTTCCTGTTCACCTCTATTGCTTGCAAACACAGAAGTGTCTCCCAATGGCTCCCACTGAGTGCAAGATGGGGGCAAGGGAGATGCAGGTGCCCACGGTACAGTGCAGATGCCCACACCCCCACTGGATGATCTCCCTGCCTCCTGCCCCTTTAAGACCCTCCCACTGTTAGTGAAATTTGGCCACACCCACAATTTGATGCGGTTTTTTGCTATTAAATAGCATTTCTAATCATATGAAGTTTAAACGTTAGTCCCCCTTTACATCAGAGTCCACAGAGTTCCCCTTTTACATCAGAGTCCACAGAGTTCCCCTTTTACATCTGAACTCGCAGAGTTCCCTTTCACTATAAGGGGGGACTCTGCAGACTCTGATGTAAGTGAGAACTCTGGGGACTCTGACATAAGGGATGCTCTGGGAACCCTGATTTAAGGGGGAACACTGTGAACTCTGATGTACAGAGAGGACTCTGATATAAGGGGGAACACTGTGGCCTCTGGTGTACAGGTGAACTCTGATGTAAGGGGTGCTCTGAGAACCCTGATTTACCTTAGTGTACTCACTCAGAAGCAGGAGAGAGAAGGAGGTGAGACTTCATTCACAGACAGGGATGGATGGTGATCTCACTCACCCTTTGGCAGACCACCTCTCATGCAGATGTATCTGAGGCTTCTCGACTTCAAATTTCTGGCCCCAACTTTCCTTTTTTGAGGCACAGCGCTGGGGATTGGAGTGTGGGCAGACACAGAGGGGTGGGGGTGGGGGTGGGGGGAGGGGGAGATGCAGATCGAGCCTTCTCTCCTCTCCCATCTGTGTGTTATTTGGGGTGGGGGGGCTTTGGGCAGTGTGAAAGAGTGAAACAGCCACTCTCAGCTGAGACAACTGCATCCAGCAACCCTGCTGGGAAGCCATAGTCCAGTTTAAATAGTCCAGCTCGGATGCACTCGGAAACACTCGGAGAGGCTCAGAAACACTCAGGAATGGAGTGTTTCCGAGTGGCTCGGAGTGCATCTGGGCGGCTCCGAATGTCAACTGCGCCCCCGTACCTCTGGTCAAATGCGGTACTGCACACCGCAGAGGCTTGAATCCTGCTCGTTTTGTGAGACGACGCTCGCAAACCGAGTCAGAATAAATAAAAAATAATAATAGCTCGTATTGCGAAACACTTGTTAAACGCGTTACTCTCAATCCTAGGTATTATATAGAGTGGTGTGGGCTGAGGATGAATCCACTAGTGCAAAAAATGTTCTCATTGGCATCATCCCATAAACATATTTTTGGAAAAGGGAAAGGGTACTACATTGTAGTGCGGGACTTTACATATGCCTCAAAGAACATGAAATGCCAAATATATAATATAATATATATATATATATATATAAAAAATGAAAAAAATAGAAAAAAAATTAAAGGAGCCGCTGTAACCCGCAGGAGCTATTTTATTAACCATTTCCAGCCCAAGGCCTTAATATTAAGTCCTTGACTTTAGGTGGGAATATCTGAATGATGGGTGCAGCTACAGGCATTATTCAGATATCTTTGTTTTCAGCCAGCGATTCTGTGCACCATAAGAATGATCATAGCGGCAGTTCCGTCTCTTGATCGTTCTTACAAGGCCCCCCCCCCCTCCTGCCGCCATCCGGTGCTTCTCCGGGCTCTCCCGTGCCATCGGGGACCCTGAGAAAGAAACGGCCGCCGCCGGATGACGACCATAGAGATTTCCGGTGACCAGATGGTCACCAGGCATCTCTATGACCGTCGGAGGCCCGGGCGCGGCGTTATGATGTTTACAAAGCGGCGCTCGCGGCTGGTAAGCATGAGATCGTGAATTTATTTTTTTTGATCTCATGCTTTCCAGCCTGGAGGAGAGTTGCGGGGTCTTTTTGACCCCTCCATAAAGAGGACCTGTCACGCACCATTCCTATTACAAGGGATGTTTATATTCCTTGTAAAAGGAATAAAAGTGATAAAAAAAATGTAAAAGAGAAAGTGTAAAAAAAAATAAAAAAAATAAATACAGTAAAATAAATAATAAAAAAAAAACGTAAGTCCCGCCAACATATGTAAACGCCATTCAAACCACACATGTGAGGTATCGCCGCGTGCATTAGAGCGCGAGCATCAATTCTAGCACTAGACCTCCTCTGTAACTCTAAACCGGTAACCTGTAAACAAATTTAAAGCGTCGCCTAAGGAGATTTTTAAGAAGTTTGGCGCCATTCCACGAGTGTGCGTAATTTTAAAGCATGACATGTTTTGTATCTTTTTACTCAGGTGTAACATCATCTTTCTCATTAATTATACAAAAAAAATTGGGCTAACTTTACTGTTTTGTTATTTTTTAATTCAGGAAACTGTTTTTTTTAAAAAAAAACGCGTTTTGTTGCGCAAATACTGTGCGAGATAAAAGGTTGCAACAACCGCCATTTTATTCCCTACGGTGTCTGCTAAAAAAATAAAACATATATAGAGTTTGGGAGTTCTGAGCAATTTTCTAGCAAAAAAAAATGATGATTTTTTTACATGTAGGAGAGGAGTGCCAGAATAGGCCCGTTATGGAAGTGGTTAAAAACGTAATTTCGCTTAACACTACTAATGATTACATATGGCTGGCCCTGTGTGATATACAAATACAAACAATACAGGGATGCATAAAGCAACCATACATACTGATAGCAATATTTCTTTGGAGCTTATCATAAATCACGTGAGTAGCTAAAAAAACTTGTAAGCAAAAACACAAGAAAAAGACCCTTTAGGAGAGATAGAGGGGCCCGTTAGAGCTAAAACAGTTTGTAATTCTTTTTTTTTTTTTTTTAAATAGAAATAAAAAAAAAAAAAAAAGAGAAGAAAGAGACCATGTAGAATAAAAATAAGCACTGACCATCCCGGACGAGCCCCCAACAGTTTGTAATTCTTTATGCGTGTATTTACATTATGATAAGGACCCGACGTTACATCATTCCTATATACTGTAGGGTATATACGGTATATATTTATTTATTTATTTTATTTCAGGTACTTATATAGCAATTATATAGCAATTTACGCAGCGCTTTACATATACATTGTACATTCATATCAGTCCCTACCCTCAAGGAGCTTACAATCTAAGGTCCTGAACACACATTATATATATATATATATATATATATATATATATATATATATATATATATATATATATATTTCAGCATCTCTGCTCAGACTGGGTCCAGGTGGGTATCTTGCCTGCCTATCCCAGCCTTCCCCGCTGTCCTTGACATTTCATTTTATCTTTTCCTCCTATAAAGTTTTAAGAGCATTCGTGTTGTGCAGAGTGCGTTCCAGCGGGACCGCCTGAATGGAAATCTAACACGTGCATTTTTATTCTCTCTCTCTATACTTCCATGCATCTACTTAACACATCGGTGGCTGGCTACATTCCTGCAGAACGGCGCCGGAGACTCTCGGTGTCTGTTATTTCCCGGGCGCTAATTCTACACATCCAGCCTGGCTCGTCCTCCGCATTACACGATATTTTTATAGTTATATGGCAGCTTTCTCAAGGGGCCCCTGGAATGAGTTGATGCTGATTATTTCTGACCGTGATCCGCTGACCTCTTTTGAGTGTTTACTATATATGCGACAAACTGTGCAATTTTTTTTTTGCAAAAATTTGTATTATTTTTCAAAAATGTCATAAAAAGAAAAGAAAAGACTGGCAATAGAATACCATGACAGTAGTAACAGCACAGGCAATTGATGAACAATGCGAGAGGTAATGTAAACATCTCAGAAAAAAAGATACCAAGGCCAGAAGTTATAGTAATAGCATAGAAAAGACAAAACAAAGCATGCGTTAGCATGGAATACCCTGACTGAGCTCAGTATAAGCGTAGATGAAGGTCACCGCCATGGCAAAGAACATAGATATAGTTCCATGTATACATCAAAAAATGTAGTAAGTCACATGCTTAACCACTTCAGCCCCGGAAAGGTTTTACCCCCTTAAAGCGGAGTTCCGGCGAAAAAAAAAATATTTTTATTTTTTTGATCCTAGCATTATTACTAATGAAATTCAAAAACGACTATACAATGATCATAATCAAAAATATAAATTTCTTACTGTAATATTTTATTCCTCCATTTGTGGCCATTTCCATCATGATTGTGGGCACTATTTTAACAACTTAAGGACCGGAAGGATTTGCCCCCTTAATGACCAGGCCATTTTTTTTGCGATACGTCACTGCATCGCTGTAATATTAATTTTTTGCGCTATAAACAAAAAAAAGTAAAAAGAAAAAAAAAGTTATATTTTTTACTTTTTGCTATAATAAATATCTCCCCAAAAAATATTTAAAAAAAAAACGATTTTTCTCCTCAGTTTAGGCCAGTATATATTCTTCTACATATTTTTGGTAAAAAAAAAAAATCTCAATTAGCGTATATTGGTTTATTGATTGGTTTGCGCAAACGTTATCGCGTCTATAAAATAGGAGATATATTTATGGCATTTTTATTATTCATTTTTTTTCTAGTAATAGTACTAGTACTAGTAATGGCGGTGATCTGAGATTTTTAGCGGGACTGCGACATTGCGGCGGACAGATTTGACACTTTTGACACATTTTTGGGACCATTGACATTTATACAGCGATCAGTGCTATGAATAGCACTGATTACTGTATAAATGTCACTGGCAGGGAAGGGGTTAACACTAGCGGGCGATCAAGGGGTTACATGTGTTCCCTCATGTGTGTTTCCAACTGTAGGGGGGATGTGACTGACTAGAGGAGGAACCAGATCTCTGTTCCTAACAAGTAGGAACAGACGATCTCTCTCTCCTCTCCTGACAGAATGAGGATGCGTGTGTGTCTGCTGGGGACACCTGATGTAAGGAGGCACTCCGCTGGGGACACCTGAAGTAGGGAGGCACTCTGCTGGGGACACCTGATGTAAGGAGGCACTCCGCTGGGGACACCTGATGTAAGGAGGCACTCCGCTGGGGACACTTGATGTAAGGAGGCACTCCGCTTGGGACACCTGATGTAGGAGGCACTCCGCTGAGGACACCTGATGTAAAGAGGCACTCCGCTGGGGACACCTGATGTAAGGAGGGACTCCGCTGGGGACACCTGATGTAAGGAGGCACTCCGCTGGGGACGCCTGATGTAAGGAGGGACACCACTGGGGACACCTGATGTAAGGAGGGACTCTGCTGGGGATGCCTGATGTAAGGAGGGACACCGCAGGGGATGCCTAATGTAAGAAGGGACTCCGCTGGGGATGCCTGATGTGAGGAGGGACTCCGCTGGGGACGCCTGATGTAAGGAGGGACTCCGCTGGGCACGCCTGAAGTAAGGACGGACTCTGCTGGAGACGCCTGATGTAAGGACGGACTCCGCTGGGGACGCCTGATGTAAGGAGGGACTCCGCTGGGGATGCCTGATGTAAGGAGGCACTCCGCTGGAGACACTTGATGTAAGGAGCCACTCCACTGGGGACGCCTGATGGCATCTGGTGGCAGGCGACGTGACAAGTAACACGCTCAGGGCTCCCACTGAGGTGATGGACTGGCCAAGCATGTCTCCAGACCTAAACCTTATTCAGCATTTGTGGGACATCCTTAAACAGAAGGTGGAGGAGCGCAATGTCTCTAACATCCACCAGCTCTGTGATGTCGTCATGGAGGTGTGGAAGAGGACTCTAGTGGCAACCTGTGAAGCTCTGGTGAACTCCATGCCCAAGAGGCAGTGCTAGAAACAAATGGTGGCCACACAAAATATTGACACTTTTGGCCCAATTTGGACATTTTCACTTAGGGTGTACTCACTTTTGTTGCCAGCGGTTTAGACATTAATGGCTGTGTGTTGAGTTATTTTGAGGGGACAGCAAATTTACACTGTTATACAAGCTGTACACTCACTACTTTACATTGTAGCAAAGTGTCATTTCTTCAGTGTTGTCACATGAAAAGATAGAAGAAAAGATTTACAAAAATGTGACTGAGGGGTGTACTCACTTTTGTGGGATACTGTATTAAATGGGTTACATTTCTATCCTTCTCCTTCAAATTTTTTAATCAATGTAGTCGAAAATGACCATCGTCGCTTTGACCTCACCAACCATTTTAAAATTTTTAAATTTAAAAAACAATTTGCAGAAAATGAAAATTTTTTTTTTTGTTTTTGTTTGTTTCATAAACTTTTATTGAAATGGCAAAATATATCAAAAGTCACATACAATTTCAAGAAATAAGAAAAGAATGTTGACGTACAGCATATGAGATCATTTTAAACAGAGATATTACAATCCTTGAGAACAGTGGGGGTTGACTTCCTAAAACTGAAGAGTGGAAAATCTGGTGCAGCTCTGCCTAGAAACCAATCAGCTTCCAGGTTTTATTGTCAAAGCTTAATTGAAGAAGCTGAAGTTAGAAGCTGATTGGCTCCTTTGCACGGCTACAGCAAATTTTTCACTCTCCAGTTTCAGTAAATCAAGTAATGTAGCATTTATATGGATAAAACTTGTTGAACAAGAATATTTAGTAATACAGAAACCAAGTATTTAATTAAAGTGTAAGTTCACCTTTACGGAAAAATCTGTAAGGTGAGCTGCAGAGATTTCTAAGCCCCGGATCTGTGAGGCGGCTATACTAGGGGTTAAAACTGGAGATCGCCCAGGACTGGGGGGTTCAGGAGGGGGTCCTGTGTAAGTTCACCTTACATGGTTTTCTGTAAAGGTGAATTTAACCTTTAAGGGAAGAATAAAAGATATAATCACATCAAAAGGACCCGGACCCCCCCCAAAAAAAACACCTGGTCTACAAAAATAAAGAGGTTGTGGTCTTATCAGCAAAGCCAATGTAACTGTAATAAATAGCCTTTTTTGTCTATTTTTAGAATAAAGATGGGGAAAAGGAAGAAGAAAAAGAAAAAAAAGGCGGAAATAATAGCTAAGGGAAAGCAATTGTTTCCCCACCCCCTCCGCAAATTCAGAAAATCATTCCTGGAGATACTGAGGTCTTCTATTTCTTTTCCAATAGATTTTTGTTCAAAAGTTTAAAAAAGTACAGAAATGCCAACATTATTGAACAAGTATCAAAAGATGGATGCTCCCTCCAATATAATCAAGGGCCTGAGTATTACTAGCAAGACCCAAATAGATAAGCCTAACTGGCTGGCCCCACCAAACGAAGCGTCTGCTTACCAAGAGCATAAACTCGGTGAATGTAGTCATCCTATTACAAAAACAGAATAAAAGGCATATCTATAAAAGAACATTACATTAGCAGTTAATAAAATGGTAACACAGTTACAATCAAAGAAATGTGGGAGCGATAATGGTAGGGATTATGTTCAGTACCTCAAGGCCCAATGCCTTGCTTCCATAATTAAATTGAAATGGGAAAGGCTCTATGGTCCCTCCATGTGCATCCAAATTCAGAACAGCAGTTAGAAGAATGGGAGAGGAGGAAGGAGAGAAAGAAAGAAAGAAAGAAAGAAAGAAAGAAAGAAAGAAAGAAAGAAAGAAAGAAAGAAAGAAAGAAAGAAAGAAAGAAAGAAAGAAAGAGAGAAAGAGAGAAAGAGAGAAAGAAAGAAAGAAAGAAAGAAAGAAAGAAAGAAAGAAAGAAAGAAAGAAAGAAAGAAAGAAAGAAAGAAAGAGAAAGGGTCCCCTCAATCCAGCTCCCCAATTGCAGGGGGACCCAGCCCCTAGGGAGCCTGCAGGTATTTAATCCAAGGGCTCCACACCACTTGCCGCCCGCCCACCGTGAAATGACGGAGGAGCGGTGCGGTTCTCGTTCTGGGTTGACGTCATATGATGGCTGGGGTGCTCAGCGCGGCGATCGCTGCTGCGGCATATTCCTGGGACACGGCGCGACCCAGATCTCTGTAAAGAGCCGCTGACTTGGCTCTTTAACCATGTGATCAGCTGTGTCCAATCATAGCTGGTCACATGTAAAATGCAGAAGTGCCGTTAATCGGCTCTCCTTGCATCACACTGACAGAGTGTGTGGCGAGGAGTGCTGATCAGCGGTGTCTCCTCACAGGGGAGACCCGGGCAGGTAATCAGGGCACTGATCATCAGGTTGAGAAAGAAGAGGGAGAGCTTGCAAGGCCTTTTTATTCATCTTTTAATGGTGTGTGGTTCAGCATCTGGGTCCACCAGCCCATGAAGGTGTCTTCTCCGTGTTGTTTTTAATGCCTTCCCATATTGATGTCACTTCAGACAAGTTGAAATAACGACTGGAAATGACTAGGAGATGGCGTTGACTATAGGTCTAAACTTTTCAAACAAAGGGCCAGTTTACTGTCCTTCAGACTTTGAGGGGGCCGGACTGTGGCCAGTGGGAGTAGAAAATGTCTTGGTGTCCAGTGGGAGTAAACAATGCCCTATCTTTGGTATCGGTGGGAGGACTGGTGCCTCATCGTTGATGTCAGCGGAAGGAACAGTGCCCCATTGTTGGTATCAGTGGGAGGTATGGTGACCCATCGTCAGTGTCAATGGAAAGTATTCTGCCCCATTGTTGGTGTCAGTGGGAGGAATAGTGGCCCATCGTTGGTCTCAATGGAAAGAATTATGCACCATTGTTGGTGTCAGTGGGAGGAACTGTCCCCTTTTGATGGTATCAGTGGGAGGAATAGTGCCCCAAGGGCCAGATAAAGGCAAGCATAGGGCCACATCCAGCCCCAGGGCTGCAGTTTGGAGACCACAGCTATAGGACATCCGTTTTCGGCTGCCTCTTCTCTACACAACCGCTGCCAGCTGATCGTGAGACCGGACCGGAGCGGCTTCAGAATACGTAAGTATATACATCTTTTCATTACAGGATTCGGTAGACTAGGCTTAGAATTGGGTGGGAGTAGATTTAGCCTTAGTTAGGTCTTGCCCAAACTACCACGGGATTTCTCAGTCTAGGTGACTGCTTCGTCTTTGGAGGGTCCAACCAATGACAGGTAAAGAGCCCAGTGCCTCACCTCTACATCCTCATGGTGTTAATAATAATGACACGCTGCACCATATATGTAATTTCTGATGAAGTTTAACTTTAACCACTTAGCGGCCGGACACCGGCATTGTACTGCGTGCAAGCAGCCACTGTAGGCAAAGAGATGTACTGCTACGTCACTGCCTGCTTCCAGGTTTAGGATGCGCAAGTGCGCCCCCTGCTGGGGCCTGTCAGCAGGTTCCAGCCAATGATTCACGGCCGGGACCTGCTGATCGGCGGTGTATATTCTCATTGACAATCAACACAGAGCTCTGTACAGAGGGAACGAGCTCTGTGTTTTTTATCCCTGCAAAGCAGGGATGAGAAACTTAGAGAACAGTTATTAAAGAAGGCACACTTTACACACATTACACATAATTGGCAGAAATTAAACTTGTTGATCACCCTAGATGTTAACACCTTCCCAGCCAGTGTCATTAGTACAATGACAGTGTATAATATTAGCACTGATCACTGTATTAATGCTACTGGTGATGTCAGTGTCAGTTAGTCAGTCCCCCCTCCCGCCCAGCATCAGTTAGTGTCAGATTGTCCACCACACTATCGCAGTCCCATTATAAGTCGTTAGTTGCCACCATTAATAGTATTAAAAAAAAAATTTCCAGTATATATATATACATATATATATATATATATATATATATATATATATATATATATATATATATATATATACACCATAGTTTGTAGGCGCTGTAACTTTCACACAATCCATTCAATATACACTTATTGGGATTTTTTTTGTTTATCAAAAACATGTTGCAGGATACATTTTGGCCAAAATTTATGAAGAAATTACATTTTTTTATTGGATATATTTTATAGCAGAAAGTAAAAAATATTGTTTTTTTTTCCATAATTTCTGGCCTTTTTTCATTCATATTGCAAAAAAAAAAAAAAAAAAAACCCAAAGGTGATCAAATACCACCAACAGAAAGCTCTATTTGTGTGAAAAAAAAAATGATATAAATTTAGTCTGGGTACAGCAATGCATGACCGCGCAATTGTCATTTAACCACTTGCCGACCAGCAGCCGTCATACTGCGGCAGGTTGGCTCCCCTGTGCGATTCGCCGTAGGTGTACGCCGGCCGCTTTAAGAGCGATAGGGGGGTGCGCGCGCGGTGAGACGCTGGAGCCGATGCGTGTAGGCGGAGGCCGTGATGTTCGCCGGCCAGCCGCGATCGCTCCACAGGGAGCCAGAACAGGGGTCTGTTTATGTAAACAAACAGATCCCCGTTCTGACAGGGGACTAGAGAGAGATCTGCTGTTCCTAGTGATCTGGAACAGCGATCTCTCTCCTCCTCCAGTCAGTCCCCTCCCCCCACAGTTAGAAAAACCTCCCTAGGGAACACACTTAACCCCTTGGTCGCCCCCTAGTGTTAACCCCTTCCCTGCCAGTGACATTTTTTACAGTAATCAGTGGCTATTTTTAGCTCTGATCGCTGTGTAAATGTCAATAGTCCCAAAAAAGTGTCAAAAGTGTCCAATCTGTCTGCCGCAATGTCGCAGTCCCGCTAAAAATCGCTGATCGCCAGCATTACTAGTAAAAAATAAATAAAGAATAAAAATGCCATAAATCTATTGCCTATTTTGTAGACACTATAACTTTTGCGCAAACTAATCAATATACGCTTATTGCGATTTTTGTTTACCAAAAATTTGTAGAAGAATACATTATTTTTTTTTACTTTTTTTTGGGGGGGGGGGGGGGGTGATATATATTATAGCAAAAAGAAAAAATATTGTTTTTTTTTTTTTTTCAAAATTGTCGCAAATTTTTTGTTTATAGCGCAAAAAATAAAAACCGCAGAGGTGATCGAATACAACCAAAAGAAAGATCTATTTGTGGAGAAAAATTGTCAATTAAAGCGGCGCAGTGCCGTATCGCAAAAAATGGCCTGGTCATTAAGGGGGCAACAATACAAGAAAAAGAACCGGTGCTCCAGGTGTATAGAGATGAGGCTGTTTGGAGTATCTTGCAGAGTGCTAGCCTCGGCCCGCCTCCATGGGAAACTTGGAAAGAAGAAAGAAGTGGCTGCACATCCAGAACTTCCGATTGCCTTTTATTTTGTTTCACAAAGATAACACCAAAGACACCAAACTGTGGTCACGTAGATGCGTTTCACACATACATCTTGTGCTTAATCTTGTGCTTAATCAGTAATGATTAAGCACAAGATGTATGTGTGAAACACGTCTACGTGAAACACCTCTTAATCATTAATGATTAAGCACAAGATGTATGTGTGAAACACGTCTACGTGAAATGCGTCTTAATCCTTAACGATTAAGCACAAGATGTATGTGTGAAATACGTCTAAGTGAAATGCGTCTTGACGCGTTTCACACATACATCTTGTGCTTAATCGTATGCTTAATCATTAATGATTAAGCACAAGATGTATGTGTGAAACGCGTCTACGTGAAATGCCTCTTAATCATTAATGATTAAGCACAAGATGTATGTGTGAAACACGTCTACGTGAAATGCGTCTTAATCATTAATGATTAAGCACAAGATGTATGTGTGAAACGCGTCTACGTGAAATGCGTCTTAATCATTAATGATTAAGCACAAGATGTATGTGTGAAACGCGTCTACGTGAAACGCCTCTTAATCATTAATGATTAAGCACAAGATGTATGTGTGAAACACGTCTAAGTGAAACGCGTCTTAATTATTAATGATTAAGCACAAGATGTATGTGTGAAACGCGTCTACGTGACCACAGTCTGGTGTCTTTGGTGTTATCTTTGTGAAACAAAATAAAAGGCAATCGGAAGTTCTGGATGTGCAGCCACTTCTTTCTTCTCATTAAGGAGGCAAATCCTTCCGGTCCTTAAGTTGTTAAAATAGTGCAGTGCTGAAAAGTAAAAAATGGTCTTGTCACGAAGGGGGGGGGGAAACTTTCAGAGCTGAAGTGGATAAGTCCTTAAAATGACAAATATAAAAAGTGGGACACCACTGTCACATCTACATATAATTGGCCAACAAGGCATGCTGGTCCTTGTAGTCCCTTGGTCGGGCTGTGCCATTCAGGGATTGTTGGGCCGGTTTGCACACAGCGCAGGCCTTGTTTATTCTGGGATTATTTGCCATAAATGTGATTTGTCACGATCGGCTCAGAGTCTAAACGCATCCAGATGTTGGTACAATTGTGCATCTCTGTAAAACGATCCGAATACGGGCCCTAAATCACAGCTCACCGCCCGCCATCCCTTGTCTCCGGCGCTATTATCATCTGTATTCGACGGCGTTTTCAGCCTCGGTGTTTATATATAAATGGGGAAAAGCACAGAAACGAGGAGTTCTCAGGGTCCGGATCCCCGGAGAAAAATACTGAAAATCGCAGCAATTATGTTTTCTCTGATTACCGGGGCTCAGGCGCTTAATCAATGCCAGAAAACAGCTGATAAAAGCAGCACCTAATTCCACTTAACGGGAAATGATGTAACGCACAACATTACTCACATGGAGAACCGCGTGTCCCCTCCACCCCCATCCTGCCAGACCCAGAGCTGAGGAGGAGGCAATACCTAGGAGTCTATGAGGTCACTACAGACCCCGACCAACCGGTCACTCCAGGACTCATCTTCACTGAATTTACCAATACAGGGAGATTTCTACACGTAGCAAAATTTTCATATAAATCAGTCTGATGTTACATATTCCGGCACTACCATGTACTGCTGGAGGACTCCTTCCTCTGTCTACAGCTGGCCATAGATCCAGAGCGTTTCCAACAAAAAAGTCTTAAGCCCCGTACACACGATCGGACTTTCCGCCAACAAAACCGTGGAGTTTTGTCCGAAGGGCGTTGGCTCAAACTTGTCTTGCATACACACGGCCACACAAATGTTGGCCAACAAACGCGAATGCAGTGACGTACTACGTGGTTTTTCAGCTCTTTAGCGCCACCCTTTGGGCCCCTTCGGTGTTCGGTGAGTGTTGATTCGCGCTTTTCTTTTCGCGTTTTTCATTTATCGCTTTTCATCTCGTTTCTGAACGGGCGTTCGTCAACCAGCCATGTTGCGGAATCGGAGGAGATAATGGGGGTTATGTATGAAAGCCAAATCCACTTTTCACTACAAGTGCAAAGTGCACTTGAAATTGCACTGAAAGTGCACTTGGAAGTACAGTCGCTGTAAATCTGAGGGGTAGATCTGAAATGAGGGGAAGCTCTGCTGATTTTATCATCCAATCAATGTGCAAGCTAAAATGCTGTTTTTTATCTTCCTTGCATGTCCCCCTCGGATCTACAGCGACTGCTCTTCCAAGTGCACTTTCAGTGCAATTTCAAGCGCACTTTGCACTTGTAGTTTGCACTTGTAGTGCAAAGTGGATTTGCATTTCGTAAATAACCCCCAATGTGTTATTTATTATTGGCCTTGGAGTTATTGCTTTGACATTATTTTTTTTGGTTGAATAATAATGATTTGATTTGGTATATTTTCTATATTTTTGGACGCATAGAATGTACTTTTTGGTTAAGTTCTATTGGCAGATATCATGTCTAATTTTATTTGTTTTCTTTTTTAATGCACAATAAAAACATTGTGTAGAATAATACTTGGCTATGTGTTTTACTTCAAATGACAGTTTGGGAGTCGGCAGTTACATTTAAAAAAATACAATGTAAAATTAACAAGAGACACCAACATAGTTGTATCTTTGATCCTAAAAACTACGGGATAATGGTGTTGTGGTAACTTGCCCAAATAAACAAAAAAAAAAAAACATAATAATATTATTCTTGATATCACTAGAAAAAAAAAAGCCTTTGAAAATTTGTTTGCAATAATTCCATCAGTATCACCAGCAAAGCAGCTTCATTATTATCCCATTAAAGAAGAAGAGAATTGTGCGCTGCATTTCCAGATTTCATAATCTGCCGCGTCACGAATGTTAATTCTCCATTACGAGCGCTAGTTTACAAGACCGACCGCTTCCGGCTCGTCCTTGCTTCCGAGCATGTGTGTTTGTACTTTGGACTTTTGTCCGACGGACTTGTGCACACACGATCGGAAAATCCGACAACAGATATTTGTTGGCGGAAAATTTGAGAACATGCCATCCAACATTTGTTGGCGGAAAGTCCGACAACAATTGTCTGACGGAGCGTAGACACGGTCGGATTGTCCACCAACAAGCTCACATCCAACATTTCCCTGTCGGAAAGTCCGATCGTGTGCACGAGGATTGATGGAAAATTTGTACGAAACTTCTCAAAACAATTGAGCGTTGTTTGAAAGATTTTGTTTGCTTTTAACGTTTGGTTTTGGAAGAATAGACTTTGCAGAAGGAAAGCCACGTATACTGTTAGAAATTCATTTATTCAAGGAAATTTTGTCCATCCTGCTCCTCCAGATGTTCTTGTCACTCTGTCTGAAAACGAACGACAGTTTGACCCCACCAATGATTAGGAGAATGAGCAACCTTCCTTTAGAAAATTCTTTTTCTAAAGCTTTTCGTTCTGAAGAGCTATGATGAGAATGTCTTCCTAAACCATATCTAGGGATGCATACACTGTGAGACATAACAACCAATGGCATCTCAGGGTCAATCTGTTTTATAAACCTTCTTTGGCTATGTAAAAGAACATTGTTCTACTTTGTATTCTGTAAAGGTATTATATAAATGTAATACTTCGGAATGTGCGTTGTTTATTGTACTGTTAAAACTTAATAAACTTTATCCTGATATAAAAAATTAAATATTTTTTTTTTTAACATTCTAAATTCTAATAAACTATGGGCAGCCTAAAGTGTTACTAAACCCACAAAAGTAAAATCAGTCTGTATATGCAGTAAAGCATGCTGATTATACTCACTGTGGAACCTGAGGGGTTAATTCTACGCTATGTGTAAAAAGGCTGTTTGCTCCTGACTTCTCTGATCCTCCCCTTCTTCTACTGTCCCCTAACCATCTGCTGATAGAGCATAGCATTGGAGTCACTCTACACAGAGGGTCAGGGGTCATGCAGCCTCATAGGACAGTCAGAGGAGAGCGAAAAACTCCTCCTATATGCTTTAACCAGTGCTGGGCCAGCTACCGATAGAAGTCACAAGACTTCTCTGATGAGAAAAGGTATTAAGCAGTTTATATTTACTAAAGGAATTGCATTTCCATGTTCTGTGTACTGTGGGAGACCAGATATAGTCAATGCAGGGTCCTGGGTTTAGTAACACTTTAACTCTCCTCTCCTGAAATACTCCGCTCTCCTGGAAAATTCTTCTCTTTCCCCTAGTGCCCCGTACACACGGTCGGACATTGATCGGACATTCCGACAACAAAATCCATGGATTTTTTCCGACGGATGTTGGCTCAAACTTGTCTTGCATACACACGGTCACACAAAGTTGTAGGAAAATCCGATCGTTCTGAACGCGGTGACGTAAAACATGTACGTCGGGACTATAAACGGGGCAGTAGCCAATAGCTTTCGTCTCTTAATTTATTCTGAGCATGCGTGGCACTTTGTGCGTCGGATTTGTGTACACACGATCAGAATTTAACCGATCGGATTTTGTTGCCGAAAAATTTTATAGCCTGCTCTCAAACTTTGTGTGTCAGAAATTCCGACGGAAAATGTGTGATGGAGCCCACACACGGTCGGAATTTCCGACAACAAGGTCCTATCACACATTTTCCGTCGGAAAATCCGACCGTGTGTACGGGGCATTAGTCTTTGGACACATTTTGTCCACCTGAAATGTATTTTACTGATATAAAAAAAAAAAGTTAGTCGTCTGATTATTAAGATGTTCCTTTTGATGGCAATGCTCATGAAGAAGTATTGGGACCTCCAGGAGGACACTTTATTTTCACGCTGTGGTAAGACTCCCTATTACTCTTTATTTCTGTTATTCCAATCTTCACCTTCATCCAATGTTTTTTTTATGAGACCTCCCTGGTTGGGGTTGTTCTTGTCAGTCAGGGTCTAACATTCTATCTGTTTGCGTTTCGTTTTGGTCAAATCAAATTTTCTTGATGTTTTTGGAGTCATTATTGAACTTCTCAAAGTGGAGCAAAACCAGCGGAACATTCTAAAGTGCCAGAAAAAAAGCAGGTTCACGAGGAATAATTAGATAATTGTCCTCCCCACCATTAAACTCTGACCTGCCTGGTGAGTGTTGGCCCATTAGCGCTGTTATTTATGTCTCTCCGGGCTCTAGGTGGGCCTTCCATTATGCGGGACCATCTCATCCATCATCCATCAGAGCTGCTCTCCCCGGGATCCAGGCGGTTGACCTGCAGGTTAGAGAGTGCTTAACCCCCCAGCCTTTCTATTAGTGCAGGAGAGTCCCATGTGTGCTCCCATCAATGCTCCAAGATACATCAGGATCCATACGTTAGTACAGAGGACATCCACATCCACTATACATGCCAGAGCATCAGTGACTGCGGAGAAGGATACAAGGAGATTATGTAACAAGTTTATTTTAAAAAAAAGGTTAGAATTTGAAATAAGCTGGCAGAAATGTTTAGACCCCATTCACACCTGAGCGAGTTTCCCGAAACTCCTCAACGTTCAACATCAAGATTTTCATTATATACAGGGACGGATTTCCTTACAGGGGCCCTTCCCATCTATAAGAGTTTTTTTTTTTCTTAATTCTTTTTTTTTAACCCTTTCGCTGCCTAAGTCCGTTCGTCATATGGACCTGACAGCAGCGAGGGGTTTCACGCACAATCAGGTGGCTGCAGCCACTGGGATCATATGTAAAACTGAAAGGCAGACTCCTGCCTGTCAGGTGGAAGCATTTGGGTGGCTGCGCTGCCGCCCAATAGCTTCCACACTACCCCTCGCCATATATTTCAGGCTCTGCTTGCCCATCTGTGGGCCCCGGACCAACACGGCGGGTGGAGGGGAGGGAGAACAGTGGACTCCTCCCCTTCTTACTGTGACCTGGAAAGTGGTGTGTGTACGTCACTTCCAGGTCACCTTGTCACTTTCCCCGGCTAGCATAGCCGGGATGGGTGTATTGCAATGCGAGAGGAGAGAGCAGATCTGCTCCTTCTCCTCCTGCCCCTCTCCTCCTCTGTGCACCACGGGAAGTGTGAAGCCCAGCAGCTGAATGATCTAATTCAGCTGCTTATCTTCACATTTCCTGCAGAGCACACAGGATGAGAGGGGCAGGAGAAGAAGGAGCAGATCGGCTCCCTCTGCTCCCATCTGTGCGAGGGAGGGAGGAGGGGGAACTGTCAGTGCAGGCTCTGGGCTGTATGAGAGAGACACTCTCAGCTCAGAGTCCTGCTGAGAAGGCACTGATAGGCAGCACTGATAGGTGGCAATTATGGGCAGCACTGATAGGCTGCACTGATTGGCACTGATAGTCGGCACTGATGGGCACTAATAGGCGGCATTGATGAGCATGATAGTTGGTACTGATAGGCTGCACTAATGGGCACTGATAGGGGGCACTGATAGGTGGCACTGATAAACGGCACTGATAGGCAGCACTAATAGGCTGCACTGATAGGCAGCACTGATAGGCGGAAAAAATAAGACCCCTAAGTTAGGGAACTTATATACCCCCCAGTATAATGGGACTTTATAGGCGAACCATACATGGATTAGATAAAAAATGTTTTATTTATTTGAAAGATCATAAAAACAAGATACATTTAGTAATAGATCTTAACAGGAGTATTTATACAATAAAATTTGCTATCCTGTAATCATTTTTGTATACTTCCATTCATAATAGAATATTTTCTCTAGAAGCCTGACATGTTTCAGGACGATGTCCCTTCTTCAGAGGCGTATTGCAGAGAGAAAAGTCGCATATATAGGAGATACATTCTGAAATAACAAATGAAAACAATTTGCACAGAGGGAACAATATGAACCACAAAGGTTTAGTAACCTAACAACCACCATGTCCACCATACATACCAACAAGAAGTTTTCAAGAATGAAAGATACATATATGACTGCACCCCAACCTGCAATTTGGCATAGGGTAGCAGACTAGATCTTTTTAAATGAAAAACGCACTGGTTGTCGGCTGATCAGCCAGTGTAAGATAAAGGCTATCCATCGGCTTCAGAAATGGCCTCGCAAAGGCCCCCCAAAAAAGGAAGGACAACCTCGTTGGATCCCAGATTGCCCTTTAAAAAAGAGGAAAAATAAGCTTATGAGCAATTTTCTCAAAAAACTATAAATTTGCATATATCCCATACATCTTTTGTTATCCCTTCACCCAAAGGAAAGGAGAGACTATTTTTTCTACATTTATGCAAAGAATGTGAGGACCATAGATTGTGGCTGGTGTTTCAGTGTATCAGGATCATGCTCTCTGGAATACAGAAAGGAAGACATACTTGCCGACCTGCTGAATATAGGGAATTAATGATGGGCCTTTTTTGATTGGAGAAGAATTGAATGTAGATTTAATCAGTTAATCACATCAGTGAGCCATTAGTCAGGTAGGTATAGAGCCGGCAAGTAAGGAAAGTATGGCAAAAAGTATAGGCAGCACTGATAGGCGACACTGATGAGCACTGATAGGTGGCAGTGATACGCAGGACTGACAGGCAGCACTGATAGGCTGCACTGATGGGCACTGGTGGTCGGCACTGATGGGCACTAATGGGCGGCATTGATGAGCATGATAGGCGGTACTGATAGGATGCACTAATGGGCACTGATAGGCAGCACTGATGAGCACTGATAGATGGCACTGATAAACGGCACTGATAGGCGGCATTGATAGGTGGCACTGATAAACGGCACTGATAGGCAGCACTAATAGGCTGCACTGATAGGCAGCACTGATAGGCGACATTGATGAGCACTGATAGGTGGCAGTGATACGTGACACTAATAGGCAGCACTGATAGGCAGCACTGATAGGACTGCATTTATAATCAGGGCACTGATGATCAGTACCCTGATTATCAGTGTAAGCAATGTACTGACAGTCTTGCCAAACACAACCACAGCGTGGGAGTTAGAGACTGACGATAACCGGCAAGTCTGTTTACATGTGATCAGCTGATGGTAAAGGGCCGCTGTGATTGGCCCTTTACCGCGATCTGTGTCACAGAGCGCGCTGGATGCCAGGGCCGTCTTTAAGGCAGGGCAAAAGGGGCAGCTGCCCTGGGCCCAGCTGCCTCATACTTGCCAACTATCCCAGTTTAAGTTCCCTCGTCCCTTGAGGTTTTAGTCCCATGCTGTGTCCCGATATCTCAGTGTGAAGTGCTGCTACTAATGCTGCCCAGCTCTGCCCTATTGTTGTGTACAGATGACTCATCTGCAGACCCTGTGTATACATGTAAATAACCGGCAATCATATGTAAATTGCGGATGCATCCATATGCTAATAGCTGCATCCGGCAGCATAGATATGTAAATAAAGGCGGCATTCATATGCATATCATGCCCCCTGCAGTGAGGAGTTGGTGTGCTGTAACCTCTAGCAACCAATCAGTAATCTCTAGCAACCAATCAACAAGCAGAAACCATGTGCTGTAACATCTAGCAACTAATCAGTGAGCCGTAATGTGTGCTGTAACCTCTAGCTACCAGTCAGGAAGCAGTAATGATAAACTGTAACCTCTGGCAACCAATTGCAATCGCTGCCTGATCTGATACAGTAAACTGATTTTAAGGGTGGGGGGCCCAAGAGAGCGTTTGCCCAGGGTTCAATCGATATTAAAGCCGGCCCTGCTGGATGCATGTCCCAACGGGGCAAGCGAGAAGCAGGGTTCTGGGAGGATGTCCATGGACGCCCATCTAGAACTGGAATCCTGAGTCTCGGATGGAAGGGGGGGGGGTGGTCAGGGGGGCCCTTCATGGTTTCTTGCACTGAGGACCTGAAGGTTCTAGATACGCCTTTGACGCCAATAATCTAAGAACCCCAAATCCATGTTTTTTCTGCTACAATCCAGGACTGAAGAAAATACCAATCAGTAATCCAGATCTAAAGCTTTTGTTCTGCCATAGACTTTCTGTGCCTGTCCTATTATCTCCCATAATCCATTGTGAGCATTTCAGTCATTCAGCTCTGTTATCTCTACATCTGGCGGAAACATGACAATTAGAATTTACTGCGCACATCTCAGCGCTCTGATAAATATCCAGTCAGCATTTCAGCTTTGTGATTCATCCTCGCTGCTCACAAACACCAAAAATCTGGAACACGTCAGGATTGATTCCTACTAACAGGGAATTTCATGGCCTTTGACTTCTTTTTCTCTTTAATTTTCTGATTCGTTTTTCACATCACGTTGCCGGGACACATGAGCCCCTACCTAACGTGAGTCAGGCCCGGTTGGGCCGTACGGCGATATTTAAGATTACTGTATCACCACTTTCCACCTGGAGCTCTGCCTAGCCAAACAATTACCCAGATTATTATGATGCAAAGCAAACAGCCGCCAGGCCGATGGCCATCCTCCTGGAACCCAACCTGGAATTAAAAGCTTTTCCAATTACACGACTGCCAGGCAAACACTCGGGTGTACGTTACACCAACACGCTGGAAATGACTTTTGATGATAGCAAGGTACGTAGAGAGACCGGCGTTTATTTACACGCCGGCTTTTTGCTGCGCTGCTAAACGGGAACATTTTCTATTTTAAATTTGTGTCGAGATGGAAGTCAATGGCTGCTTACCCTCATCAATGGGCCTTAAAAGGTTTAAATCCCCTCTAAGTTTGAATTAATTTAAAGTGTGTGGAAAGTTGAATGATGAACTTTTTTTATTTGCTCTCTTTAGTCTGTTTAATACATCATCAACTTTTTCTTACAGGATCTGTTCTATGAATGCAAGAAAAAAAAAACCCTACTTGATCCTACCAGAAAGCTTGCTGGTTCCTGTGCATTCTGTAGTCTTATTGTTTTGACATCTCCAGCTTCCCTGCAGAATCCCTGCCAGGACTTCCAATGGTGGTCTCAGCATCCCTGATAGTACTTCCAGTGGTACTCACCAAATCACTGCCAGGACTTCCAATGGTACTCACAGCATCCCTGCCATTACTCATAATGGTACCTTCAGCATCCCTGATAATACTTCCAATAGTACTCACAGAATCACTGCCAGGAATGCCAATGGAACTCACAGAATCACTGCAAGAACTTCCAATGGTACTCACTAGTGGCGTCACTAGGGGGTGGCTTTTGGGGCTATAGCCCCAAATCTGGGGGTCTCTGCAGGGATCCCCAAGGGGCAGGGAGGCTCTCTGGGGACCCTGATGCAAGGTAGAGGCTCTCTGGGGACCCCAATTTTAAGGGGGAGGCTCTCTGGGGACCCTAATGTAAGGGGGGCTCTCTGGGAACCCTGATGTAAGTGGGGGGCTCTCTGGGACCCTGATGTAAAGGGGGAGGCTCTCTGGGGATCATGATGTAAGGAGGGGCTCTCTGGGGACCCTGATGCAAGTGGGGGGCTCTCTGGGGATATACACACACATGTATATTACTGTATAAACATGTGTATGCCCACCCAAGTGTATGACTTTCTTTACTACGCTGCTATGGGCTCTAGCCCCAGATCTTTTGCAGACCTAGCAACGCCCCTGGTACTCACATAATCACTGCCAGGATTTCCAATGGTACTCACATAATCACTGCCAGGACTTCCAATGGTACTCACATAATCACTGCCAGGACTTCCAATGGTACTCACAGCATCCCTGCTATTACTTATAATGGTACCTGCAGCATCCCTGATAATACTTCCAATAGTACTCACGGAATCACTGCCAGGACTTCCAATGGAACTCACAGAATCACTGCCAGAACTTACATTGGTACTCACATAATCACTGCCGGGACTTCCAATGGTACTCACAGAATCACTACCAAGACTTCTAATGGTACTCACATAATCACTGCCAGGACTTCCAATGGTATTCAAAGAATCGATGCAAAGACTTCTAATGGTACTCACAGAAGCTATGCCCGGAGTTCAAGAATCTCTGCCACCACTTCCAATGGTACTCCCAGCATCCCTGCTAGTATTTCCAGTGGTAATCACAGAATCCTTACAAGTACTTTCAAGGTGCTTACAGAATCACTGCCAGTACTTTCTATGGTACTCAAAGAATCCCTACCATACTTCCAATGGTACTTACAGAATCCCTGCTAGTACGTCCAATCGGTACTCAAAGAATCCCTGCCAGGACTTCCAATGTTGCTCCCAGAATCACTGTACTTCCTATGGTACTCAAAGAATCCCTGCTAGTACTTCCAATGATAATCACAGAATCACTGCCAGTACTTTCTATGGTAGTCACAGAATCATTGCCAGGACTTCCAATGGTACTCAAAGAATGCCTGACAGGACTTGGATTGGTACTTACAGAAACCCTGTTAGTATGTCCAATTGGTACTCATAGATATGCTGCCAGGACATCCAATGGTACTCTCAGAATCTATGCCAGGAGTTCAAGAATCTCTGCCACCACTTCCAATGGTACTTGCAGAATCCCTGCTAGTACTTATAATGGTGCTCACAAAATCGCTGCCAGGACTTCCAATGGTACTCACAGAATCCTTGCCAAGAGTTCAAACACCTCGTCTATTATTTTGAATGGTACTGGCAGAATCCCTGCCAGTACTTCCAATGATACGCGCAGAATCACTGCAAGTACTTATAATGGTACTGAAAGAATCTCTGCTAGTACTTCCAATGATACTCGCAGAATCACTGCCAGTACTTATCATGGTACTCAAAAAACCGCTAGTACTTCCCATGGTGCTCAAAGAATCCCTGCCAGTACTCACAATGACTGACCACGACACTACCTGCCTGGAGTTTGCATGTTCTCCCTGTGTCTGCGTGGGTTTCCTCCGGGTACTCCGGTTTCCTCCCACACTCCAAAGACATGCTGGTAGGTTAATTGGATCCTGTCTAAATTGGCCCTAGTATGTATGAATGTGAGTTAGGGACCTTAGATTGTAAGCTCCTTGAGGGTGTAGGGACTGATGTGAATGTATAATGTATATGTAAAGCGCTGCGTAAATTGACGGTGCTATATAAGTACCTGAAATAAATAAATAAATACTTGCAGAATCCCTGCCAGTGCTTCCAATGATACTTGCAGAATCACTGCCAGTACATATCATGGTACGCACCCAGCAGTCACAAAAAAATAAATAAATAAATAAATACATTTTTTTTAAAAAAGGTCCCTTTAAAAAAATATAATAGAAAAAAATTGTTCTTTAAGCGCACTGAGTTCGGGCACAGGACACAGTGCACTATGGGAAGCACCACGTCAATGCAATCACAAGATTGCAGACGAGGCGCTTCATGTGCAGGCTTTTGACCTGCTTTGCGGTGCAATCCAAAGCACCGAGCAGCTTCTGCCCGTAGTATTACTACAACCGGGAGCTTTGTTATTCAAGTGGAGCGCACGGCGCGAGCGGAGCTGCCTGTAAGCTAAGTGAGGCTCAGGACTGCATTTGATGGGGCACAGTGAGGCTGCATTAGATGGGGCACAGTGAGGCTGCATTAGATGGGGCACAGTGAGGCTGCATTATATTGGGCACAGTGAGGCTGTATTAGATGGGGCACAGTGAGGCTGCATTAGATGGAGCACAGTGAGGCTGCATTTGATGGGCACAGTGGCTGCATAAGATGGGCACAGTGGCTGCATATGGTGGGCACAGTAGCTGCATTTGATGGGGCACAGTGGCAGCATTTGATGGCACAGTGGGAGCATTTGATATGGCACAGTGGTTGCATTTGATGGGCACAGTGGCTGCGTTTGATGGCACAGTGGCGGCAATTTTTGGGCACAGTGGCTGCGTTTGGCACAGTGAGGCTGCGTTTGATGGCACAGTGAGGCTGCAATTGATAGGGGTTTTTTTCAGAATTTTTCAGTTTGTTTGCGCCCCCCAAAAAATTTTGAGCACCAGCCGCCACTGCTTCCAATGGTGCTCAAAGAGTCCTTGCCAGGAATTCCAATGATACTCGCAGAACCCTTGCCAGTACTTCAGGAATCCCTGCCAGTACTTCCATTGGTACTCACGGAATTACTGCCAGGACTTCTAACAGTACATGAGCTACAATCCATTAGGGTATATGGAATGTTACAGAAGGCAAAAGAACATACAGTCCATAGGATATAAGAGAGGGTATAAGGGAGAATGTAGAAGGTAGAAGAGCTTGCAATCTATTAGAGTATAGGGGAGGACACAGAGGGCAAAATAGCTCACCATCAATTAGGGTATAAGGGAGGATACAGGGGGAAGAGCGTATACTCTATTAAGGTATAAGGGAGGATACAAAAGGCAGGTGAACTTACAGTCTTTTAGGGTATACAGAATTTGGAAGTGCAGTAGACCCCCCAGATACTCGGCTTCTTTTAGTCCAACACTAGAAAGGGGCAAGCCCAGACAACAGACCGCAGGCAGAAGAGCTTACAATCTAAAGGGTAAAAGGGAGTGTACAGATGGTAGTAGAGCTTACAATCTATCAGGGTATAAGGGAGGATACAGAAGGTGGAAGAGCTTACAATCTATTAGAGTATAAGGTAGACCATGGAAGGTGAAAGAGCTTACAGTATATTAGTGTATAAAGAAGGATATAGAAGGTGAAGGAGCTTACAATCTATTAGGGTACAAGGGAGGACACAAAGGGCAGAAGAGCTTGCAACCTATAGGGTAAAAGGGAACATACAGAATGTAATGAAGCTTACAATCTATCAGGGTAAAAGGGAGGATAAACATGGTAAAAAAGCTTACAATCTATTGGGGAGGACACAAAAGGCAAAAGAGCTTACAATCTCTTAGGCTATAAGAGAGGACATACACGGCAGAAGAGCTTACAATCTATTATGGTATAAGAGAGGACATAAAAGGCAGAAGAGCTTACAATCTTTTAGGGTATAAGAGAGGACATAAAAGGCAGAAGAGCTTACAATCTATTATGGTATAAGAGAGGACATACAAGGCAGAAAAGCTTACAATCTTTTAGGGTATAAGAGAGGACATAAAAGGCAGAAGAGCTTACAATCTATTGTGGTATAAGAGAGGACATACAAGGCAGAAGAGCTTACAATCTATTATGGTATAAGAGAGGACATACAAGGCAGAAGAGCTTACAATCTTTTAGGGTATAAGAGAGGACAAACAAGGCAGAAGAGCTTACAATCTTTTAGGCTATAAGAGAGGACATACACGGCAGAAGAGCTTACAATCTATTATGGTATAAGAGAGGACATAAAAGGCAGAAGAGCTTACAATCTTTTAGGGTATAAGAGAGGACATAAAAGGCAGAAGAGCTTACAATCTATTATGGTATAAGAGAGGATATACAAGGCAGAAAAGCTTACAATCTTTTAGGGTATAAGAGAGGACAAACCAGGCAGAAGAGCTTACAATCTTTTAGGGTATAAGAGAGAACATAAAAGGCAGAAGAGCTTACCATCTATTAGGGTATAAGAGAGGACATACAAGGCAGAAGAGCTTACCATCTATTAGGGTATAAGAGAGGACATACAAGGCAGAAGAGCTTACCATCTATTAGGGTATAAGAGAGGACATACAAGGCAGAAGAGCTTACCATCTATTAGGGTATAAGAGAGGACATAAAAGGCAGAAGAGCTTACCATCTATTAGGGTATAAGAGAGGACATACAAGGCAGAAGAGCTTACCATCTATTAGGGTATAAGAGAGGACATAAAAGGCAGAAGAGCTTACAATCCATTAGGGTATAAGACGGGACATACAAGGCAGAAGAGCTTACAATCTTTTAGGGTATAAGAGAGGACATAAAAGGCAGAAGAGCTTACAATCTTTTAGGGTATAGGAGAGGACATAAAAGGCAGAAGAGCTTACAATCTTTTAGGGAATAGAGTATTTGGATGTGCAGTAGCCCCTCTGATATCCGGATTCCTGTAGCCCAGCACTAGAAAGGGGCAGCCGCAGACGGCTGTGCACAACTACATATAAACCGCCAGTTATGGAGGTCAGCGGGTGAGCACAGGAAGCTGGAGGACATTTCATGAACGTTTTGTAATAAATCATTATTATTAGAACTCTAAACAAAAAAAAAATTCAATTCTGCCAGAACAATAATAATTTACAGTAGCCGGGTTTTTCATTTGTCTGGAATTTAGCTTTAAATGTCAGTTTATCAGAATCTATTATTTAGGACCCCCCCCCCCTCTCTTCCCTCCCGCCACCGGAATGCGAGAAGGATGGGGATGCCGCTAACATCTGATTTACCTGTGCGCCAATGTGTCAGTCCACTGACAGGTACAAGCTGCGGATGGGCGGAGACGTCAGTCACTTTTACTGCCTCGTCTGCATTTTGCCACCCTAAAGGCCGGGATGGTGAGCCAGCCATTTAAATCGCAGAATTCATTCCACCAGAGCTCACAAAGGAACAATCTCCGCACTCATCTAAAATGCATAATCTCCCTGCGGATCGGAGAATGGGCTCCGGGGCTGGAGCGTTAACCCTTCAATGGAAGAGCACAACGTCACCGCACTTCCAAATACAACGTATCCAGCCCGGGCACAGAGGGAACTTTAAACGTCTTCAGATATATTTGCTCATGTTAGGTGTATGCACGCTGAGCAATGTGTCCGTGTAATATTTCAAGGTATTTATTGCCTCTCACAGAGATCACAGTACTTTCCATGACTTTTTCCCTGCTTTTCTCTTTTCTGAAGGATGGCGCCATCTTTGTGAGATAGCCAGGGTCATCATCTACTCCCTGACCTAAGATTCTGGCCCAGAGATGACACAATTTACCACTTGCCGACCAAATGATGGCTACAGCGCCGCCGGCTAGTTCTGGGACGCCGTCATATGACAGTGTGCCGTGATCACTCCCGCCGCACATCCGCTGCGGGTGAGGGTGGCGTTCCCTGTGATCGTAGTGTCCGGAGGACACTGCTGATCCCAGATTGAGGTAAACGGCCAATCTGCAGCTCTTTACCACGTGATCAGCTGTGTCCAATCACAGCTGGTCTCGGATGTAAACAGAAGCCGGTTATTGGCACTCCTTTCCTTGTGTTGTCAACATGAGAGCCAATAACTGGCTTCTCTAAAAGGAACATGTATATTGATAATCAGGGCATCGATTATCAGTGTCCTGATTATCAGTGCAGTCCCAACAGTGCCCATCGGTGCTGCCAATCTTTGCCCATCAGTGCTGCCAATCTTTGCCCATCAGGGCCTCCTCATCAGTGTCACCTATCAGTGCCGTCTATCAGTGCCATCAGTACAGCCTATGAGTGCCCATCAATGCCCATCAGTGGCACCTCATAAGTGTCCATCAGTGCATCTTCATCAGTGCCACCTCATCAGTGCTATTAATGCAGCCTATGGTTGCCCATCAATGCCCATCAGTGTCACCTCATCAGTGCCCATCAGTACAGCCTATCAGTGCCCATCATTGCAGCCTATCAGTGCCCATCAATGCCCATTAGTGCCACCTCATCAGTGCCCACCAGCATAGCTCCCAACTGTCCCTCTGTACCTCATTTTGGTCTGATCTATATAGTATATAAAATGCACTTTTTATCTTTCAAAAAGTGTTTCCAAGCGCTCAACTTTTCACCCAAATTCTAAATTGCTGCATTTGTATATTTTAACCACTTGAGCCCCGGACCATTATGCTGCCTAAGGACCAGAGGTCTTTTTCCAATTTGGCACTGCGTCGCTTTAACTGCTAATTGCGCGGTCATGCAATGCTGTACCCAAACGAAATTTGCGTCCTTTTCTTCCCACAAATAGAGCTTTCTTTTGATGGTATTTGATCACCTCTGCGGTTTTTATTTTTTGCGCTATAAACGGAAAAAGACCGAAAATTTTGAAAAAAAATGATATTTTCTACTTTTTGTTATAAAAAAAATCCAATAAACTAAATTTTAGTCATACATTTAGGCCAAAATGTATTCGGCCACATGTCTTTGGTAAAAAAAATGTCAATAAGCGTATATTTATTGGTTTGCGCAAAAGTTATAGCGTCTACAAACTAGGGTACATTTTCTGGAATTTACACAGCTTTTAGTTTATGACTGCCTATGTCATTTCTTGAGGTGCTAAAATGGCAGGGCAGTACAAAACCCCCCCAAATGACCCCATTTTGGAAAGTAGACACCCCAAGGAAATTGCTGAGAGGCATGTTGAACCCATTGAATATTTATTTTTTTTGTCCCAAGTGATTGAAAAATGACAAAAAAAAAAAAAAAAAAAAATATTTACAAAAAGTCGTCACTAAATGATATATTGCTCACACAGGCCATGGGCCTATGTGGAATTGCACCCCAAAATACATTTAGCTGCTTCTCCTGAGTACGGGGATACCACATGTGTGGGACTTTTTGGGAGCCTAGCCGCGTACGGGGCCCCGAAAACCAAGCACCGCCTTCAGGATTTCTAAGGGTGTAAATTTTTGCTTTCACTCTTCACTGCCTATCACAGTTTCGGAGGCCATGGAATGCCCAGGTGGCACAAAACCCCCCAAAATGACCCCATTTTGGAAAGTAGACACCCCAAGCTATTTGCTGAGAGGCATATTGAGTCCATGGAATATTTTATATTTTGACACAAGTTGCGGGAAAGTGACACTTTTTATTTTTTTTTTTTTTTTTTTTCATAAAGTTGTCACTAAATGATATATTGCTCACACAGGCCATGGGCATATGTGGAATTGCACCCCAAAATACATTTAGCTGCTTCTCCTGAGTATGGGGATACCACATGTGTGGGACTTTTTGGGAGCCTAGCTGCGTACGGGACCCCGAAAACCAATCACTGCCTTCAGGATTTCTAAGGGTGAAAATTTTTGATTTCACTCTTTACTGCCTATCACAGTTTCGGAGGCCATGGAATGCCCAGGTGGCACAAAACCCCCCCAAATGACCCCATTTTGGAAAGTAGACACCCCAAGCTATTTGCTGAGAGGCATGGTGAGTATTTTGCAGCTCTCATTTGTTTTTGAAAATGAAGAAAGACAAGAAAAAAAATTTTTTTTTTTCTTTTTTCAATTTTCAAAACTTTGTGACAAAAAGTGAGGTCTGCAAAATACTCACTATACCTCTCAGCAAATAGCTTGGGGTGTCTACTTTCCAAAATGGGGTCATTTGGGGGGGTTTTGTGCCACCTGGGCATTCCATGGCCTCCGAAACTGTGATAGGCAGTGAAGAGTGAAATCAAAAATTCACGCCCTTAGAAAGCCTGAAGGCGGTGCTTGGTTTTCGGGGTCCCGTACGCGGCTAGGCTCCCAAAAAGTCTCACACATGTGGTATCCCCGTACTCAGGAGAAGCAGCAGAATGTATTTTGGGGTGTGATTTCACATATTTCCATGGCATGTTTGAGCAATATATCATTTAGTGACAACTTTGTGCAAAAAAAAAAAAAAAAAAAAAAAATTTGTCTCTTTCCCGCAACTTGTGTCGCAATATAAAATATTCCATGGACTCGACATGCCTCTCAGCAAATAGCTTGGGGTGTCTACTTTCCAAAATGGGGTCATTTGGGGGGGTTTTGAACTGTCCTGGCATTTTATGCACAACATTTAGAAGCTTATGTCACACATCACCCACTCTTCTAACCACTTGAAGACAAAGCCCTTTCTGACACTTATTGTTTACATGAAAAAGTTTTTTTTTTTTTGCAAAAAAATTACTTTGAACCCCCAAACATTATATATTTTTTTAAAGCAAATGCCCTACAGATTAAAATGGTGGGTGTTTCATTTTTTTTTTTCACACAGTAATTGCGCAGCGATTTTTCAAACGCATTTTTTGGGGAAAAAACACACTTTTTTTAATTTTAATGCACTAAAACACGCTATATTGCCCAAATGTTTGATGAAATAAAAAAGATGATCTTAGGCCGAGTACATGGATACCAAACATGACATGCTTTAAAATTGCGCACAAACGTGCAGTGGCAACAAAATAAATACATGTTTAAAAGCCTTCAAAAGCCTTTACAGGTTACCACTTTAGATTTACAGAGGAGGTCTACTGGAAAAATTACTGCACTCGATCTGGCCTTCGCGGTGATACCTCACATGCATGGTGCAATTGCTGTTTACATTTGACGCCAGACCGCCGCTTGCGTTCGCCTTAGCGCGAGAGCAGGGGGCGACAGGGGTGTTTTTTTTTTTTTTTTTTTTTTCTTTATTATTTTTTTGCTTTTTTAATCTTACTTTTAAACTGTTCCTTTCATATTTTTTTTTTTAATCATTTTTATTGTTATCTCGGGGAATGTAAATATCCCCTATGATAGCAATAGGTAGTGACAGGTACTCTTTTTTGAAAAAATTGTGGTCTATTAGACCCTAGATCTCTCCTCTGCCCTCAAAGCATCTGACCACACCAAGATCGGTGTGATAAAATGCTTCCCCAATTTCCCAATGGCGCTATTTACATCCGGCGAAATCTAAGTCATGAAATACTCGTAGCTTCCGGTTTCTTAGGCCATAGAGATGTTTGGAGCCACTCTGGTCTCTGATCAGCTCTATGGTCAGCTGGCTGAATCACCGGCTGCATTCTCAGGTTCCCTGTTGAGACAGGAGATCCAGAGAAAAACACGGAAGACGGTGGGGGGGGGGGGGGCATTCCCTCCCACGGCTTGTAAAAGCAGTCTAGAGGCTAATTAGCCGCTAGGATTGCTTTTACATGAAAGCCGACCGCTGGCTGAAAAGAATGATACCAAGATGATACCTAAACCTGCAGGCATCATTCTGGTATAACCACTCAAAGTCGTGAATGGCGTACCTGAAGACAAAAAAATGGTTAACAATGGTTAACAATAAAGCACAGTAAAGTGTAAATAATTACACACCTGAAAAACAAACATGATAAAACATAATAACAATAACAATAACAATAACAATAAAACATTGCAGAATAGAATACAGTAAAAAAGAGCAGAACAATAGAGAGAGAGAATAGAGAGAGAGAGAACAATAAAACAACAACTATTTTTTTTATTTCATATTTTTTTTTTTTTTTTACACTTTTTTTGTAACTAACTTTTATAACGGTAACCGGTTCCAGGTTCGGGTCTCTCAAAATGCGATGGCATCTTGGGAGACCCTGTGAAAGTGTGCCTAGTCTGTGCAATGCTGTACCCTACGCTAATACTCAACTAGTGAATGGTAGCGTTCAAAACATTCACCAATGCAAAGACCAGGATTGTCAGGACAGGAGGGACAATAATAGCGGGTGTCACGCCTATATCTGCGCTTGCTGCAGACACGACATCTTTTTTGGGGGGTTCGCTGGGTAGGGGTACTCGGGAGGACATAAAAATGCCTCTCATGCAGCCGACTGCATTTGGTTGGGGATGTGAATGGGGGAAGTACGGGCGCTGCAGAAGTGGTGGGTTCCCAATTAGGATTGGCGAATGCAGCAGGAAGGGCACTATGGGCACGACGGGCCTGTGTTTGTCTTTTTGGTGGCAGCGGGACACTACTTGTGCTTGCCACCTCACCAGCTTGAACTGCACTTATGGGACTCGCCACGTCACCAAGTGTTACTGCAGTGCTGGTTTGACTACGACCGGGGTGTACTACGCCGCTGGTGCTTGCCAGTTCACCAAAACGCTACAAAAAAACTGTTAGCGATCGCAGGGATCAGGCCTGACTCTGCGAACGCTGCAGTTATGCGTTTAGTGCCTTGTAAGTGACAGTGATCGATCGATACTGCACTTGGGTGGGCTGGGCCGGGCCGGGCGGAGGGGCAAAACGCAGGTGCTAGCAGGTATCTGGGCTGATCCCGCTAACACTGCATTTTTGGGAACCCTAAACTGCTGGTGACGCTAGTATAGATCTGATCGGATCAGATATTGATCCGTTCAGATACTATACCACTAAGGGAGGTGTATGGTGCGTGCGTGGGTGTTAGCGGTACTGGCGCTAATCTGACGCTGCCTGGGGCTGGTGCTTGCCAGTTCACCAAAATGCTACAAAAAAAACTGTTAGCGATTGCAGGGATCAGGCCTGACTCTGCGAACGCTGCAGTTATGCGTTTAGTGTTTTGTAAGTGACAGTGATCGATCGATACTGCACTTGGGTGGGCCGGGCGGAGGGGCAAAACGCAGGTGCTAGCAGGTATCTGGGCTGATTCCGCTAACACTGCGTTTTTGGGAACCCTAAACTGCTGGTGACGCTAGTATAGATCTGATCAGATCAGATATTGATCCGTACAGATACTATACCACTAAGGGAGGCGTATGGTGCGTGCGTGGGTGTTAGCGGTACTGGCGCTAACCTGACGCCTGGGGCTGGTGCTTGCCAGTTCACCAAAATGCTACCAAAAAAACTGTTAGCGATCGCAGGGATCAGGCCTGACTCTGCGAACGCTGCAGTTATGCGTTTAGTGCCTTGTAAGTGACAGTGATCGATCGATACTGCACTTGGGTGGGCTGGGCGGAGGCACAAAACGCAGGTGCTAGCAGGTATCTGGGCTGATCCCGCTAACACTGCGTTTTTGGGAACCCTAAACTGCTGGGGACGCTAGTATAGATCTGATCGGATCAGATATTGATCCGATCAGATACTATACCACTAAGGGAGGCGCATGCTGCGTGCGTGGGTGTTCGCGGTACTGGCGCTAATCTGACGCTGCCTGGGGCGACGCATATCACCGCCGGGCGATCGGGGGGCTAAACCTTTATTCGGTAATAAACGGCGGGTGCCCTGACACTATAAAAAATAAACGAACTAACCAGCGTCACCCGTAACGGTTATACGGTGATCAGTGGTGAAAGGGTTAACTAGGGGGCAATCAAGGGGTTAAAACATTTATTAGATAGTATATGGGGGTCCCTGACGCTATAAAACGCTGACGGCGAACCTAAATATTTACCTCACTAACTAGCGTCACCAGCGACACTAATACAGCGATCAGAAAAATGATCGCTTAGCGACACTGGTGACAGGGGGTGATCAAGGGGTTAAAACTTTATTAGGGGGGGTTAGGGGGGTACCCTAGACCTAAAGGGGGGTAACAGTAACTGTGCTAACACAGTAACTGTCACAAACTGACAGCTAGCAGTAATCAGGAAAAAAAAAAAAAAAAAAAAAAAAAACTGCTGGTGTCAGTTTGTGACAGGGGGGGGGGGGGTGATTGGGGGGGGATCGGGGGGCGATCGGGGGGGGGATCGGGGTGATTTGTGTGCCTGGCATGTTCTACTGTGTGTGTGTAGTGTTGTGCACTCACATACTTGTCGTCTCTCCTCGGGCCGGAACGGAAAATACCGACCCGAGGGGAGATGACATCACTTCCTTTGCTGCTGTTTAGCATACAGCAGCAAAGGAGCGTTTTCATTGGCCGGCGGCGATCGCGAGGGGGGGGCCACGAACGGATGGTCTCCCCCTCATCACCGATCGCCGCTGGACATAGGACGACCGCCTCGGGCACCGGGGGGGGGTCCGATCGGACCCCCCACCCGCGGAAGGCAAATCACGTACCCTGTACGTGATTTTGCCTGTCCGTGCCACTTTGCCGACGTACATCGGCGTGAGGCGGTCGTCAAGTGGTTAAAAGCCAATATAAAGGAATATTAGTGGTAAAAAAAGCACTTGTGGATTTTATTAACCTTTTTTTTTGGTTATGTCCCCTTTAAGGGGCGTGCAGTCCAATAACAATGTACAGTCTAATAACTGGTGGGAGAGGAGACTGAGGAAATGCTTCCTCCTGTCTGCAGCAGACTGATTAGATCATCCCAGCGTAGGCACAGTCACAGAACTTTGGGACTTTTCCTGAAAAATTAAACTGTTGCTGTTTATTGTGGCAGGCCATTTATTTATTATTGTAGACCTGGACAATTACTGACAGGGTCTTTAAAGCGGAAGTACACCACTGCCTCTTTTTTTTTTCTGACCTGCAAAGTTAAGGCATAATGTGCTAGTATACATAGCATACTAGCACATTATGTGAAACTTACCTGCAAACGAAGCCCTCCATCGATGCATTATCACTGCTGGAGGCCACATTTATCTTCACCCGGTCTTCCTTCGGGGTCCGCGGACTCTGGCATGAGCGTGGAAGGCGCCGGTCACGGCACACGCCCGTGACGGGTGGCTGTTCCTTTAGAGCGCATGTCCCAATGACATCATCAGCTGCATATATAGTAACTATAGGTGCACGTTTAGGAGATATTTACAGTTCCTATAGGTAAGCCTTATTATAGGCTTACCTACAGGTGCAAATAATCAATGGAAGTCTACAACAACTTTAAGCCAGCATTTTTCAACCAGGGTGCTGCAGTACACTGGCCTGCCATCTGGGTTTCCCTGGGATACCACAAGCAGGGGACCCAGTTTGTTCTGAAGCTGCCACGGTGAGGGCGGGCCAGACATGATGAGGGATCTCTGATGTGATGGGGGGACCCTGATGTGAAGGGGACCTCTGATGTGATGGCGAGCCCCCTGTTGTGATTGGGGATCTCTGATGTGAAAAGGGGTCACTGATGTGATGGGGGGACCAGTTTGCCCTGGATCAGCATCACGAGTCGCCATTGTGCAGGCTGGCCAGACATGATTGGGTATCTCTGATGTTATGGTTGAAACCTCTGATGTGATGGGGGGACCTCTGATATGATGGGGGACCTCTGATGTGATGGGGGGACCTCTGATATGATGGGGGACCTCTGATGTGATGGGGGGACCTCTGATATGATGGGGGACCTCTTATGTGATGGGGGGACCTCTGATGTGATGGGGGACCTATGATGTGATGGGGAAACCTCTGATATGATGGGGGACCTCTGATGTGATGGGGGACCTCTGATGTGATGGAGGACCTCTGATATGATGGGAAAAGCTCTGATATCATGGGGGACCTCTGATGTGATGGGGGGTCTCTAATAAGATGGAGGGACCTCTGATGTGATGGAGGACCTCTGATATGATGAGGGGACTTCTGATTCAATGGGGGACCTCTGATGTGAAGGAGGGCTCTAATATAATGGGAATTCTCTGATGTAATGGGCTAATGCAAAATAAGTGTCAGAAGTCTAGTTGGAGGCCATGGTGCTGAGAGGGCTCCCATTGCGGCTGAGTGCAGCACAACCCTGAAGGTGGAACAGGGAATGCAGTGCCCAAAGAAGCAGTGTTTGCCGGTGGCTGTGGCCTGATGACTTGATCACTGTGGAGCAGCTGCAGCAAGCTGGATGCACTGTGTGGCAGGCGTGCTAGAAAGACGTAGCAGATAGCTGGGAAATCCGGTAGGAGAATCAGAGGCCAGGCCAGGAGTCATACTCAGTAAGATAAGCCCTTAAGCAGATTCAGGATTCAGGTAGGGTCACAGGAACAAGCCAAGGTCATTCACGGTAAGAGAGGCAGAAGCAGAGTCGGTGAGCCAAGCCGGGATCAAGCAGTGGAGCAGGCAGAAGTAGGTCAGAATATAAACCAGGGGTCAAGCCAGGAGATCAGGATAAGCGGGTAGAGGAAGCCGGGTCGTTCAACGGGAAGTCCAAAATCAGAATGCAGAAACACAGGGAACACAGGGGAGCTGACGATAATCCAGCAACTCAGGGATCTCAGCAGTGGGTTTATATAGGCAGTGGGCGTCAGCATCTATCACAACCTGCACATTCCCATTAGCGCCGTAACTCATCTGTGTACGCCAATGCACCTGGAGGTTTGTCTGGTGAAGCCATGATGAATATTGGCGACATTGCCAGTCCTATGGCCATTTCCCTGACAATAACATGGGGCCCCAAATGTGAAGGGGGCCCCTGATATAATGGTGGACCTCTGATGTGATGGGGGGGGCTCTGATGTGATGAGAACACCTTTGTTATGATGTTGGGCCTCTGATGTGATGGGGGGACATCTGATGTAATGGGGGAACCTCTGATGTGATGGGGGAACCTCTGCTATGATGAGGGAACCTCTGCTATGATGGGGGACCTCTGATGGGATAGGAGGACCTCTAATGTGCTGGGAGGACCTTTAATGCGACGGGGAAACCTCTGATATGATGAGAGGACCTCTGATGTGATGGGAGGACCTCCGATGTGATGAGAGAACCTCTGATGTGATGGGAGAACCTCTGATGTGATGAGGGACCTCTGATGTAATTGGGGGACATCTGATGAGATGGGAGGACCTTTGATGTGACGGGAGATCTCTGATGTGATGGGGGAACCCCTGATGTTATACGAGGACCTCTGATATGAAGGGGGGCCTCTGATATGATTGGGAAACACTGATATGGAAGGGAGCCTCCGATGTGATGGGGGATCTATGATGTGATGAGGGGACCTCTGATATGAAGGAGGGCTTCTGATGTGATGAAGGGACTTCTGATGTGATGGGGGATCTATGGTGTAATAGGGGGACCTCTGATGTGACGGGAGGACCTCTGATATGATGGGGGACCCCTGATGTGAAGGAGGGCCTCTGATGTGAAGGGGGGCTTTAATATGATGGGGGATCTCTGATGTGATGGGCTAATCCATATTAGGAAAAAGTCCCAGATGTACTATGATGTGATGGAGAGCATCTCAGATATGAGGTAGGGAGTCTGATGTGAAGTTAGACTGGGGGGGGGCCTCCAGACTTTTCATACTTTTTATAGGGGGACCACAACTGAAAAAAGTTGAAAAATGCTGCTTCAACAACAAGGCTAGCTCTCTTTAGTTTGCTCAGAGGTTTTGGAGCTGAATGCACAGATGGCAGCTTACAGTAATGTAATGCAAGGAGCAAATAACTGGGATAATGTGCTGGACCTGGCATACCAAATGGAGGGAAGAGGTAGGTTGCCTTGATCTGAAAAGTCATTTTTGTAATCGAAAGTGGTTGAAATTGGTTATGTAACTATGTAACTATGTAATAGAAAAGAAAACCCCGGTATGATATACGTGATATTATTTTACAAATATCCATAGCAAGTGTACAATCATTCCTCCCAAGAGGAGAAAAGAAGGTGATCAGATTTACAGCACACCTGCAATGCATTAGAGATAAAGGACCCCTGGGGGCAGAGGGGGGGGGAGGGAATAATCTTATCATACAATAAGATACAAGGAATTTACTTGTCAGTGTTGGAGGCAATACAAGGTCATTCTTTCAGATAAGGACATTTGGAGCTGCACTGTAAATGCTATGGGCTCTTCTGTACAATATCTGATAGCCATCAACTCATCTGAGATACACGCAAAAGCAAAACTGAAGTCACAGTGCCATTTAAACAACAGCAGCCAATCACATTTGTTTTCCACTTAGTATAGATCAGTAATTATGACTTGGGTTTCTGCGTTTTGTCCTTTTAAAAACTGAGCTTATATTTTTAATTACAATAATATACTGTATGTTTCTCAAGAACCACAGAGAATAGAAATCCACTTTGTGTGCGCCTAATGCTTTTAGAAACCCAGATATTACCTTGTAAATGTAGCAGTGACATCATCGCTGGGCTGCGCAGGAAACAGAGCTGTGAGAGGGACCCAGCAGGCTCCACCCACTACAGAAAACCAACAGGAGGAGGCGGGTACAAGACTAGTCTCTCTGCGCGAGGTGAGCGAGCTTCAGTGATCGGTCTTTATTACAGGAAGTCTCACTCTAGATTACCACACAGATGTGGAAGAAATACACAAAGCACACCAAGATTACAGTAAGAAGACACAAAATGAATACGTAAAAATATTTACTTATCCTTTTCTGGCAGGCTGTTTGTTCTCCTGAGATTTCTTACTTCCTATTCTAGTGACAACACAGGAAGTGAGGAAACATTTCCCTAATGGGCGAAGGTAGCAATAAAAACCTTACAGAGGTTCTTTGCCCCGGTACATCCAAAATCTTGTACAGTATGTGTACTGAGGAGTGCCTGGCACAAAATTTCATCTCACTTGAAGGACTTTCTGAAAATTCAGTGGTTGGGAGCACCAAATCCAGCCAACACGTTTTGAGGATAAAGCTTCCCCCTTCTTTAGGGCTTAAACAATCAATGTTAATAAACAAACAGAATGCACTTGAGGATCTGTTTTAAGCTAGCCATAGATGGATCGAAACCTTTTCAGAGCCCCCTCCCTCTCATTTCAAAACTCTCACCTCGGCAGCCAGCCCCTCCACAGCTCTCACCTCTGCAGCCCCCGTCCTTCACCTCTGCATCAACCTCCTCCTTCCACAGCTCTCGTATCTGTAGCCAGCCCTAAGCTTTCCAGAGCTCTCACCTCTGCAGCCCCCATCCTTTACCTCTGCATCCACTTCCTCCTTCCACAGCTCTCGTATCTGTAGCCAGCCCCAAACACTCCACAGCTCTCACCTCTGCAGCCAGCTCCTCCTCTGCAGCTCTCACCTCTGCAGCCAGCTCCTCCACCACAGCTCTCACCTCTGCAGCCAGCTGCTCCTCTGCCACTCTCACCTCTGCAGCCAGCTCCTCCACCACAGCTCTCAACTCTGCAGCCAGCTCCTTCTCCGCAGCTCTCAACTTTACAGCCAGTTCATCCTCTGCAGCTCTCACTTCTACAGCCAGCTCCTCTTCTACAGCTCTCACCTCTGCAGCCAGCTCCTCCCCCACAGCTCTCACCGCTGCAGCCAGCTCTTCCACCACAGCTCTCACCTCTGCAGCCAGCTCCTCCACCACAGCTCTCACTTCTACAGCCAGCTCCACTTCTGCAGCTCTCACCTCTGCAGCCAGCTCCTCCCCCACAGCTCTCACCTCTGCAGCCAGCTCCTCCACCACAGCTCTTACCTCTGCAGCCAGCTCCTCCTCAACAGGTCTCACCTCTGCAGCCAGCTCCTCCTCCACAGCTCTCACCTCTGCAGCCAGCTCCTCCTCAACAGGTCTCACCTCTGCAGCCAGCTCCTCCTCCACAGCTCTCACCTCTGCAGCCAGCTTCTCCTCAACAGCTCTCACCTCTGCAGCCAGCTCCTCCACCACAGCTCTTACCTCTGCAGCCAGCTCCTCCTCAACAGCTCTCACCTCTGCAGCCAGCTCCTCCACCACAGCTCTTACCTCTGCAGCCAGTTTCTCCTCAACAGGTCTCACCTCTGCAGCCAACTCCTCCTCCACAGGTCTCACCTCTGCAGCCAACTCCTCCTCCACAGCTCTCACCTCTGCAGTCAGCTGCTCTACCACAGCTTTCACCTCTGCAGGCCCCCACCTTTCACAGGTATCACCTCTGCCGCTAGCTCCTTCACCACAGCTCTTACTTCTGCAGCAAATTCCTCCTCCATGGCTCTGGCTTCTGCAGCTTCTGGCTTCTACAGCTATCACCTCTGCAACCAACATCCACCCTTTCACAGCTCTAACCTTGCTTCTCCCCCTCCACAGCTCTCACCTCTGCAGCCAGCCCTTACCTCTCCACAGCTCTCACCACAGCAGCCTCCACAGCTCCCACCTCTGAAGTACCCCACCCCCTACACGGCTCTCACCTCTGCATCTCCCCACCCCCCTCCACAGCTCTCACCTCAGCAGCCTCTCTCACCTCTGCAGCCCTCACCTCTGCAGCCCCCCTCCACAGCTCTTACATTTGCATCAACCCACCCCTACACAGCTCCAACCTCTGCATCCCCCACCCCTTTGCAGCTCTTACATTTGCATCAACCCCGCCCCCTCCACAGCTCTCACCTCTGCAGGCCACCCACTCCTTCCACAGCTATCACCTCCTCAGTCTGCAGGCCCCTCCACAGCTTTCACCTCTGCAGCCCCCCGCCAAAGTGGCATGCCATTTAGAGAAAAAAAATGCAGAAAGCCTCAAAGTTCTGAGTAATTCACCAGGAATCCTAGGACAGGATCAGCAATGGGCAGTAACAGATGCTGCTGCAACTACCTCACTCCAAATCTGTCATGTTGTGCAGTGTGCGTCAGAGCTCAGTGAACCCCACTACCTTCAGGGGTGCCCAGCACCATGGAGGATACGCCACTGGGGAGCTCTCAAATCCTGCTCAGGTCCTGGATGACCTTGTATCGTATCCTCTTTGTGTCCTGTGAAAGTCCCAGTAATTCTGAAGTCTAAAAATCCTTCTTCAGTAGACAAAAATCCAATTTAGGACAGTTCTTAGATTAAACTATGTTGAGCGTCAATCAAACTAAATAAGGGAAGCAGCTGACTGATGTTGTTTCTATTCTTTCACAACAGCCCTGAAGTGAGATCGCGCTCCAATGAAACAAAGAAGAGGAACCTAGGGTAGGTATTGTGTTTAATAATATGTTTAGATCTACACCAATCAGCCATAACACTATGACCATCCACCATACCACTATGACCATCCACCATAACACTATGACCACTCACCTTATATTGACTAGGCCCCCCTTTCGCTACCAAAACAGCCCTGACCCATCGAGGCATGGACTCCCCTAGACCTCTGAAGTTATACTGTGGTATCTGGCACCAAGCCACCAGTAGCAGATCCTTTATGTCCTGTAAGTTGTGAGGTAGGGCCTCCATGGATTTGACTTGCTTTTCCTGCACATCTCACAGATGCTAAACAGATTGAGATCTGGAGAATTTGGAGGTTGAGTCAACACCTTGAACTCGTTGTTGTGTTTCTCAAACCATTCTGAAACCATTTTTTGCAGTGTGTTTGGGCACATTATCCTGCATAAAAAGGCCACTGCCATCAGAAAATATGTTTCCATGAAGAGGTGTACTTGGCCAGTAACAATTTTAGGTAGGTAGTATGTGTCAAGTAACATCTACATGAATAGTAGGACTCAGGGTTTCCCAGCAGAACATTGCCCAAAGCATCACACTGCCTTTGCCGGCTTGCCTTCTTCCCATACTGCTAGCTGGTGGCATCTCTTCCCAAGGTAAGCAACGAACACGCACCTGGCGGCCATTAACATGATGTAAAAGAAGACACGATTCATCAGACCAGGTCACATTCTTCCATTGCTCCGTTCTGCCCATTGCAGGTGCTTTTGGCCGTAGACATGGGTCAAAATGTCTGCGGCTACACAGCCCCATATACAGGAAACTACAATGCTCTGTGTGTTCTGACACCTTTCTATGAGAACCAGCATTAACTTTTTCAGCAATTTGAGCTCCAGTAGCTCTTCTATTGGATCGGACTTCACTCCCCATGTGCATCCATTAGCCTTGGCCATGCCACCAGTTTTCCCGTTTTCCTTCCTTGGACCACTTTTGGTAGATTCTGACCACAGGAGATCGGGAATATTCCACAAGAGCTGCAGTTCTGGAGTTTTTTTTTCTGACCCAGTCATTATGATTTGGCCCTTGTCAAAGTCCCTCAAATCCCTACACTTGCCCCTTTTTTTCTGCTTTCAATGCATCAGCTTCAGTGACACCATGTTCACCATCTGCCTAATATATCCCACCCTATTTCAGATGCCATTGTAATAAAATTCGTAATGTTATGGCTGATTGGTGTATATGGAAACAATACCCAACAGCAGAGGTTACAGATGAACTCCAGACAGGTATAAAAGACACCATGTGCAAAACTGAAGTTAAGGCCAGAGGTCGGCTTTAAAACTCTTGTTTTCTGTTTCATCACTTAGAAGTGCATTGTATGTAATCCCTGCAGGGATTCATCTTTTGCTACAATCCATTCTTCTCCGTCACCTGTGGCTGGCAAACTTTACCGTTGACACTTTGCCAATCCAGACACAGTAACTAATCGCTTGCTAATTAAATTTAATTAAAAAAATAGAAGACAGAGGAGGTTTTAGTGCCGTGTAAGCAGTTTGGAAAATAATTGTAATTAATAGTGCAAAAATGGTCACCCTGTCAGTGTGCGATCAACATGACTGCTTTAAAAACCACCACCCAGAACCGACACTAGCCAGTAATGGGGACGTATCTTAGATTTCAATAAAAACAGAAGTTTCAGTTTAATAAAACAAAAGGTCTCACGATCATACAGTTGCAAATAAATATGGAAACCTAACAAGATATTCCTTAAAAAAGTTTTGCACTTTTGATAGATTTTTGTGGAAGTTCACTACCAGGCAGTAGCATAAGGATAGAGGAGAATCGTGGGACATGTAGTCTTTAAAGGAGCACTGCAAAAATCCATTCTATGGGGTGACAAATTACAAGGACCAGGATTCCCTGCATACAGATGAGGAGAGGGCAGAACTTTTCTTGGGCAATTTACCAGAGGTCTGGGCAATCCATTGCGGAGAGCCAGAGAGTGCAATTCTGTTGATGGGGTCTGTACACTACATCAGAGGGACCAGAGCCTGTTTGGAGTCCAGTGTGCCCTTTTTGGTGTTCTGTGTGACCAGAGACAGACAGTGAAAGTTATCCTGCCATGCTGAGACACAAAGCTGGAGGGACCTGTTGCCATGTGTGCCTATACCTGGTGAGAGTCTGATTGTGAGAACCTGATCATGGGGGCTGAGTCTTCTAAAGAGAACTGACCAACAAGTGTATGGGACTGCATCCATTGAATACCAGGATTGGTGAGTGGAACAACCCAGGCTAATCCCTTACTGCCCACAGTTAATGCCTATAGAGACCGCTCCTTACTTAGCAACTCATCAGCTGTCCATTGGATACAGTTTTAAAGGGACAACTTCATGTTCACCGCCTTATAGTCAGGCCCCAGTGATAGCCAGCTTAGTACTGGTAAATAGGTGCTAGGGTGCTTAGTGTCCTTGTTCAGGTTCTTCCTGTTATAGGATGACAACACTCTGCTCCTTCTCCAGACTGCTCAAACTGTATTTATTTTTAACATTTCCAGGCTCTTCTTAGCATTTCCAGGTATATACAGAGTTCTATAGCTAAAGCTGAGATTTACATACAAAAGGAGCCACTCCTATCCCATGTCTACAGCTTAAGTTCGAACCCCCGTCCACAAACTACCTCTGCACCCCTCATGCACTGCTTACTTCTGAATCCCTGTCTACAGCTCAATTCTGCATCTTGTCCACAGCTCCCCCCATCCACAGCTCACTTCTACACCCCCTGTTCACAGTTCATCTATGCACCCTTCTACAGATCACCTCTGCACCACTGTTTACATTTCATTTATGCAACCCCCATCCACAGCTCACTTCAGCACCCCCTGTTCACAGTTCACCTACCCACCTGTCCACAGCTCAGCCCTGCACCACTGTTTACAGTTTACCTCTACAACCCCCATCCACAGCTCATTTCTGCACCCACTCTGCAGCTCACCTCTGCACCCTTGTTCACAGCACATCTCTGCACCTCCATTCACAGCTTACCTCTCCACACAATACCCCTGTCCACAGCTCACCTCTGCATTATTCACCCCCCCATCTTTCAACATCTCCTATCTGCACACCCCTCCACTGTGGCCTCCCCCACTCTCTCAATTTCAGCTCATATCCACAGCTCACCTCTGCACCCCCAGTTCACAGCTCACCTCTGCACCTCCCATCCACAGCTCACCTCTGCACCCCCAGTTCACAGCTCACCTCTGCACCTCCCGTCCACAGCTCACCTCTGCATCTCCCATCCACAGCTCACCTCTGCACCTCCCATCCACAGCTCACCTCTGCACCTCCCATCCACAGCTCATTTCTGTATCTCCTATCCACAGCTCGCCTCTGCACCCCTGTCCATAGCTCACCTCTGCATTATTCACCCCCCCATCTTTCAACATCTCCTATCTGCACACCCCTCCACTGTGGCCTCCCCCACTCTCTCAATTTCAGCTCATATCCACAGCTCACCTCTGCACCCCCAGTTCACAGCTCACCTCTGCACCTCCCGTCCACAGCTCACCTCTGCACCCCCAGTTCACAGCTCACCTCTGCACCTCCCGTCCACAGCTCACCTCTGCATCTCCCATCCACAGCTCACCTCTGCACCTCCCATCCACAGCTCACCTCTGCACCTCCCATCCACAGCTCATTTCTGTATCTCCCATCCACAGCTCACCTCTGCACCCCTGTCCACAGCTCGCCTCTGCACCCCTATCCACAGCTCACCTCTGCACCTCCCATCCACAGCTCATTTCTGTATCTCCCATCCACAGCTCGCCTCTGCACCCCTGTCCACAGCTCACCTCTGCACTCTTCACCCCCCCCATCTTTCAACATCTCCTATCTGCACACCCCTCCACTGTGGCCTCCCCCACTCTCTCAATTTCAGCTCATATCCACAGCTCACCTCTGCACCTCTGTCCACATGTCACCTCTGCACCCCCTGTCCACTGCTCACCTCTGCACCCCCGGTCCACAGCTCACCTCTGCACCCCGGGTCCACAGCTCACCTCTGCACCCCCGGTCCACAGCTCATCTCTGCACCCCCTGTCCACAGCTCACCTCTGCTCCTCTGTTCACAACTCACCTCTGCACCCCTGTCCACTGCTCACCTCTGCACCACCAGTTCACAGCTCACCTCTGCACCCCCTGTCCACAGCTCACCTCTGCTCCTCTGTCCACAGCTCACCTCTGCACTCCCTGTCCATAGCATACCTCTGCACCCCCTGTCCACAGCTCACCTCTGCTCCTCTGTCCACAGCTCATCTCTGCACTCCCTGTCCACAGCTCACCTCTGCACTCTCTGTCCAGGGCTCACTCCTGCACCTCTGTCCTGTCTGTTTTTCTCCCCCTGCTCACAGCTCATATCTGCCCACACCTCCACCCCCATTTCAGCTCACCTATACACCCACATTCACATATTCCCCCTCTTTCACAGTTCATCTCTGCACCCCCACCCAAGGCTCACCACTCTGCCTTAGCTTACCTATGCAGTCCTCATACCCCTCACTCTGCCTAGCTGTCTCCTTTCTTCCAAAAGCCGGACCAGCTCTTTTAACTCCCGCGGCGTTCAGTGTATTTGTCTATTGATAATGTTGTTGTCGTCCTGTCAGCCTACAATAAACAGACTTCCGTTCCATTTGGGTAGAATGTTCTAGTAACAAAGAACAATGATGCATGGTACCTCTGGAAGGTATTTTGATCAGAACATTGGTAGGTCTCACCTATACGCCAGCATTATTTGTCCCTTTTCCATCAACATTCTGTGTGGTCACAAGCAAACATTTCAAGGCCACTCAGGCCAGCATTCCTGCACTTCCACCAACATCTCAAAGGGAACAAGTGCTGGTTTTATTCACATTTTCTTTTTTTTATCATGGTCTGAGATAAATTACGCAGTTGAATAAAGCTGAAATAATTTGCAAGTTATAATGATAGCTAGATAGATAGAGTGATGTACATATAAAATATTGCAGATCAATAAACTAGATGGTGAAGCTTGTAGGTCTTTTTAACATTCCCAGTGCACCCTTAGCACCTCTCTTGAAAAAAATCCTGGTGTATACAGAGTTCTATAGCCCAAGCTGAGATTCTAAAGCTCAAGCCAGAGCAGTGACTTCTCCCATCTATCCTACCCCTCCCCTCAGTAGTGGCTGCTCCCACCGCCCTTCAGAGCATTGATACCTCCCACCCTCTCCACAGCAATAACTGCTTCAATCCACCCTTCATAGTAGTTACTTCTCCAATCTCCCTCCTCTTGTACAAATCCAAAGTTGCAATGAGATCCAGAGTTTCTACAAGGAGATAACTACAGTGGAGCTTGTTTAGCTTCCACCATGCTCTGGAACCCCATGTATTTCAAGTTTGTATAAAACAAACATTGTATACAAAAAAAATGATAAAAAGCAAAATACTGACCAAAAACCAAATTGTAGTTTCCCTCTATAGACTGTCAGGCTCCTGTCATTTCTATAGAATATTCATTGTATGCATTGTTTTCTCCACCAAATCCGTGTTGGAAAAGATGACCCGACACTCAGATCCCCTCCAGTGGGTCCTTGGGGACATTTAGCTCCCGTTCTCAATCCAAACTGGCATAATAATGGAAGCCGTATTATTTAAGACAGAAAAAAGCTGCGCCGATGTCTCTTGTCCAACGTGCAGGGAGAAGAAGAAAAGGAATAGTAAATTAGAATCTCATTTGATGGCTCATTTACTGCTTGTAGGTCTTGCTGCCCTCTCCATATACCAACAAATTGCAGACTGGGAAAGCGAATAATATCATTTATTACGCCCACACCGAGAAATCTATATTGTAAGAAGAAAATCCCAGAGAATGGAGCTGTGCCAAGCTAAGTGTGTTTATCTGCTGAGGAAGGGGGTGCAGATGGGCGCATCACGTCCAGAGAAATTACAGATATCAGCAAATCTACAAGGCAAACAATGACTACTAGAGAAGCAGCTTAGGATACCAAATTCTAAATTCTTGAACTATTGACTAGCATGTCTTAACTATTGAGATTAAAATGGAACAGCAAGCAAAAGTTGACCTGCGTATTTCAGCAACAACCAACAACCAAAAATACCACCAAACCCTTCCAGGCTGTTCCAGCTGAATGATAAGACTAAAATTCTTTAAAAATCCCTATACCTTAATGTATCTTCTGGGGGTTTATTACTGAAGGGGGCTTGAATGTGGTGGGCCAAGACAAGGGAATGGTTAACAATGTTGTTGTAAGAGGGAGGAGTGTAATGCCCCGTACACACGGTCGGACATTGATCGGACATTCCGACAACAAAATTCTAGGATGTTTTCCGACGGGTGTTGGCTCAAACTTGTCTTGCATACACACGGTCACACAAAGTTGTCGGAAAATCCGATCGTTCTGAACGCGGTGACGTAAAACACGTACGTTGGGACTATAAACGGGGCAGTAGCCAATAGCTTTCATCTCTTTATTTATTCTGAGCATGCGTGGCACTTTGTGTGTCGGATTTGTGTACACACGATCGGAAATTCCGACAACGGATTTTGTTGTCGGAAAATTTTATAGCCGGCTCTCAAACTTTGTGTGTCGGAAAATCAGATGGAAAATGTGTGATAGAGCCCACATACGGTCAGAATTTCCGACAACAAGGTCCTATCACACATTTTCCATCGGAAAATCCGACCGTGTGTACGGGAAATTAGTGTAGGTGATCTACCAACTGAGTTTGAATTTGGTGGGTGGCACTCTTTGTGGTAAAGGTGGTAGCATCCATAGCAAGCAGCCATTTTACCAAGGAAGAACATCGTAAATGGTCCTGCCTATCCTCTCGATGATTTGTGGGGTCTTTTTTGTTTTCTAGTAAAAAAAAGTGTATTTGGGAGTCAAGTGTGGTGTCAGAGGAGGGACAGCTAGCATATGGATTGGTAGATTTTGGTTGGCAGGTTCATTGCTGCGTTAGAGCTTCTGCATATGTAAGGCAAATGCAGTTTACTTTCTCCACTGCAGGTGGCGCTCAACTACAGCGGCACTGCAGAAGGAGAGGAAGTCAAAAGGAAGCTAGTTCCTCTATAGCTTCCTGGATCACAGGGGCAGCTATCTGATTGGAATCTGGCATCCCATATGACTCTGGCGACCATCTTGGGTCAGGCAGAGTCTTTTTAAGACCCTGGCTCCCGGGCTTGGCGTGCATTTCGTGTGTGGCTTGGTTAGGGACAGGTCACCAGTCTGTAAAGTTCCTAGCATCAGGAAGAGGTTCCTGTGGAGTAGGGAAAGTGCAGGGATATGCTATCGTACCTTGAAGCCTTCCCATTTGGGTACAGACCGGCCAGGCCGCATTCCGCTTCTCGAGACAGACACTGTCTGCACACCTGTGACCTTCTGCTACTGAGTTCTTGTTGTTACATCTTTGAGTGCTCCCGGTCAGGTTGTCTTCCCGTCAGGCTTGTTGTGTATTGCCAAACTTCAATTACAATATATTCCTGTTTCTCTTTATCTGGACTTTGAGTGTTTTCTGCTGCCGCACCACACTGCACCTACCCACACACAGGTCTGGTGGGCTACAGACTATGCCAAATTTCTCATCAGCCGTAAAGATGTGAAAAGTAATGGAGGAGGTATTTGTGGAGAATGATTTTGGTCGTTTTTTTAATGGACTGGGTCCACTCGTGGCCATTTGATATGATGGGCGTACCCACTAAGGCAAGGTGTTGTTTAAAGGGGGTACATCATTGTCAATTTTTGATTCTATTGTACAATCATATTTTTGTGATTGTATTGTAAATGCATATATTTAGGTCATCCCTCTAGTAGCCTTTTGTATGTCAGAGACTATAAGCCACTTTCTGTGGACAGTGGCTGGTTCTCTTAAGTCCGGTTCTCCTATGGGTGTTTTTCTCCTGGAAAATGTTGGGAACATACCCCTGCATTTATACCCATATGGGTACCTTTTTCACCTTAATCCAATCACCATGAAATGTGCCAAGGCGAAAGCTGACTGGCCAAGAACATGGCGCAAGGTGTGAAAATTTGTGAAACCACTCATACATACTTACATAATCCAACCACCATATTACCATGAAGTCTGTGACAGATGTTAATTATTTGAGTATCATGGGTGAAGGTGCAAATTGCTGTCAAACTTCAGCTTCTTGTTACATCACCAGGTGGTTCCTAACAGTACTATCCCTATTCATTGCATTCTTGGTGACCAAGTAAAAGTTTCTCCTTGGTCCTTATGAGTTTTGTAATGTCTACTTTTTTCCTGACTTTCACTAAGAATACAGCCTTTGACTGTTTTTCTCTCCTATGTCTGGCATGGCCTTCTTTGATATAGCCCTGCCTGAGCACCACCTGTCCTGACATTTGCATTTTTTTAGACCTGCCCAGGCAAATCAGTAGATCATTCAGCTACCATCAGCTGGGCCAGTCTATGTACTGCTTCCTGGAAGTTGAGGAAAGTGGGAAGATAGACCCGTAGAGCTTTCTTTTGGTGGTATTTGATCACCTCTGTGGTTTTTATTTTTTGCTAAACAAACTAAAATGATGTCCAATCCCCATACAGTTAGAACACACTGAGGGAGCACACATTTAACCCCTTGATCGCCCCCTAGTGTTAACCCCTTCCCTGCCAGTGACATTTACACAGTAATCAGTGCTTATTTATAGCACTGATCACTGTATAAATGTCACTGGTCCCAAAAATGTGTCAAAAGTGCCCAATCTGTCACAATGTCTCAGTACTGCTAAAAATCACAGATCACCACCATTACTAGTAAAAAAAAAAAAATCTTTCCCATAGTTTGTAGACACTAATGCCGCATACACACGTGCGGACTTTACGGCAGACTTTACGGGATTTCGACGGACAATTCGATCGTGTGTGGGCTCCAGCTGTTTGCTCAAAAGTTGGACGGACTTAGATTTGAAACATGTTTTAAATCTTTCCGTCAAACTCGAATCCGGTCGAAAAGTCCGCTCGTCTGTATGCTAGTTCGACGGACAAAAAGCCACGCTAGGGCAGATATTGGCTACTGGCTATCAACTTCCTTATTTTAGTCCGGTTGTACGTCATCACGTACGAATTCGACAGACTTTGGTGGATTGTGTGTAGGCAAGTCCGTTCATTCAGAAAGTCCGTCGCAAAGTACGTCGAAAAGTCCGCCGGGCAAAGTCTGCCGTAAAGTCCGACCGTGTGTACGCGGCATATGACTTTTGCGCAAACCAATCAATATACGCTTATTGCGATTTTTTTTTTACCAAAAATATGTAGAAGAATACATATCAGCCTAAACTGATGAAGACATTTTTTTTCTTTTTTAATTTGGGGAGATTTATTATAGCAAAAAGTAAAAAAGTATTGTTTTTTTTTTCAAAATTGTCGCTCTTTTTTGTTTATAGCACAAAAAATAAAAAACGCAGAGGTGATCAAATACAGTACCACCAAAAGAAAGCTCTATTTGTGGGGAAAAAAGGGTGGAAATTTAATTTGGGTACAACATCGCACGACCGCGCAATTGTCAGTTAAAGCGACGCAGTGCCAAATTGTAAAAAGTGCTCTGGTCAGGAAAGGGGTCAAATTTTCTGGGGCTGAAGTGGTTAAGTACCTACAGGGCGAAGCATGTTAGAGGCCATTCTCCCGTGGGTAGGAGACCAAGCTAAAGGGATTTTTTAACAAGAGGAGTTCACTATATGCCAAGGCAGTGTGTGGACGAGCACCATTTTGTTGTAGTCCTCAATGCGTCTGACGACCCAGTATTTAACCCAACTGCCACCTGCAAACATGGTGGCCAGTTGTCAGCGATAACAGATTGGGGCATTCAAACTGTATCAATTTTTGGGGTTTTTGGTCTGCCAAGCGGCAATCCTTGTCATTGCATTGGCTCTTCTAAATGTAGCATTTCTGTAGCAGGATATATTGAAGTAAGAATAAAGTGTTATATAAATTATAATGCTGCCTACATTTTCTTTGTTTTTTAACTTTCTGTTGAGGTATTGTGTTCCCTGTTCTTTCTTCACCTTAGGGTCTCCCTACATGGCTATCATGGACAAGGGGAGGAGATTGGAGAACAGTCCAGGTAATTTCAATAGCATAGCTGAGGGTAGAGAAACAGGGTACTGATGGGGAGTGTAGCAGGCCAGATGACTATGGAGCTTGTCAGAGACTGCATGGAGGCACAAGGAGGTGTCACGGAGGTACACTAGGAGCACTAGGAGTCATTAGATGATACAGAATGCTCTGCATTGGGTCATTGGGTACACTATGTGTAATTAAGTCACTGGATGTACGGTTTGCACTGGAGTCACTGGGTACACTGACCACACTGGTGTCACTGGGTGTATTGGGCACATTGGAGTCACGGGGTACAGTGAGTGCATTAGCGTCAAGAAGCACAATGGGTGAACTGGAGCCATTGGATGTACAGGGCACAATGGAATCACTGGGTGTACTGAGCACAATAAAGGCACTGGGCACACTGGAGTCATTGGATGCACTGGGCACACTGGAGTCACTGGGTACACTGGCCAGACTGGTGTAACTAGGTGTACTGGGCACACTAAAGGTACTGGGTACACTGGGCACACTAAAGGCACTGGGTACACTGGGCACACTGGAGTCACTGGATGTACTGGGTACACTGGAGTCACTGGGTACACTGGCCAGACTGGTGTAACTAGGTGTACTGGGCACACTAAAGGTACTGGGTACACTGGGCACACTGGAGTCACTGGATGTTCTGTGCACGCTGGAGTCACTGGGTACACTGACCACACTGGTGTCACTGGGTGTATTGGGCACATTGGAGTCACGGGGTACAGTGAGTGCATTAGCGTCAAGAAGTACAATGGGTGAACTGGAGCCATTGGATGTACTGGGCACACTAAAGGCATTGGGCACCAATACTGTATCTTGGCCTAAGCTGACAAGGCCCAGGCCTAGGGCAGGATTTTGCAGGGGGGACAGCACGAAAAGTGTCCCTGCCGACTCGCATTACACTTTTAGTGTAGTGCCAGTCTTATAGCACAGAATGGGCCGGGAGGAAAATCGGTCTGGCACCCCCATTATGCGGCGGCAAGTCCTCTCCCTTTGCTGTCCCTGAAGGAAGGCGAGTCCTTTTCCTTCGCTGTCTCTATAGGAAGGCGAAGCCTCTCTCTTCGCTGTCTCTTAAGAAACAGTTGGTCTACATTGATGTACAAATTACGCATCACACATATACAATGCCTCTGATTATTCCATATCTGCCATTGTTGAGGGACCCCAAAGGTGTTAAGGAGTGGGTGGCCGCCACATCCTTAACAACCATGACTCGTCTGCTGCCACCCCCCAAGCCCTTCAGGTCTGGTATCGATTTTAGGGGGACCCCACTATAACAAGAAAATGGCATGGGGTCCCCCCAAAATCCATACCAGGCCCTTAGGTCTGGTATGGTTTTTAAGGAGAACTCCAAGCCAAAAAAATGGTGTAGGGGGCCCCCCAAAATCCATACCAGACCCTTATCTGAGCATGCAGCCTGGCAGGCCAGGAAAGGAGGGGAATGACCGAGCGCCCCCACCCCCCTCCTAAACCAAACCACATGCCCACAACATGGGGTGGTGTTTTTGGGGAGGGGGGCTATCTAGATCTCTTAGCAGTGGTGTGGATTTCAAATTTCAGTTCACATTGCATCCTGGAAATGTCCCACAGGAAAATCCAAACTTCCTTGTAGGGATCTTAGAAATGATAATATAAGATGTAGACTCTTTGTCTTCCGGGAATTTGTACCTTCACTCAACTCCTAACCTAAAAAAGCAGCATCATGACTATTTACAAAGTCCTTAATTTTCAAAGCATTAACATCAGAATCCCTTCTTCCCCAGAAACATTTGGTCTACAATTGATGTACAAATGACACATCACACGTATACAATCCCTCTGATCATCCAATACCTGCCATTGTTGAGGGGCCACAATGGCGAAGGCCAAATTATAAAACCACTTCCCTCCTTGATTAAACAGTGTGAGTAAAAAAATCCTCTTGTTGGAGATTGTTTAATGGCCCAGGTTCATTAACAACCCTTTTCTGGGTGAAACATTAGAAGGAGATGGATGAAGTTTTCAGTTTGATGGAGCCTCTAGAAGAGGACTGATCTAAGGCTGTCAATTACATCCAGATGAGTTTTTGTTGTGCCAAACTTTTTTTCTCTTGTTTAATTTTCCAGATAAGACAGTGACATTGAGCTGCGGGTTTTATGTGGCTGTTAACACATGGTAAAATAACATGGTTTGTGATGTCTCCATTACCCTCCCCAGTAATGTTTGCCGCCGAACACTCAACGTTGATTGAATTAAGCGCAGGAAAGTTTTGTAAGCTTCTTTTTCTATTCTTCTGCACATTCCAGACCGTCATTTGGGACAGACTGGATGTGGAATGTTGTTTATAAGGAGAGACTTATCTAAATTAAACTAGTATGTGCGAACATTAGAGAGACGTAGTGCTGAGCCAACACTTACTGTTACTGGGAAGGGTGGGGAGTAAGCCTCCGCTGGATGGTTCACGTCAAAAGATTTAGTAACATTTTCAAAAACAGCGATACTAGCCCCCCAACAAACACACTTCCCAAAAATGGATGCCTGGGTAATACTGACATTTGGAGAATTATTCACACGGTGTCTAAATTATAATTGGAAACGTTTCCACTCTGGCCATTTAGTAATATTTCCCTTCCCCAAACTATACTAGGCCATGAACTATTGTAGCCAAGCTGAAACCTTTGGTCTCCTACTGACAAGATAACCCCCCTCTGACGTGTTTAGTAACCCCATAGATCAGTGGTTCTCAACTCCGGTCCTCAGGACCCACTAACAGGCCAGATTTTAAGTATTACCTTGGGGAAATGCAGACTAGAATACTGCAATCACTGAGCAGCAAATGATATCACCTGTGATGTATTTCAGTTATCTTGCAAACCTGGCCTGTTGGTGGGTCCTGAGGACAGGAGTTGAGAAGCACTGCCATAGACCCTTAGGGGTTGATTTACTAAAGGCAAATAGACTGTGCACTGTGTAAAGTGCGGTTGCTCCAGAGTTTAGTAAATGAGCAGAAGCTCTGCTGACTTCCATCATCCAATCACGTGCAAGCAAAAATGCTGTTTTTTAATTTTCCTTGCACATGATTGGGTACTCTTTACAAAGTGAAGCTTTACCTCATTTACTAAGCTCTGGAGAAACTGCACTTGCTGAGTGCAACTGCACTTTGCAAAGTGCACAGTCTATTTGCCTCTAGTAAATCAACCCCATAGTGCTGATTAAGCACCTACGGGGCGAAGCATGTTAGAGGGCATTCTCCCGTGGGTAGGAGACCAAGCTGAAGCCCTTTTTTAACAAGAGGAGTTCACAATATGCCAAGGCAGTGTGTGGACGAGCACCATTTTGTTGTAGTCCTCCATGCGTCTGACGACCCAGTATTTAACCCGACCGGCAAACATGGTGGCCAGTTGTCAGGTATAACAGATTGGGGCATTCAAACTGTATCAATTTTTAGGGTTTTTGGTGTACCAAGCTACAATCCTTGTCAATGCATTTGCTCTTCTAAATGTAGCATTTCTGTAGCAGGATATATTGAAGTAAAAATAAAGTGTTATATAAAGTATGAGGCTGCCTATATTTTTCTTTGTTTTTTAACTTTCTATTGAGGTATCGTGTTCCCTGTCCTTTCTTCACCTTAGGGTCACCCTACATGGCTATCATGGACAAGGGGAGGAGATTGGAGAACAGTCCAGGTAATTTCAACAGCATAGCTGGGGGTCTCTGTCGGAAGGCGAGTCCTCTCCATTCGCTGTATTTCTAGGACGGCAAGTCCTCTTTCTTTGCTGTCTCTGTAGGAAGGTGAGTCCTCTTCCTTTTACTGTCTCTGTAGGAAGGTGAGTCCTCTTCCTTTTACTGTCTCTGTAGGAAGGGAGTCCTCTTCCTTTTACTGTCTCTGTAGGAAGGTGAGTCCTCTTCCTTTTACTGTCTCTGTAGGAAGGTGAGTCCTCTTCCTTTTACTGTCTCTGTAGGAAGGTGAGTCCTCTTCCTTTTACTGTCTCTGTAGGAAGGTGAGTCCTCTTCCTTTTACTGTCTCTGTAGGAAGGTGAGTCCTCTTCCTTTTACTGTCTCTGTAGGAAGGTGAGTCCTCTTCCTTTTACTGTCTCTGTAGGAAGGTGAGTCCTCTTCCTTTTACTGTCTCTGTAGGAAGGTAAGGCCTCTCTCTTCGCTGTAACAATGTTTTCACATAGCTGTCACAATGTATCTTTTTTTTTAAAAAGTTAAAAAAACAATTGGATCAGACTCCATGGACCATTCGGGCTTTTTTCTGCAGTCACTTGTCTATGTTTTCTCTGTATCTATGTCATGATTCCCCCATCTGCCCCCCCAGGCAGCGGCTCCTCTCCCTGGAGAACAATGCCCTCTCTGTTCGCAGTGACACACAATGCGGTTCTTGGTGACCCCCATGTCACAAGTGTGCCACCGGCATCAGCAAAGGGACAAATGAAACAACGATTTAACACAGAGATCAAGTTTGTTTTCTGGCCCTGATGGCCTGAAAGACGATCGGCAATCTCACAGCTGCCCAACAAATGCAATGACACCGGTCACCCAGCCGGGCGAGGAGGAGGGGGGGGGGGACAGGGGAAGGGGGCTCTATGTCATTTCACATCAAATGGAGGAATTTATCGAGTGATGGTAAAACATTTTTATTCTAAAATTCTCATAATGGGCTCAGCAATCCAGAGATAATTACATCTCAGGGGAGGCTAATTGATTGTGTCGGGGGGAAAGAATGCCTGCCGTATGACCGCCGTACGACCGCACAGACAAAACCGAGGAAGTGAAAGGATGCAGGGAGTTAAAGGAGAGCTCCGCCAAAATAAAAACACGGGATGTTATAATATTAGACAGCTGAAATCACTACATATTACCAATTCATACAGAGAGAAAAAGAGAGCGAGCAACCAATGTACTAACCCAGAACCTTCATAAACTCAATGTACGTGTATATGGGATCCCTCACAGCCAGAAAACATAACAACTGACAGCAAAACTCATGCAGGAGCAGAACATGGAAAATCCCCATTAATAATGAGCATTATGTTCCCTGCCCCAGATTCACTCTCAGCTATGAAAAGGGTGGCCAAAAACAGCTACAAAAATTATTTTATGCATATCTGTCTATCAATCTATCTCATTCTGTTTGGTATCTATCTATTATGAAGGGTGGTGGGAGGACTCACTACTCTGGGGTGGAGTAGAATAGGTGGGAGGAGTCACTGCTCTGGCTCGAGCTTTGTAATCTTAGCTTGAGCTGTAGAACTCTGTATACACCAGGATTTTTTTAACAGGTTCTAGGGAAACGTAAAAAGACCTACAAGCTCCACCTTCTGGTTTATTCACCTGCAATATTTTATATATACACAAATCTATCTATCTATCTATTAGGAAGGTTGGTGGGAGAAGTCACTGCTCTGAGGAGGGGTCGAATAGGTGAGAGGGGTCACTGCTCTGGCTTAAGCCTTATAATCTCATCTTGAGCTATAGACCTCTGTATACACCAGGATTTTTTTAACAGGGGTGCTAAGGAAATATTAAAAAGGCCTACAAGCTCAACCTTCATGTTTATTCACCTGCAATATTCTATCTATCTATCTATCTATCTATCTATCTATCTATCTATCTATCTATCTATCTATCTATCTATCTATCTATCTATCTATCTATCTATCTATCTATCTATCTATCTTATATATCTCTTTCGATTTAAAATCTATCTGATTGAAACTTTGGATTTGTACAGGAGGAGGGAGGTGAGAGGAGTAACTACTATGGAAGGGTCAATTGAAGCAATCACTGCTGTGGAGAGGGTGGGAGCTGTCAATGCTCTGAAGGGTGGTGGGAGGAGCCACTACTCTGGGGAGGGGTAGGATGGGTGGGAGGAGTCACTGCTCTGGCTTGAGCTTTAGAATCTAACCATCTAATGTATTGACCTGCAATATTTTATATTTACATGACTATCTATCTATCTATCTATCTATCTATCTATCTATCTATCTATCTATCTATCTATCTATCTATCTATCTATCTATCTATCTATCTATCTATCTATCTATCTATCTATCTACAGTAATAGTCTATCTTATTATTCTAAATCTATGAATGAATCAAAAGCATCCACAGATTAGTCAAAGTGGAAATCTCCACCTCATCCAATCAGAGAACACTACACTGATTTCCAGCTTCCACAGGGATCTGTCAGGTGGCACATACGGTGGTACCTTGGATTGAGAGCATAATTCGTCCCAGAAGAATGCTTGTATTCTGAAGCACTCGTATATCAAAGTGAGTTTCCCCATAGGAGTCAATGGAAACTCAGATAATTTGTTCCTCAGTGACTGCTATAGTATGCAGTACCGCATGTGGCCAGAGGTGGGGGGGTGCCGGAGACACTTGGCAACACTCAAAGCTGCTCAGATGCACTCTGAGACACTTAAAGAGGCTCGGAGACACTCAAGAACAAAGTGTTTCCGAGTGTCTCCGAGCGGCTCCGAGTGTCACCAGCACCCCCGCACCAGAGGCTTGATACCCTGCTCGTCTTGCGAGACAACGCTCGCAAACCGAGTCCGTATTAAAAAAAAATTAATAGCTCGAATTTCGAAACGCTCGTAAACCGCGTTACTCGCAATCCGAGGTATTACTGTACATACTTTTACACCAATGTTCCAATGAACCTTAACAGTCCTTTTTATATTTTGAGGGGGAAAGAGGGTTAGGGCCAGGACACCCTTAAGCAGTTGCAATTTCAATTGGCAGACTCCGAGACTTCAACAGGAGGACAGCCGTGCAGGGAAAGGCCCCAGCAAGGCGCCACATCTGCACGTGGAGGATTGCTGTCTCCTATGACAACAGTGTTTAACAGTTCCTAACACAAATCGTTACAGTTCTCTTTGCTTCCCTACAACTTCTGCTTGTAGTTCTTCAGCCCCTTGAGCTGATGGTCTCTTACTGGACCCTCTGTTTCACTGACTCTGAATCCCTGGAGCTCCTCAAAGCTTTGCGGTGGTATCTCCCTCAATCATCACCCACGCTTCCCTACTGGGTCCCTAGCTTGGCACTCCAGATACTTCTCAAGCTTCACCCCTGCTAACCGACTCGGTCCCTGGCTTGACTCACAAGGCTGCTCTGCAAGCGTCACCTCCATTAGCTTGGTCTCTGACTTGATCACCGCCTTAAGTTTCCAGATTCTCCTCCGTGCCCGTTCAGTGAGAATGCTGCTTCGGTACTTGCTTCTGTTACTCACTGAAGTCCCTGGTAAAGGTGGTTGGCCCATTAGTGGCGACAGCTTTCCTTCTATCTCCGACCATGGCAGGTTCTCCGGCCGGCAGAACCGTCACTTCTGGTTGGACTGCAAGACGCAATCCCAACCCTGCGCTGCTCTCTTACTTCTGGATAGGCCCTCACACAGCCTGGCAGCCAGATGCCCCCCGGATAGGCCAAATCTACGGCCTAGCAGTCTGGGGCATATGACACACGTCCACCCAGACAGCCATCCAGGTGGCACAGAACACTGATCACCTGACCTCCCCAGAATATATAGGTTCTCCCAGCAGGCCAAGAGATTCAAGAAAACCCCTGCCCATTGGCTGAGATACCCCATATACCCATAACCTGACCTTGGGTTGCCTTTCTCGTATCTAGTACCACCAAGTACCCGGCCACCTAGACTTAGAAGAGAAAAGTGCAGCAAGGCCAAACTTAGGGAGAAGTCAATGGATCTCTAACAATTGACCAGGGTAAGGCAAGTAAATTTGTGAGGAGCTCCCTGACTAAACCCCGGGGCTCAACAAAGAAGAAGAAAAAAGTGCTCTGTGAACAAACCGTCCTCCGGCTTTGGCCCTTTCAATTCCAGCAGATTGTAGGTTCCGCTGAGCCGCCCTTTAACCACTCCAACAGTCACGTAAATTTAATAAAGCATAACATGAAATAAGAAGAATAAAGAAGAAAAGCCCAGTTTGTTTTCTCCTTTGTTGGAGTGCTTGGAATATGTGACATTTGTGACGGGGAGGGAGCGTCGTGCATCTCTCTCCCGCAGGATGACGGCGCCCGTTATTACTGGAGCAGGGTACTTATTACGTCGGAACACGGAGATTAAAATGGATTGCAGTGCTGACAGAAAATAGCAGGTCTGGAGGTAACATTTGGGTGACATTTCTTCATGTCATGTCTCTCTTTGATGGATATTTTCACCTTGCGCTATCATCAGTCAGGGGATTAACCCCTTCTGTGCCTGGAAGCATCAAGGACGATGGGGATTACGTCTTCAGATGCGAGGTAACTGGGAACGGAGGTGGCTGTGTCCATTTCACAGAAAAACACCTAAAAAAAGGTCTGTAAATGGAAATTTTAATATTTTCATATTTTTAGAGATAGGTGTTCAACTTAAAGGGGAATTCCACTCAAGACTGATATTTCAGTGTTTGGTAGAGGTTGGAAAGCTAAGCCACCTGGTTGTCCCCTCTAGCTTATGGGGCATCTGTTGGTAAGGTCCTGTCTTGAGTTTCAGTCTCTGCACACCTACTGTGCCCAAGTACATTTCCAGCATGCTGGGCAACATCTAACATCTGCAGTGTCACTTGGAGCCAGTTGGTGCTATTTGGTACTGTATGTGATAAACCAGCTATTCTCAACCAGAGTTAAATGGAACCCTAGGCTTCCAGATCATTACGGTGGGTGATTGACCTCCCATTTGATGGTGCTAGCATAGCCCTGGGTCCATTGGCATGGCACCAGTAATTTTTTAGCTGTCTTAGTTGGGTTCCCGCCATCCTTGTGCTGAGTTCACAGGTCTACACACCTGCTGTGCCCATTATGAGGGGTTCCCACTATAATTATGCTGAGTTCCCAGGTCTACACACCTGCTGTGCCCATTTTGAGGGATTCCCACCATCCTCGTGCTGTGTTCCTAGGTCTGCATAGGGCCAGTGCTTTTGCGCCCTAGACAAGGCCAGCTACGTCCTCCCCCCCCCCCCCCAAAAAAAAAATTAAACTTTACCTGCTGTAGTTCTACTTCACCCCTCCTAGTACTCATCCTCTTTCCCCCAAAATGTTTCACCCTAGCACAAATACTCTCCCCCAAATCCTTTCTCCTAGCACAAGCCCCCTAAGTCCCTCCTCCTAGCACAATCCCCTCTAAAGTACCCTCCCCAGCACAAATCCTTCTTGGCTTCCTCCCCACCCAAATCCCCTTCTCCATCCCCCTAGCAAAATTCTCCCCAATCCCCCCTCCTAGCATAATCCCCCTCAAAAAACAACCCCCCATCCTCCCTTCTAGCACAACACACCATTCCCTCTCCTAGCACAAATTCCCTCCCGAACCCCCCTCCTAACACTAACCCCCCCCCCAATCCCTCCTCCTAACACAAATCCCCCCAATCCCCTCTCCTAACACAACCCCCCCTCAATCCCCTCTCTTAGCACAAATCTCCCCAATTCCCCCCCCCACCCCCCAGCACAGGTTCTCCTCCTTCAATTCAACCACATCCTTCCTCTAGCTAAAACTTCTCCAAATTACCCTTTACAGCATAACATCTGCCCACCTTAGCCAAATCCCCCCCCCCCCCTTTTTTTCTAAGAGCGATCCTGTGTCATCTGTGTTATGGAGTCGCTCCGCAGACAGGAGATGGGAGCACAGCCCGCACCTCCCAGGTCTGTCCTGTAATTTCTCATTGGCTTCACTGCTCCAGGCTGCTCTCCCCTTGTCCCAACTGTAAATGCGGGGATTAAGGGAAGGCACTCAGCGGCCAGGCGCAGCATCCTTGGCATAGGTGATGATGCCAGGTGTCACTGTGTGCAAGGCTAATTTCCCCTACTGCCCAGGCTCCCCCCCCCACCTGCCCTGCAGTGCTAGCCCCCCCCCCCCCCCTGGCTGCTGCAGGGGATGTTTCAGGATGGAGAGCAAGGGCAGGGGTTAGTAAATATGTAATATGTACCGGCACCTTCCTTTTCTAAATGAACACACTCGCTCACTGTGTCCAGTCATAACTGAAGTATAGTAAACAGTTTTTACTATGCTTCAGTTTGTGAATTAACAGGAAGCCACTCAGCACAGAGCACTTCCTATTCTTTCACCACCCGTGCAGCTGAGGCTGCAGAGAAAGGCATGTGTGTTTGAGCTTTGGGGTACACACCCTAATGCAATAGTCAGCGCACACCTATGATCCTTGGAAAGACTGGCCTGGGGGGGGGGGGGGCACAATTGCCTAGTTCGTCTAGGGGTAGCACTAGTCCTGCCTGTGCTGAGTTCTCGAGTCTGCACACCAGCTGTGCCCATTTTGAGGGGTTTCCACCATCCCTGCCCCAAGTTCCCAGGTTTTTCCGCTCCTGCTCTGCCCATTATGAGTTATGAACAGAGCACATAGACAGCAATCCTTTTTATAGTCTTGTGTGGAGCCTGTGTTTTTCAACTGAGATCAATGCAGCTCAATGTACCTGGTGAGGGGCCTTCAGATTTAAGATCATTTAAAAGGTGATTATAGGAATCTTTTAAGCAGGCCAACAGGGGCAAAAGATGAACGTCAGGATGAAAATCAGAGATATTTTGTGGATCGCCTGTGTAAATGAACCAGTTTCAGTACAAAAACCTCCTCTGCTTGGAGTTCTATAATATATTTTGTGCAATTATTACCTCTAGACATGAGTCCTTGCCATGCAACTGGCCGTCTTTATCTACCAGTCCTGATCCCTCTCCAGTGTCCTGTCATTATCGCCATTGTTGGGTCAAGAGGTGCCAAGGGTTTAACACATAAAACAGGTCGGTGCCTCAACAGTTCCTTTTATTTCCAAAGCACAGAAGGGCAATCTGTAATTGAACCCTCTCTGAGATAAGAAAGACAGAGGAAATCTCTCATCACTCTGTATAGGAATTTTAAACCCCTTGCTGGCAGTCACCTCTTTGTGATTGAAGACAAAAATATTTGGAAAAGGGACTAAATGATTAGAATTAGGAATAGTCCCCAGGAAAGAGTAAACTATTCATGTAGAAGCAGTAGACCATACCTGATGGAGGACTATGGTCAGGTTGTAGGGAGGAACCACAGAGCTAGGACGTGTAGGGGCTGTTGGGAGTTCATTCTTGATGTTGCATGAGGGATGAAAGTCCTCCTTCATTTACTATATGACAGTAGATTTGTTTTTTCATGTGACCATCATGGAGCCTTGGCAGTTTGGTGGGTCTGTGAAAACTGGCCATGATTACAAATCAGGGAACCCATCTGGCAGTATGGTGTTCCCAAAGCTCAGCCCTATTGCAAAATGGCCAATTCTGGAGCTGTTCTTGACCCGGTTTGGTGTGTTTAAAAACAAGGGTCAATGCTAGTCAAGGCATTTTGATTAGCAGACACCAAAGACCCTATTCACAAAAGCAAGAAACATTATGTTTTTTAATGGTGTGTTATTGTTGACCGTGTAGCGCTACCCTCGTAGGAGCTGCTCAAGTTAACTAGTTCTTTCCCAGAGTTTGTGCAGAGACAGCCAGGCACACAGCATTTTCTCTCACTTTGGCTCCATGAAAAGTCTAGGGAGTTGTATGTTATGCTCTTTATTGCCGTAGAAACTTGAGAATGAGGGACATTTCAGGGAGAGGAGTGACCTGTGGCACGCTAAAAAGCAAAAAGCGGGTGTGGCCAAACATTATAGTGGGAGAGGCTTAAGGGCAGTGGTTAAACAAAACCTGGACTATCTTGAAACCTAAAAAAAAATTGTTAGATTGCTGTGCCACAAGCTGGAGTCTCCAGTGTAAAGATACCCTTAGGGAGAGAAATTGGAGAGAGGTACAGATCACTGTTATATGGAAGAAGGGATCTCTATGGTATATGGAAGGCAGGAAGGATCACTATGGCACATGTAAGGCAAGGAAGGATCACTATGGCACATGGAAGGCAAGGAAGGATCACTATGGTACATGGAAGACAAGGAAGGATCACTATGGCACATGGAAGGCAAGGAAGGATCACTATGGCACATGGAAGACAAGGAAGGATCACTATGGCACATGGAAGGCAAGGAAGGATCACTATGGTACATGGAAGGCAAGGAAGGATCACTATGGCACATGGAAGGCAAGGAAGGATCACTATGGTACATGGAAGGCAAGGAAGGATCACTATGGTACATGGAAGGCAAGGAAGGATCACTATGGCACATGGAAAACAAGGAAGGATCACTATGGCACATGGAAGGCAGGGAAGGATCACTATGGCACATGGAAGACAAGGAAGGATCACTATGGCACATGGAAGGCAGGGAAGGATCACTATGGCACATGGAAGGCAAGGAAGGATCACTATGGCACATGGAAGGCAAGGAGGCTCACTATGGCACATGGAAGGCCGGAAGGGTCACTCTGGTACATGGAAGGCAGGAAGGATCACTAAGGCAGGAGGATAAATCAGTTTACTTGAAATACCGAAACAGTCCCGGCAAATCCGGAACAGTTAGGGGGAATGTAACTGAAGTTAAAGTATAACTATAGGCAAAACTTGTTTATTTCATTTTGGTTAGAGCAAGAGAGGGTTATAAACCCTGTCAGATTTTTTTTTCGCCATCTGAGCCCCATTACGGAGATTTCCCTCCACTTCCTGTCCCATAGCCAAACAGGAAGTGAGAGAAAATCCCTGCTAAGTAAGAGAATTCCTTACAGACCCCCAGGCCACAAGAACTGGTTGTCCCCATTGGAAGATTTCCCCTCTAATAATTTTCTGGGGATAACCCAAAATGTGGGAATTTCTTTTGCTTTCACTTTCAGTGATAATGGTAAACAGGACAAATAGAGAGGGCGAATCTCCATTAAGGGGGCACAGACAGCAATAAAAACTGACAGGTGTTCTAATTCCTCCCCACTCCATCCAAAACTAAAAAAAAAAGTGTAAGTTCCCATAAAGGCCATGCCACATGGAGGTTAGTAAGGAATGACCAGTAAGTGGCTTGTTTTCTTTTACCCATGTGGGACTTAATGGTCATTCCTTACTGACCCCCATGGTGACTTCCTGTATACCTACACTGCCCTCATGTGGATATCCACTGGAGTATTCCTGCATGTGATCCCCCCCCCATACACGCCACAGTTGGCACTGGTTGCTCGGTCCACCCCGGACACTGGGTCGCACAACAGGGCCACATGCAGTTTCCCCCCTCGGTGATACTCCTTTTTTCATTATAGATTGGTTCCACCTAAGTTGTGCTGTGTTGAGATCACTTTGTTTTCAAGGAACCCCTAACAACCTCTGGGGGAACCCTGGTGTTCTATGGAACCCTGGTTGAGAATGGCAAGTTTAGCAGATACAGCAGCTCAATAGCACCAAGTGGCTCCAACCCACCCAGGAGCTGATGTTAGATGTTGTCCAGCATGCTGGCAATGTCCTTCTTTAAGCCTAATGCATAGCTCCCAACTGTCCCTGATTTCGAGGGGTTGTCCCTGTTTGTCCCTCTATCCCTCATTCCTCCTCATTTGTCCCTCATTTTGGTCTGATCTATATAGTTGTATATAAAATGCACTTTTTTATCTATCAAAAAGTGTTTCCCAGAGCTAAACCTTTCATCTGATTTCTAAATTGCTGCATTTGTAAATTGGCAAAAGCCAATATAAAGGAATAGTAGTGATAAAAAAAAGTTTTTTGCGGGTTTAACCATTCTTGTTTTTTTTTTTGTACAATTCTCCTTGAAGGGGGCGTGGCAAGGGGTGTGTCCCATGCCTGCATACTTTTGCTGATAGGTGTCCCTCATTCCCATCTCAAAAAAGTTGGGAGGTATGCCTAATGTAAAGCTCACCAGTCTTCCACGTCCCTTACACAGCGATTAATCATTATTGATCTTTAAATTGATTTTGCAGCAATAGATCTCCTACACCATTGAGTTTCATTTGGCATTTAAACATGCAGAGTGGAATTCCCATCCCCCATTTCACTGAGATATCGATATTATTTTCTTTGTGTTGTCTGCGCTATTTGGAGACATAAAATTTAGATTAGAAAACTATTTTTGTCCTCCAGCATGCAATTCCACTTCTCGCAATGCATTATTCAAATGCAGCGCATTCGGGTCTACATGCATTTTGGATGTGATAACAAAATGCCTCCTCGGAGCTTATTTAAATGTGGTCACATGATCGGACTGCACAGGAATGGGGTCAGATGTATGAAAAGAAATACCCCATAGATAGTAAAGCAATCAGATTATTCTGCGTGGATTGGTGGGGCTCAGAGCTGGTCGGTCCTGGCATAGGAAAGGCTTGGCACCAGTTATTCCGCCTCCCCATAGGGAAAGGTCAGTCCTTTAGGGCTTCATGTTGTATAAAATAAGACCTCCAGCCTTCCCTTCAGTCTTGCACAGTTGTACCGGCTCTTCTCCTGGACTGAAATGGCTCACTCTGATTTCACTGCACACTGTGAGCTTCTCATAACGTGCATTAGAAGCTGCAGCAAATCAGGTAGGAACCCGCCTCATTTCCTGGCCTAAAGGTCATCTGGCATCATCTAGCCTTCTCCTCCCCATCCTGACTGTCCACGGCACGGTCCACCCCTTTCATTCACTGGATTTCAGTTCTTTCAAAAATGGAGACTCAGCATCACATTTTGAGCATTACCTAGGTCAGTGATGGTGAACCTTGGCACCCCAGATGTTTTGGAACTACATTTCTCACGATGCTCAAGAACACTGCAGAGTGCATGAGCATTATGGGAAATGTAGTTCCAAAACATCTGGGGTGCCAAGGTATGCCATCACTGACCTAGGTGGTCTGTATGAAGATGAAGCCTGCCAACTGCCAAGAAATGCTCCTGCTGACTGACATCCATCCATCAGGGCATATTTGCAAAACTCCTCCCAAGGTCAAGCCCACTGCTTAAATAGCAACATAAGTATGTTGTGTGCGAATTGTAGCCCTAGCTGACAGGAGTGGCACCCGGTGAGGTCTTCTGCTGTTGTAGCCCATCTGCTTCAACGTCCGATGTGTTGTGCGTTCAGAGATGGTATTCTGCATACCTTGGGTGTAACGAGAGGTTATTTGAGTTACTGTTGTCTTTATATCATCTAGAACCGGTCTGCCCATTCTCCTCTGACCTCTGACATCAACGAGGCATTTTCCTCCACACAACTGCCGCTCACTGGATATTTTCTCTTTTTCGGACCATTCTCTGTAAACCCACGAGAGATGGTTGTGCGTGAAAATCCCAGTAGATCAGCAGTTTTTGAAATACTCAGACCAGCCGTCTGGCACCAACAACCATGCCGCGTTTAAAGTCACCTAAATCCCCTTTCTTCCCCATTCTGATGTTCGGTTTGAAATGTAGTCGTCTTCACCACGTCTAGATGACTAAGTGCATTGAGTTGCCGCCGTGTGATAAGTGTAAATCGCGTGAGTTCGGACCGAAGAAAGTGCGAGTAATAACAAGCCTAACCATACAAGAAGGTTCATTTTTCAAGGGCTGGTGTTTCCATTGCTGTTAACCTCAGTTCAAAAAGGTTAACAAAAAGAAGGTGGCTCGGTGGACCCATACAGTGCAAACGGAAATATTTGGAGGAATCAGTCAAACTCATGAGTTTACCGAAAGTTTACCGAAAGTGGGGATTTTTTGCTGTATTTTTAAAATGCATTTTTTCTCTCCCTCACCCCCCAGAATGAGAGTTCTTTGGCCATCCAATTTGGCTTTCCACGCCTGAGTTTCAGCAGCCCTGGTGTTTCCCACGTCCGAGTTCCGGCTTTGCGGCTACCTGCACATCCCTTGGAGTCGTGTTTGGAGGCCTCTGGTTCCCTTGGAGATTTGTCGGTCTGCCGATCTTGGCACCCTCGCTTGTCGCTGACACTCGAGCTCACCATTTCCGGTAAGAGTAGATATACTTCTCCCTTTCGTTGAAGATGTTATCATCCTTGATGCTCTACATGCCGGCCAGTGCCAGTGCATTCCATCCCTGAGTAGCTACTACCCGGCGGGGGACTTACCCCGGTCTTCTCCAGGATCTTTCCACCTATTGGACTTTTTTCACTCACATTTTTATTTATTCATTTTTGAGTGTTTTTTGTGTGAGTGATTGTTCATCATCCAGTTATTCTTTGTATATTGTTATACATGTTTACTGTTTAGCGCTACATTCTTCATTTTCCGCTGCCACGTGATTGGCTGATTAGCAATTTGTGTTACCAAACAATTGAACAGGTGTACCTAATAAAGTGGACGGCGAGTGTATAAATAATTAAAACTGACATCATTTTTTTAAAAAATATATTATTTAATATATAATAATTATAATACGTATTATAATGATATATTATCTAATATATATATATATATATTTATATATATATATATATATATATAATATATATATAAATATAAAGCACAGTGGTGTAGTGGGTAGCATTCTCGCCTAGCAGTAAAAAGGGTTGCTGGTTCAAATCCCAACCACGTACACCATCTGCCTGGAGTTTGCATGTTCTCCCTGTGCCTGTGCGGGTTTCCTCCCACACTCCAAAGACATGCTGGTAGGTTAATTGGATCCTGTCTAAATTGTCCCTAGTATGTATGAATGTGAGTTAGGGACCTTAGAGTGTAAGCTCCTTGAGGGTAGGGACTAATGTGAATGTACAATGTATATGTAAAGTACTACATAAATTGACGGTGCTATATAAGTACCTGAAATAATAATAATAACTAGAAAAGCTACAGTTTCTGGGGAAATTGTGTGAAGTGTTCTTGCCTCTACAACTGGAGTGGGCGGAGTAACTGAGTGGAGTGGCTGGAATAACTGTTGTGTGGCTGGAGTAACTGTGAAAAGTGTTAAAAAGTTTAATATTATAAATAGTAGTAAAAAAGTTGAAGAAGTCCCACCATTAGCTGAAAGAGCTGAACATTTTTTTTCAAAAATTATTTTTTTTTTTGTTTAAATGAACATGATTTTTTTTAATGTTTTTTGTTTCAAAAATGATTTTTTTTTTTTAAATTGTTTTTTTTTAAAAATATATATTTTTTTCAAATATAATTTTTTTTTCAAATATTTTTTTTTTTTTTCAAAAATGATTTTTTTTTTTTTCAAAAATGATTTTTTTTTAAATTAATATATATTTTTTTTCATGGGGTGGTCATAATGTTTTGGCTGATCATGGAGTGGTCATAATATTTTGGCTGATCATGTGGTCAAAATGTTTTGGCTGATAATGGGGTGGTCATAAATTATTGGGCTGATCATGGGGTGGTCATAATGTTTTGGCTGATCATGGGGTGGTCATAATGTTTTAGCTGATCATGGGGTTGTCAGCTTTTGTCACCTCCCACTCTAGTTTTGAACAATTTGCCATTCATTCCTATGGGACCAATTTCGCCACAAAAACAACAATATTTTGTGAACCATTCGGCAAAACGTTCCACAAAGTAATAGCACACCAATCGGGAACAATCCGCACATTTCGGTATATTACTGTCTATGTAGTGTAAATGCTGTGGGAGGAGTTAGGGTGGTAAATTTGGCTCTAATAAGAATAATAATATATATGTGAGATAACAGTAAGTGGTCTTGCTATGCAAGAACACCTAATAACATACATCTTCCAGCTCTGACAATCAAATTGCCATATTCCCAGCTCTGTCTCCATTCCTTATACCCCCCCCCCCCCCCGTCCCTCCCCCCTGCTAATTCCAACAATAAACCCCTCTTGTCATCCATAATATATCCAATTTCTTGAATGACACAAACTTTTCATTCTTCCACCAAGTCTGGCCCGCCTACGTCCCGGGGATGGAATTCCTGAGCTGTCATACAGGGAGGCTGTTTAGGCAATAATACGGCAATGTTTACATTCCAGCCGCACCAGACCTGAAAAGGATTGGACATCTTTGCGCCAAAGTAACAGGGAGAGAAACGCGATCCACATGCAGCAGGCGCGGACGGCGGATTGACACGGACGGACAGATGGAATGTTCTGCGTTGGGTTTGGGTGGAGGGAGAGGTATTTTTATGGGGTGTCAGGAATGTTGTCATATCAATTTGTGAATGATTCCGTCTATGGTGACTGTCGGCAGATTGTAGGGGTGAACTACAGGTAATCGCTTATAGCGGACCCTGCATGAAAATGCAAAGCTTAATTATCATTGTCACCCCCCCCATATGAAAAAAAAAAATCAAAATAAAAGCTTAAAAATAAATTTTTTAAGAGAAAAAAGGCAAAATTCATATATTGGATGCCATCTTACTGCCACACCCCAAAGATCCCCATGACTAAGCTCCAGGGGAGTGGAGCGAAACGCGTTGGGGCGTGACCTGGTTTTCACTCTGGCATTCTGATACTACTGTGAAACAAGATGGGTGTGCGGCTTTAGGGATTACCTCCTCTCTTTCCCCTTGAGCTACACCCAAAAGATGTTGGTAATATCATTGTGCCACCCTACCGCCTCCTGTAAATGTACTCACAATCCCAGTGCAGTTCTCTACTATACTTCTAGTAGCTGTAAATTTTTGCATCCAAAAAAAATGTAAAAAAAAATCACCTAAAACAAAGGTCGGTAAGGGGTTAGAGCAGAAAGAGTCTGCACATTTTCATTTTTTTTTCCTTTTTTTTCCTTTTGTGTATTTTACTGGCATTTGATTCTTCTTAACAGGCACCAAAAACTGTATACTGTTACTTTACATTTTTTAATTGCTATTTAGAAAAACAAACGAAGGGAAGAACTGACATGAAATAAAATAAAATAAAAAAAAAATAATAATAAAAAAAAAGTTTTTTTCTTTTTAAGTTTTTTTTCTTTTTTTTTTTTTGTTGGAGTATTTTAGTTATTTGATTTCTTAATAGGTAACAGAGTAACATACACCAAAAAATTGTATACTGTTATTTTACAATTTTTACATTGTTGTGTGAGGGGTCTATTGTTGGTGTGGTGAGGTTTTCTGTTGTTGCTGGTGGGGATCTATTTTTGTGTGTGGGGGGTCTATTGTTGCTGGGTAGGTCTATTGATCTTGGCTGGGGATCTATTGTTGCTGAGGGGGGGGGTCTTATGTTGCTGGGATGGATCTACTGTTGAGGGAGAGGTCTGTTTTTGCTGGCTCCTGAGAGATTTGTTGTTGCTGCTTGGGGTCTATGGTTGCTGGGGTGGTATTTTGTTGCAGGGGTACATTGCTGGTGTGGTGAGGTCTGTTGTTGCGGGGGGGTCTATTGATGCTGGGGGGGGGGTCTATGTTCCATACAAATTACTTAGTAGCACAATAGTTGGTTCTGTATTCTCTAAAAGGGGAGGTACTTGGAGGTGGGAGGGGTGGAGCCAAGCGGAGACAAGGGGGGAGTTCCTGCTCCTATTCTCTAAAAAAAGCTCTGCTAATATTAACCATTATATTCTGTTGATGGGGGAATCAAGCAATTACCTTCCCTTCAACCCGTGGTTGAAGGAAAGCAAATCCCCCTCCCTCAGTACCATTCTAAACACAAATCCTCCTCCACCTCAGGGATTCGTGAGACTCCGGGATTTGGTTTTGATCCCTGGATGGTCCTGCCGAATCTAGGATGGTTTGGAGCTATGCTAACTCTACCCCCCATCCTAACTAGCTAAACCTACCCCCCCCCCCACCATCTTAACTTTTTAACCCTTCTGCCCCATCCTGTCCAACCTACCCTGCATTATAACTATCTAAGCCTACACCCCACCCCCAAATATATACTGTACACCTTGCCGACCCACCATGTATGCCCACCCCCCAAAAAAATATTCTTGTTTATGTAACCTAACTTTCTATTTACCTACCCCACACAACATAACCCCATAACACTAACTCCACCTCCTGATGCTAAGCACCCAACACCTCTTTTACCCTCCCACAATCACCCCAGCAAGGGACAGTCCAGATTTGCCCTGGGGGGGTTAGAAGGGAGGAGTCCGGAGACCTGGCTGACTAAATGTAAAGAAAGGCCTCCCTGAAGCTGCACGTCCAAGGGGCGGAGTGAAACGCGTTGGGGTCGTGGCCTGGTTGGAGTTCAAGCTGAGGTTGCCACTCATACACCTATTCTAGGGACAGCATGGATGTGCGACTTTAGGGAGTCCTTTCTTTACCTCCAGTGATTGAAGGAGCTGGGACAAGCTCCCTCCCTTGCCGGCACTCCCAGCAGATGATGTTTGGGACCTCAGTGAGCTTGAGCGGCACACAAAGCAGTCTAGGGTCGCACACCTTGCTGACTGCTAGGGGATACCCTATAGGGGTTGGAGTGCAAATTTGCCAGATAGGGGGGGCTCAGATATACTAGTGTGTTCTAGAGAGATAGGACCTCAGTGGAAGAGGGAGGTTGTTTCCCTTGGAGGAGGATGGGGGTGGTGATTAACCGCTTGCTGACCGCGCTATAGCCGAATGACGGCTGCAGCGTGGTTGGATAACTCTGGGAGGGCGTACATTGTAATCGCACTCCAACGGCCCCCTTGGGCGCGCACCCGGGAATATCCGTCACCGCCGGGTCCTCCGGATCACGGTAAATGGCTGCTAACAGCGGCTGTTTACCACGTGATCGCTCCGTCACAAACAACAAACCGCCGTCACGTCCAGCTCCTCTCTCCTCTCTATATCGATCGGTACAGAGAGGAGAGAGATCAGAGGCAGCAGCGCTGTGGGCTGGATGTGTAGTGCCCACAGCGCTGATATGTGACAACTCCAGCCATCCATCCATTCATGCTCAGCCATCCATCCTCATCAATACTCAGCCATCCATCCTCATCAATACTCAGCCATCCATCCTCATCAATACTTATCCATACTCATCAATACTCATCCATGCTCAGCCATCCATCCATACTCAGCAATACTCATCCATCCATCCATGCTCAGATATCCCATCCATACCCAGCCATACCCAGCCGTACCCAGCCGTACTCAGCCGTACTCAGCCGTACTCAGCCGCACTCAGCCGTACCCAGCCGTACCCAGCCATACTCAGCCGCACTCCGCAGAACCCAACCGCACCCAGCCGCACCCAGCCATACTCAGCCATACTCAGCCGCACTCAGCCGCACTCAGCCATACCAAGCTGTTCCCAGCTGCACCCAGCCATACTCAGCCGCACCCAGTCGCACTCAGCCGCACTCAGCCATACTCAGGCATACTCATTCATGCTCAGCCATCCCCATCCACGGCTCATCCATCCCCATTCATGCTCATCCATGCCACATCAGTTCTCATCCATGCCACATCCATGTCACTACAGTGCTTCACAAAAGTGTAATAGATAGTCAAATTAGATTTGACATTTATGCCCCTAGAACACCTGATGGTGCTCCCTGCATGTTGGTCCTCTCTATGTTGCCAGGCTGTGGAAAAGTCTCACACGTGTGGTATCGCCGTACTCAAGAGGAGTAGGAGAATCTATTTTGGGGTGTAATTTTTGGCATGTACATGCTATTAGTTAGAAAAATTGTATAAATGGACAACTTTGTGTAAAAAAAAATGCGTTTTCATTTTCTTTACACATTTTCCAAAAGCTTGTAGAAAAAATGACATGTTCAAAAGACTCGATATGCCTCATAGATTATACGTTGGGTTGTTTTCTTTCCAAAATTGGGTCATTTTTGGGGCGTTTGCATTGTCCTGGTGCTCCAGGGCCTTCAAAAGTGTAATGCCCTGTACACACGGTCGGATTTTCCGACGGAAAATGTGTGATAGGACCTTGTTGTCGGAAATTCCGACCGTGTGTAGGCTCCATCACACATTTTCCATCGGATTTTCCGACACACAAAGTTTGAGAGCAGGATATAAAATTTTCCGACAACAAAATCCGTTGTCGGAAATTCCGATCGTGTGTTCACAAATTCGACGGGCAAAGTGCCACGCATGCTCAGAATAAATAAAGAGATGAAAGCTATTGGCCACTGCCCCGTTTATAGTCCCGACGTACGTGTTTTACGTCACCGCGTTTAGAACGATCGGATTTTCCGACAACTTTGTGTGACCGTGTGTATTCAAGACAAGTTTGAGCCAACATCCGTTGGAAAAAATCCTAGGATTTTTTTGTCGGAATGTCCGAACAAAGTCCGACCGTGTGTACGGGGCATTAGAGGTAGTCAAGAAATTATATGTGTAATTTATGCTCCAAGAACGCCTGATGGTGCTCCCTGCATGTTGGGCCTCTGTATGTGGCCACGCTGTGTAAAAGTCTTACACATGTGGTATTGCCGTACTCAGGAGTAGCAGAATGTGTTGCGGCTTCACTTCCTGGTTCCCTACTGTGCATGTGCGAGTTGCGCTGCCCATTCTCAATGGTCCCCGCTATCTCCTGGTACCTGTGTCTTTCTCAGGAGACAGTGGGGGAGTGCGGGAGGGGGCGTATTATACAGGTATCTGCACCCCCCCTGAAAGGTGCCAATTGTGACACCGGAGGGGGGGAGGAATCCGATGAGCGCAAGTTCCACTTTTGGGTGGAACTCCGCTTTAAGTGCCCAGTGGGTAAGAGGTTAACCTGATCTACCTGAAGTAACATCAGCCAGTTCCGGAGTCTCCTCTCCTCCAGCTGATTCTGCTTTTTCTCTATTACAACCGGTGCCGGACTACACCAACTGCCGCCACCTGCCGTCCCGCCTAACCACTTTAGCAGGACTCAGCCTACCCCAAGAACATTGGAAAGACACATCTGCAATCCCACCCCCTCACATCTGTTACTGCCGGACTCTGCCCGCCCCCCCCCCCCCCCCCGAATGTCAACATATGCTGGGAAGTGCCCAGTCAACCAAGAGATGTAGGGAGTGCCCATGCTAATGCTCCCCTGTCTGGCGAATCCCAGCAAATCCAGGTTGGGAGGTATGCTGGCGTGCGGAGTTAATAGGGTGTGCCCAGGTACACCCTGTACACCCCGTGTGCACGCCTATGAGTGTCACCCCTTTGGTGGGTGTCACCCGGGTGCAGTCTGCATCCTCTGCACCTCCATAGCAACACTACTGGGGTGATCACAGCTTGTCTAGTAGCCCTCTTATAAGGCTTAATGTGACTTTAAGAAACAGTCCTCAGTTGACTTTAAAGCAATTCTAAAGTTAAAAAAAAATGTAATAAAATTTAAACTTAGGAAATTTGCGTTGAATTTGAGTTCAACCCAACTATGAACCCTAGCACTATTTACCGTGTTTTACATGTCCCCTCTAAATTACCGACTCCCAATTTGATCATTTGCAAACTGTGAAGTTCCAAAAAAAACATAAAGCAGTGATTTTGGCAGTTTCTATTGCAGATCAAAAGTTATTGCATTAAAAATTATTACCTGCTTAAAATGTAACTGCTTTTGTTGAGAAAAAAAAAAAACATTATTTTTGTACACTGCAAGGATGTTGGCAAGCTTTTTGGTGCAGGTTTCTACATTTTTCCATTCTGACGAATTTGAAGTTTGTTTCCCCATGTCTTTTCCAGACTTTTTTCCTGAAAGGAAGGGGCAGATTCTGGGAGGGGTCTGATTGATGAATGGGAGGGGTCTGATTGATGAATGGGAGGGGCCTGGTTCTGATACAATGCCGAGGGCTTCATCAGGTCTCCCTTGAGGAGGAACGCCGGCCATCTACTGACGAGCATTATCAACCACATTCCTGTGAGTTGTTTTAGGTATTGTGCCCATTAAAGTCTCATACTGCTACACTTAGTTGGCGCTGCTTTTCTTCTTGCGTTCAAACCACACGTGTGAGGTATCACTTTTATTGTTAGAATGAGAGCAATATTTCTAGTGCTAGAGCACCTCTGGAACTCTAAACTGATAACCTGTAAAAATGTTTTAAAACATCGCCTATGGAGATTTTTAAGTACCATAGTTTGGCACCATTCCATTGGGTTATCTATTGTGTTTTCTTGCATTAAAATGAATTAAAATGTATTTTTTTCTTTTTTAATTTGCTGCGCAAATACCGGGTGACATAAAAAATTGCAAATATATATATATATATTTATTTATATATATATATAAATAAATATATATATATATATATATATATATATATATATATATATATATATATATATATATATATATATATGAAAGTGCAGAGCAGGAAAGTAAACCAATGGTTTTACCAAGTGAACATAATATATAAATTTACATTAAAGTGACATATGTATCATAATCAAAAATATCCAGTGAAATAAACCAAGTTAAAAAATCAGGTGAAAATAAATTAAAAAAAAGAAGAATCCATACATAAATGTATGTGTTAAAGAAATTATGTGCATTAATGTGACAAACAAAGTTCATAAGTGAAGGTGTCCCAATGGAAAAACTTCAATACAGGAACCAGGGTCTATGTTCTCCGCTTGTGCTGCCCGTCACCTTACAATAAACAATGGAGGCTTACCGGAAAGCCTGCGACCGCCCTTCTCAGGGGCGTCAAAACAGGCTTAGTAGAAAACGCAGGAACACTGTTAGGGATTCCCAGGTGACCAGCTGGCATCAGTCGGGAGTAACTTCCATGGTTCATTACCAGGAAATAAGTGCTGCGCACCAATGGATGACCAAAGGGGCAAGAGCGCACCAATTGGCGACCGTTGAGACAGGAAGTGCGCACCAATGGATAACGACTTCCACAGCGTACAAATGGGTTAACCAAGAAAAGAAGGGGAGAAAAACCTCCAGTAGTGCAGAGATTCCTTTGGTGGTTTATTTAAACAGCAAAGTTCCAAAACAGTAAAAACGTTCCTTGCAAGGATACAGATAAAAAGCTCTGCTAGTATCTTAAAAACAAGAACGCACATGCGCCGTGCGTGTATACGCAACAAACCCTACGACCTTTTCGTCACAACTGACGTCATCAGGGATACCTATATATATAATGTTTGGGGGTTCTAAATAACTTTCTAGAAGAAAATTATGATTTTTTTTTACATGAAGATGAGAAATACCAGAATTGGCTTGGGTGACAAGTGCTTACATATTACTTATAACTAATATATTTATTAATTAAAATAATATTTTTTTTTAAACAAAAGTGGAGTTTTCCTTTAAAAATCATTAAAGAACTGAGAATCATCCGTATTCTTCAGTGCATTGATATAGATGTAGCTTGAAAGTCTTTTGGAGTGTCCGAACCATGATTATTCTTCTCTTTTTTTTTAGTTTGCAGTATTTTTGTTTCTTTGTTGGGACAGATGGTGGAATCCGGCCAATAAAAGTGCTTGTTTTATCACAAGTCTTAACTAGCGAGAAGAATGCTGCAGATAAAACTGTTGTTTTGTCATAAATAACCTGATTTATTATCGCGCTGTGATAATATCTCATGTACAATCTCAGCTAATAAACACATTTTACAGAGAAAAATAAATCCAAAGGGAAATATTAAGCAGAATGGGGGAAGGGAAGATACAATATAGATGTTCTTATTCCCTTCTATTTCCATAGGAAGATTACATTGAGTTATGATGTGGAAGTTATGGCGGGTCTGTGAACACCGACACGTACCTGCCGTTCGGGAAGAACTGTAAAGTTGCCCCATACACACACTACAGTTATACAATTCCCATAGATTAATCAACAGACTAGAAAATAGGTGCCTGTTCTAGAATGAGGAGAGTCAGGGTATTAGAAAGAATGCAGAAGAGTTGTGTGGAGTTCATGGTGACAGCAAATGTGTAGGGAAGACTGCAGATGACAGTGAGAGGTATACGCAAAGAGGAGTGCAGAGGATATGACAGTGGGAGGTATGTGCAGGAGAGGAGTGTGGAGGGTTTGACAGTGAACAGTATGTGCAGGAAAGGAGTATTGAGGGTATGACAGTGGGCAGTATGGACAGGAGAGGAGTGTGGAGGGTATTGCATAGGGCAGTATGTACAGGAGAGAAGTGTAGGGGGTATGACAATGGGCAGTATGTATAAGAGAGGAGTGTGGTGGGTATGACAGTGGGCAGTATGTACAGGAGAGCAGTTTGGAGGGTATGACACTGGGCAGTATGTACAGTAGAGGAGTGTGGAGGGTATGGCAGTGAGCAGTATGTATTAGAGAGGAGTGTAGGGGGTATGACAATGGAGGGGGTGTGGAGGGTATGGCAGTGGGCGGTATGTACAGGAGAGGAGTGTGGGGGGTATGACAGTAGGAAGTATGTACAGGAGAGGAGTGTGAAGGGTATAACAGCGGGCAGTATGTATAGGAGAGCAGTGTGGGGGGTATGATAGTGGGCAGTATGTACAGAAGAAAAATATGGAGAGTATGACAGAGGGCAGCATGTGCAGGAGAGGCCTGGAAGGGATACAACAGTGGGCAATATGTGCAGGGTATGATAGTGGGCAGTATGTACAGGAGAGGAGTGTGGGGGGGGGTATGACAGTGGGCGGTATGTACAGGAAAGGAGTGTGAAAGATATGATAGTGGGTAGTATGTGCAGAAGAGGAGTGTGGAGGTTATGAAAGTGGGCAGTATGTTGCGGTCATTCAGGTGCTTATCTAATAGTTTCTTGAAGCTATCAATGCTCCCCGCTGAGACCACCGCCTGTGGAAGGGAATTCCACATCCTTGCCGCTCTTACAGTAAAGAACCCTCTACGTAGTTTAAGGTTAAACCTCTTTTCTTCTAATTTTAATGAGTGGCCACGAGTCTTGTTAAACTCTCTTCTGCGAAAACGTTTTAACCCTATTGTGGGGTCACCAATCCGGTATTTGTAAATTGAAATCATATCCCCTCTCAAGCGTCTCTTCTCCAGAGAGAATAAGTTCAGTGCTTGCAACCTTTCCTCATAACTAAGATCCTCCAGACCCTTTATTAGCTTTGTTGCCCTTCTTTGTACTCGCTCCATTTCCAGTACATCCTTCCTGAGGACTGGTGCCCAGAACTGGACAGCATACTCTAGGTGCGGCCGGACCAGAGTCTTGTAGAGCGGGAGAATTATCGTTTTATCTCTGGAGTTGATCCCCCTTTTAATGCATGCCAATATTCTGTTTGCTTTGTTAGCAGCAGCTTGGCATTGCATGCCATTGCTGAGCCGATCATCTACTAGGACCCCAGGTCCTTTTCCATCCTAGATTCCCCCAGAGGTTCTCCCCCTAGTGAGTAGATTGCATTCATATTTTTGCCACCCAAATGCATTATTTTACATTTTTCTACATTGAACCTCATTTGCCATGTAGTCGCCCACCCCATTAATTTGTTCAGGTCTTTTTGCAAGGTTTCCACGTCCTGCGGAGAAGTTATTGCCCTGCTTAGCTTAGTATCGTCTGCAAATACAGAGATTGAACTGTTTATCCCATCCTCCAGATCGTTTATGAACAAATTAAATAGGATTGGTCCCAGCACAGAACCCTGGGGAACCCCACTACCCACCCCTGATCATTCTGAGTACTCCCCATTTATCACCACCCTCTGAACTCGCCCTTGTAGCCAGTTTTCAATCCATGTACTCACCCTATGGTCCATGCCAATGAACCTTATCTTGTACAGTACACGTTTATGGGGAACTGTGTCAAATGCTTTTGCAAAATCCAGATACACCACGTCTACGGGTCTTCCTTTATCTAGATGGCAGCTCACCTCCTCATAGAAGGTTAATAGATTGGTTTGGCAAGAACGATTCTTCATGAATCCATGCTGATTTCTGCTAATGATACCGTTCTTATTACTAAAATCTTGTATATAGTCCCTTATCATCCCCTCCAAGAGCAAGAGTATGTACGGGAAAGGAGCGTGGTGGGTATGACAGTGAGCAGTATGTACCGGAGAGGAGTGTGGAGGGTAAGACAGTGGGCAGTATGTACAGGAAAGGAGTGTTGAGGGTATGACAGCAGGTAGTATGTACAGAAAAGAAGTGTGGAGGGTATGACAGTGGACAGTATGTATAGGAGAGGAATGTGGAGGATATGACAGAGGGCAGTATGGAGAGGAGTATGGTGGGTATGACAATGTACAGTATGTACAAGAGAGGAATGTGGGGGATATGACAGTGAGCAGTATGTACAGGAAAGGAGTGTGGAGGGTAAGACAGTGGGCAGTATGTACAGGAAAGGAGTGTTGAGGGTATGACAGTGGACAGTATGTATAGGAGAGGAATGTGGAGGATATGACAGAGGACAGTATGCACAGAAGAGGAGTGCGGAGGGTATGACAGTGGACAGTATGTAGAGGAGAGGAGTATGGTGGGTATGACAATGTACAGTATGTACAAGACAGGAATGTGGGGGATATGACAGTGGGCAGTGTGTACAGGAGAGGAGTGTGAAGGGTATGACAGTGGGCAGTATGTACAGGAGAAGAGTGTGGAGGGTATGACAGTGGGCAATATGTACAGGAGAAGAGTGTGGAGGGTATGACAGTGGGCAGTATGTACAGGAGAGGAATGTGGAGGATATGACAGAGGGCAGTATGCACAGGAGAGGAGTGCGGAGGGTATAACAGTGGTCAGTATGTAGAGGAGTATGGAGGGTATGACAATGTACAGTATGTACAGGAGAGGAATGTGGGGGATATGACAGTGAGCAGTGTGTACAGGAGTGAAGTGTGGAGGGTATGACAGACGGGCAAAATTTTAATTCTACTTATTTATTTATTACAGGTACTTATGTAGACCTGTCATTTTATGCAGCAATTTACATATTTATTGTACAGTCACATCATTCCCTGCCTACAAGGAGCTTACAAGCTAAAGTCCTCAAATCCCATTCATACATATACATGCTAGGACCAATTTAGACAGGAGCCAATTAACCTGCCAGCGTGTCTTTGTAGTTTGGGAGGAAATCGAAGTACCCGGAGAAAGCACACACAGGCACAGGGAGAACATGCAAACTCCAGGCCGGTATTGCCGTGGTTGGGATTCCAACCTATGACCCTAGTGTAACTAGGTGGAAGTTATTAACGCTTTGCATGGCTCCACCCACTATCCTAAAATATACATTTTTGATGGAATGAGACATGTAGATGCGTCTTTTCCAAGAAGACTCTACTGGTACTGGGAAGGGATTTTGGTTCCGTAAAATGAAGAAAGTAGAGATGAGTCCCCCCCCACTCCCCTTTTCTCGATGTTACTAGTATGGTGTCTCGTTAGTGGCTCATTATCCCTTAAAATATAAAGTTGAGATTCTCCAAGTGCTGAGCGCCTTTTCTCTTGTAAATCTATGCAGTGCGTATCTGTCATGCAGCAATTACCGCACACTCACCAGCAATCACATTCTCTATTTTTAATTCCGTTCTTCATTTTGAAGCCTATAGAAATGTGTTAATGAGCAACAGCAGCACAAGGACTGTATAATGAACTCATTAACATCATCAGTGCCAGTCCAAACCACCAGGCTCTTGATTGGCAGTGTCCAGGGTGGAACCTTCGTACACTTCAGCTCTAGTCATTGGTCAGATAACAGATAGACCCTCCTTCTTTCCCTTTTCCACTCTTGTTTTTTTTTTTTTTTTTTTTTTTATTCAGAACTCTTTGTATCACACTACAGATGAGCAAAGTTATTTTGGCAAAATTGATTTAGCTGCTAAATTATTGGTGCAAAATCTCAGATTCTTTTATAGAGTTGCTTTGCAAATTTGGTGGTCTTTTTTTAATTTTTCATTTAATTTAGTGTACTTGGTAATTGTGTTTTTTTCTTACATTTGACCATTATTATTTATATTTAGTTGCTTTCATTTTTTTTCTTGTCTTGCCTGGCAACCCTATCCCATTCAATTACTTATGGTCTTCAAAGTAGCTCACATTAAGCAATTGTTTCTTTTTTTTTTTTCTTGTACGCTATAAGAATACCGCCCCATCTGTCCTTAAAAATGTACAGCTGCTCTGGTGGGCTTGGACCTGTGGAAAAGTCAACTCTAATGAACCCCCTTGGGATGAATTGGAACACCAATTGTAAACTAGATCTTCTCATCCAACATTGGTACCTGACTTTTTGGCTAGGGACCTGTGGAAAGGCAACACAGGTCACTGCCTCAAACAGCAAAATTGAGAACAACTGCCTCTTGTCTTAAAGGCCAGCTACAGTCCAAACTTTTTTTTATATATGTTTTGTTAGGAGTGTGTTTATTTCATATCTTCCCAAGGTTAATAACACAGAGTACAGTTACTAAAATAATTGCTCAACCTTTTCAACACAAAGAAACCCTTGAAATAACTTTCCAGTCTCAGGGAACCCCTGCTAAAAATATCATATCTACAACTCATGATAGATTAGTGTGACGATCGGTGGGAAGAACACACCTTACATCTGTGGACATTGGGAAGGATTACCCCCTTACAGATAGCTAAAAAGATCAATGGGGGTCAGTGGAAATTTATCCAAGAGGCAGAATTTGCTCATTGCTCAAGGAACCCTTAGCAACCTCCAGAGGGACCCTAGGGTTCCATGGAACCCTGGTTAAGAAGCCCTGTACTAGAGTATGGATCCACCAATGGAGTGATCAGATGTACTCAAATTACCTGGTTTGATCAGTGTGGTGGTGAGAAACTCGAATGTCCTTGCAAAGAGCCCTGACCTCAACCCTGCTGAACACCTTTGGGATGAATTGGTACACGGAACACCGATTGTGAGCCAGGTGTTCTCGTCCAACATCAGTACCTGACCTCACAAATTTTGACTGAATGGACACAAATTCCCAGACACACGCCGAAAGTTTGAGGGGAGCCTTTCCAGAGTCAGCTCCATAAACGCATGGTTTCATATGGAAGAAGTGTCCTGCACAGAGCCCTGACCTCAACTCTACTAGCTAGCTACCTTGATGAATTGGAATACCAATTGTGAGACAGGTTTTCCCATCCAACCTCAGTACCTGACCTCACATATGCTCTTTTGGCTAAATGAACACACATTTCTAGACACACTTCAAAATTTTGAGGGGAGCATTTCTAGAAGACTAGCGTTAGTTCCACAAAGACATGCTTTGATGTGGAGGAACTCAAGTGTCCTGCACAGAACCCTAACCTCAACCCTACTGAATAACTTTGGGATAAATTGTGAGCCAGGTCTTCTCATCTAAGGGGACTTTGGAAAGGCAACACAGGTCACTGCTTCAAGCAGCAAAATAGATGAGAAGCGACTGCCTCTTGCCTTAAAGGCCAGTTTCAACCAAAAGGTATTTCTTATATACGGTATTTGTTAGGAGTGGGGTTAATCCTTTGTCAAGGTTTCATTGCTGTTTGTGCACTATTGGAAAGACTTCCCCCTTCACTTCCTGTCCCAGTGACACCCTTGGTGTCAGGGTATGACAAAGTGTCACCGGGGCAGGAAGTGAAGGAAATTCTTCAGATTGATGACACAGATAATAAAAACCTGACTAAAGTACAAACCTTTCTAGACTCAGTAGTAATAAAAAAAAAAAATTTTTGATAAAAATTTGAGAAACTATTAAATTGTTATATGTATTTATTGCCATTTTTCTCTCGCATGAACTTCTGCTTTAACACACAATAAACATACCACAAACCAATAAATAGGTTGCACAGTTACTGAACCAGTATAATAGCAGTTTATAGGGCTTGTGAACAGAATTACAGAGATACCTGGCGTCCAAATCTCATAAACATATGGCCTGGAAGATCTGAAATGACACGGGTGACTCAGTAATGCAAATAAGCATAGAGTAGGTGTGGATTTAATTCACATCTTCCCACGGTTCATGTGTACCAAAAACTTATAAAACAGAACACAGTAATTAGTGTATGGATTCAAATGGAAAGATCAAATGTGCCCAAGTGACATGGTTTGATGGGTTTGGTGTGGAGGACCTTGAATGGCCTGCCCCGAGCCCGGGGCTCAACACTACTGAACACCTTTGAGATAAACTGGAACACTGATAGTAAGCAAGATCTTCTCATCCAACCTCGTCTTATTTAATCTCATCTCCTTCTTGTGGAAAGCTTTCCCAGAAGAGAGGGACTGTTAAAGCTGCAAGGGGGTCAACTCCATAGACTTTTGGTCATGTAATTACTCAACTCAAATTTTTACACCAAGCTTGCTACTCCCCCATTATCGAGAATTTTTGCTTCCAGGGAGGCGGTTTGCCCCAAATGTCGATCAGACCCAGGTACAGGCGGGCCCTGGGTTACGAACAAGATAGGGTCTGTAGGTTTGTTCTTAAGTCGAATTTGTATGTCAGTTGGAACAGGTACATTTAAGTTTTTTTGGATAGCATAGGGAAGGGTTACCACCCCTGTAACGTTTGTTTTGCTGTGCTTCTGTTCAGAAGATTTCTCCTCACTTTATTGTCCCTGTGACAATTGGATTTGGAACATTTTGGGTTGTTGTGGAAACAAGGATTGGTGGTAAAGCTTCAGTGGAGACACCTTTTTCCCACGATAACTCTTACAGGAGTGAATTTCCCTTCCTAGAGGTAGATTTCCTTTCACTTCCATCTCACTTCCTGTTTCTCCCTTCGTTCGTAAGTACGAGTTGTTCGTAACTCGGATATTCCTAGCTCGGGGACTGCCTGTACATTCTTCCATATGGTCTGGTCATGTCCACGGGTGCAAGAGTTCTGGAATGGAGTGGTTGTGGATATTATTTTGGTTGGTAAGTTATCGGATCCTTTGTGACCAGTCCCTTTATTACTAGGGATTTGTGACTCTATAGAGGCCTTCGTTCCAATCTAAAAAAATATTTTTCTTTTATATGGCTTTCTATGCCAGGAAGACGATTCTGCTTCAATGGAAAAAGGCTAACCCCCCAACGCTGCAACACTGGAAGACCTTAGTTAATGCAACTTTGGCACTTTATAAATTGACTTTTATGGGATGGATTGCCCGAAGAAGTTCAATAAAATATGGGCGGATTGGGTGCAAGCAGTGGCACCCCGTCCATAAGGGGCGCAGGAGCGCCTCCCCCCTATCCATGCATCCGGCCCCCTAATCTACATGTGGGGCGCTGGATGCATGGATTCTAATGGGGGGGTTTTTTTGAAGCAAGTGATTAGAGCCAGAGGCTCCAATTGGCTTCAAAAAAGGGTGGGCACACTGATTCTCCTCCCGGCCTATCAGGAAGTGGAAGGAGCGCAATTGGCCAAGAGGAGAAGCAATCATATTGGCCAGGGGTGGGGAGAATAGGGAGGATGTACGAGGAGATCCAGAAGGGAACATGGCCGCCATCATCGGAGCATCAGAGCGATCTCTCTGCTCTACATCGCCACCGACTGGTACTCGATTATGGGCTACTGATTTTTGTGTTTTCATTCGGATTTAGATTATCTTACAAATCCTTGTTCAAGCACTGAGGAAGGGAGTCTTTTTTTCCCCCAAAATGCATTGGGTGTATCTGATGTTCTTAACAAATAAACATTTTATACAAATTCCAAACAGGCTGGAAGTTTGTACTTGATAGCCATGTACCCATAAATTCGAGCAGACTTGGTCAAAACATAGCTGGAGTTTGCCTTTTAACCACTTCCCGCCCGCCAGCCGTCAAATGATGGTGGGGCGGCGCAGCTCTCATTCTGGGTGGACGTCATATGACGGCCCTCCAGAATGACCGCTCTCGGCGCGCCCGTGGGGGCGTCCATGGGGGCGCGCATTGTGGCGATCGGTGGTGCGTGTGTCAGACTGACCGATCTCGGTAAAGAGACTCTGACGGAGGCTCTTTACCACGTGATCAGCCATGTCCAATAACGGCTGATCACAATGTACACAGGAAGAGCCATTGATCGGCTTTTCCTCACTCGCGTCTGACAGACGTGAGTAGAGGAGAGCCAATCGGCTGCTCTCCAGACAGGGGGGGGGGGTCTGTGCTGATGGTTTATCAGCACAGCCCCCACTCGGATGCTCACCCAGGACCACCAGGATGCCACCAGGACCACCAGGTATGCCACCCTAGACCACCAGGGAAATGCCAATCAGTGCCCAGGCAGCTGCCAATCAGTGCCTATCCCCAATGCCTGCCAGTGCCAGTGCCATCAGTGATGCCTTTCAATGCCATCTATCAGTTTCACACATCAGTGCCCATCAGTGCCACATATCAGTGCCCAGCAGTGCCGCCTATCAGTGCCCATCAGTGCCGCCTATCAGTGTCACCCATAAGTACCCATCAGTGCAGCCTTTCAGTGCCCATCAGTGTCGCCTATCAGTGCCCATCAGTGCCTGCCAGTGCCACCCATGATTGCCCATCCGTGCCGCCTATCAATGCCCATCAGTGCTGCATATCAGTGCCACCCATCAGTGCCGCTTACCAGTGCCCATCAGTGCTGCCTATCAGTGCCTATTGTCAGTGCCACTCAGTGCCACCTCATTGGTGCCACCTTATCAGTGCCCGTCAGTGAAGTAGAAAACGTACTTATTTACAAAATTTTATAACAGAAACAAAAGAAAAACTTTTTTTTTTCAAAAATATAGGTCTTTTTTTTATTTGTTTAGCAAAAAAATAAAAAATTATTTGTGGGAACAAAATGATAGAAATTCTGTTTGGGTACAGTGTAGCATGACTGGGCAATTGTCATTTAAAATGCGACAGCGCTGAAAGCTGAAAATTGGCCTGGGCAGCAAGGGGGTGTAAGTGCCTGGTATTGAAGTAGTTGATAAAGACACTATTGTTGTTCCTCTGCTGGTCACTTGGCAAAGGCATCATAAATATAAAAGGTGAACCTGTTTCTTCCATTGATCATAATCTGATCTGCAGCACTGTAAATGGATTTTCTAGCTACGGAATTCTTTTTGAAAGACTCGAGGATCCTTGTATAAAAACATTTTATATTTTACACAAACAATTTCAATCATTCTTTTGATCACATTACAGAGTGTTTGATGGAACTATTGTATATTAACTGTCTGTACAACTGTAAATGTTATAAGATGAATTACAATAAAACCTTCCGAGTGCCAAGTCGATTAAAGTGTTTAAGAAACTTCTTTTAAGGTGTTGAACTTGAAAGGAAAACATACAAGAGATGAGTACTGAGGACTTCAATGTTATAAAATCTCCAGGATATGGGCTGTGATCAACGAGTGACCTTTCCCCAATACAAATATAAATGATACAGTTCAACAATGAAAAAAAAAAGAGTGAGGGGGACTTGTATACAAAGGGATCTTTCAAAAGAACCTGTCCCTAAAAAAAAAAAAAAAAAGTGGCCATGCAAAAATAGAACTTACCTCAAAAAAGCACATATCCAAGAAGTGCTGGGACTTCTAAACGTATCTATTCAGTGAAAGAAAGGAAAGTTTGTACTTCGACGAGCTCACTGGCTCTGATAAGGCGGCTTGCATACAACAAGACTTCTCTTGGTGGGTATCCTGTAATATGAATGGAAGCATGTAAGGGGTAGGCTGGTGGTTATTTGTCACGTCCTCCATGTTCCTCCTTGTTGGGCACCAAGCAAGGGTCACATGAGAGGCCTACCCCGGGGTTGGTTCTTCTGGGCTAAGTTAAGCACCTTATACAGGGTCACTTTACTAAACATGGGGTACCTTAGCTTTGTACCATCTTCACCAAAGCCCGGGGTCAAGGCTGAGATTGCCATGGGGAAATATTCAACCTCAAGGCAGGCCTCTACTGTTAGGAATGAATGTACACCATGTACACTGACAGTGTACACCCTCTCTGTAATCTGCATTTAGGAGAGACACGATGAGCTCTGTCCACATCCACCTGTCCAGCATTTTCCACTGCTACTCCCGAGTAGCGGAGTGGGCCCCCTTAGTGCACGCAACTTAATTTTTGACCTTCCTTACCTCTGTACAGGATGGGGAACCTCTGCGGTGCATTCCGCTCCTGTTGCTTTGGGAGACAGACCACTGGTGGAAGGAGTGCCGACAACATTACCCTTTGCAAAAGAACAGTTCCCTGTAACAGGTACACACTATCGACAGGCCCATCATGCTTACTTCCCTTCCACATCGGAAGATGTCCAGAAGTGCCATCAGCACAGAACTGGGGGGAACCAGTGGGACCCAGGTACACCCGACTACTGCCCAGAGAAGTCTGGCCAGAAATGGTCTTCATATAAGAATTGTGGCCAAAAATCCATACCTCCGATGTGGAAACAAGAGAGGCACAACTATGCAGGAACACATAGGCACCGAGGGGCAGAAAAATGGCAGCAGGTGCTCTGGCCTGATGAGTTATTTGGCTGTAGCAGGAGGCAGTTTGTTGGTGAAGCACTGGAGAGCGGTACAATAATGAGTGTCTGCAGGCAACAGTGAAGCATGGTGGAGGTTCCTTGCAAGTTTGGGGATGCTTTTCTGCAAATAGAGTTGGAGATTTGGTCAGGATCAATGGTGTCCTCAATGCCGAGAAATACAGACAGATACTTGTCCATCATGCCATACCACCAGGGAGGCGTGTGATTGGCCTCAAATGTATTCTGCAGCAGGACAACCACCCCAAACATACAGCCAATGTCATTAAGAACTATCTTTAGTGTAAAGAAGAACAAGGAGTCCTGGAAGTGATGTTTTGGCCCACACAGAGCCCTGATCTCAACATCATGGAGTCTGCCTGGGGTGACATGAAGAGACAGAAGGATTTGAGGCAGCCCACATCTACAGAAGATCTGTGCTTAGTTCTCCAGGATGTCTAGAACAACCTACCTGCTGAGTTCCTTCAAACACTGTGTGCAAGGTCTACCTCGAAGACTTGATGCTGGTTTGAAGGCAAAGAAAGGGTGGTCACACCAAATGTTGATTGGATTTGGGTTTTTCTTCTGTTCATTTACATTATTTTTGTTAATTGAAAAAAAATAAACCATTACCACCTCTATTTCTGAAAGCATTGTTCATTTACAGCATTTTTTCACACCTGCTTAAGACTTTTGCACATTCACAGATCTGCTCTTCTCTGGCAGGGTCAGCAGTGGAAGAAACAAACTTTCCATCTTAGGACTTTCTTCATTCCCCTGTTCTAAACTGCCGTTCACCTTTCAAAGAACAAGGACAAGTTTCACAAATTATCCAGTTGCAGTCCTCTTCAATTACTTTCCACACCTTACAAGCCTCCAATTTTTTTTAAAAAAAGGGGAAAAATATTTTTTTTCTGATGAGGCACTCAAGAAAGGGTAAAAAGTTCACACCGTTTTAGGAATTCATGGTTTTGATTACTTTTTGTTGTTACAATTTTTTCTTTTCCTGGCTGGCTGTTAAGGAACCCTTCTAACCTCGACAGCTGAAAACCGAGCGAATCATCGAGACAGGAAACCCCCCCTCGTCCTATAAATCTGACAGTACCTCATAAAAATATCATATCACAGAGTCAAGCAGAATGTCTTCAAGCCCGCGTATAAGGAAAACAAAGCTACTTGGACAGGCCCGCGGAGCAAGAACCGCAAATCAAAGGAAACACGCCACAATTAGATTCTGTTATTAAGAATTAGTGACCGTCTTGATGGCACATAATGGAACTTTTACAAATTCGGCCGCCGATGCCAAGCCAAACAGCTGAGCCATGAGTCGGTAGGGCAGTGGTGGTGGCGGTGGGGGGGGGGGGGGGGGGGAGATTAATGAGGACATTAAATAATTGCAATTTCGATATGTTTATATTCTGGGGGAGGATGACAAAGCAGCGGTAGCTCCTTGAAACTCATATGTGAATTACATTGGATTTCATTAAACAATTTGCGGTCGGGGAGGTTGGGGAAGAAGAGGAGGGGGGGGGGAGGAATGTTGAACGAGATCTGCTCCATTTATACACATCTTAAATAAAGCAAGATAAAATAAATACAAGAAGAAAATGTAGCAAAATCGCTTCTTTTACTGAAAGGGGCTGATTAGTGACGCAATGGCATTGTGCAAACTCACACATTCAGAAATAGGAATAAAGAACTGCCTATTTAACCACTTGCCACCAAATCGCATACCTGGTACTTCATTTGACTTCAAGTAGCTGTACCGGGATGATGCCTGCAGCCAGGGCTGGCCCTACCATGGGTCCCAGTGGGTCCATGGGACCCAGGCAGCACTTTGAGAGGAGCAGCACATTGAACCACAGCCACCTCTCCTTCTCTTCTATTTACTCAGCAAATTGACGACCAAGCAGTTTTGTGTTTCATGATGACAACTGCCCCCTGGCCACGCCACCTGCCCCTATATTACCCTAACCCATCTTTATACTGCCCTAGCCTGTACATGTACTACCCTAGCCTATCTATATACTACCCTAGCCTGCCCCCATGCTACCCTAACCTATCTATATACTGCCCTAGCCTGCCCCTATACTGCCCTAGCCCACTCCTATACTACCCTAGCCTGCCCCTATACTACCCTAACCTATCTATATACTGCCCTAGCCTGCCCCTATACTGCCCTAGCCCACTCCTATACTACCCTAGCCTGCCCCTATACTGCCCTAACCTATCTATATACTGCCCTAGCCTTCCCCTATACTGCCCTAGCCCACCCCTATACTGTCCTAGCCTGTCCCTTGGAATTGAACATAATGCTATGTCATATAATTTTGCATATAGACAAGGTGCAATTGCATGTAAATCTGACTTCCTGATAAGTTAAGTTTTAGTTTTAATAATCATGATACAAACTAATAGATGTGGGGGCCATAGGCGTGCGCAGGGAGGTGTGCCAGGTGTGCCCAGGCACACCCTAATCACTATGTGCATTGCCGATTCCCCCTACTCCTCTCCTCTAACCCCGGCTTCTGAAGGGAATGTTTCAGGATGGAGAGCTGGGGAAGGGGCTAGTAGATATGTAATTTACCGGCCCCATCCTTTTCTAAATGAACTGAACACAGTGAACACACTCGCTCAATGTGTCCATTCACGACTGAAGCATAGTAAACTGTATTTACTATGCTTCCGTTTGTGAATGAATAGGAAGCCACTCAGCACAGAGCACTTCCTATTCATTTACTGCCCTGTGCAGCTGAGGCTTCAGAGAAAGGCATGTGTGTTTGCGCTTTGAGGTGCACACCCTGATGCAATAGGCTGCACACAACTATGGTGGGGACCTTTTGGTGGGCATGATTTTTTTTTTTCATTTCATTTCATTAATTTCATTCTTGGACCCTGTCAGAAACCATGAAATCAGACCGAGACAGAAGTACAGTTAAATCACATTTGTTTAATAATTAAAGTAAATAGAACAAACGTAGTCAAACCGTAGCCAGAGTTCAGGAACCAGAACAGATAGTCAGACAAGCCAAGCGTCAGGGAGCCGGAGAGGAGCGTAGTAGAACAGCAAGCAGGATCTGGAGCCAGAAGGGATGTCAGCCAAGCAAGTATTTTAACAGGAACACAGGAGAGCGTCTCTGTGATGTTGACCAAGGCGAAGGCAGAGATCATCTGGGCTGGACGGCTTAAGTAGGCAGGACTGACGAGCAGGATATCATCAACAGCTGAGTAACTGTGGAGAAATAGGAGCTGGCAATTAGCTGACAGCTGAGCGGCCAGCTCAGAGAAGGAAGGGCTGAGCCTAGCCCTGACAGACCCAGGCAGCACAATGTCTTGGGCCAGCCCTGCCTGAAGCTGCAAGCATCCCCCTGGTACCATTTGTTAGAGCCAATGGTCAGCTTTCTAGTTATAGCAATCAGAGCGGCTAACTAGCCACTTGATAGTTATTACAAGCAGTGGGAGGGGACAATCCCCCTCCTGCCACCTTACTCTCGGCCCTCCCGTCACACCGGGAGACCCGAGCTACCAGCTGGCACGTCTGGTAGGCCGGAGACCCATACAAAGCCATAACTGGCTTTGGTTGGGCCTCCATTATGACATCACTTCAAGTTTACCTGGCTGTCAACGGCGCCATTTTTTGAAAATAGTAAGTATTCAAAAACACTGATCTTGGCGTTTTGAATGCTTTCAAGTGCAAAGGATGATTTAGGGTCTCATTGACCCCAGATCCCTCCATAAAGATTATCTTTGCTGTCACAAAGGATGGTTACATTCCTTGTGACGGCAATAAAAGTGATAAAAAAATATAATATTTTTTTTAAAAGCAACAGTGTAAAAATAAATTAAATAAAATAAAAAAATAATTTAAAAAAAATTAAATTCAAGCGCCACCCCCCCCCCCCCCCCCCCGTGCTTCAAGTGGTTAAAAAATAAAAAAATTCTATAAATAAAAGCTTTAAGCCCCATTCACACGTAAACCTTTGCATAAAACCATGCACAAAAAAAAACAAAAAACGTTTTATTATTGTTAATAGCACCCGAAACGCAGTTAGTAGGCGAATGTTTTTCTGCACAAAAAATGCATCAAAATGCGCAAAATTCAACATGCAAAAAGCTACATGAGCTACTTTGATGTATTTGGCGCGTGTGGAGCAGCCCATTGAAACTAGTGAGCTGCGGCCCAATGTGCGTAGCATGAGCACACGCACAAAAAGGGTGTACGATTTAGAGCGCATTTTGGTTTGATTGCAGCCTTATGCCCCGTACACACGGTCGGATTTTCTGATGGAAAATGTCCGATCAAGCCGTGTTGTCGGAAATTCCGACCGTGTGTGGGCTCCATCGGACATTTTCCATCGGATTTTCCGACACACAAAGTTGGAGAGCAGGAGATAAAGTTTTCCGACAACAAAATCCGTTGCGGGAAATTCCAATCGTGTGTACACAAAGCCGACGGACAAAGTGCCACGCATGCTCAGAATAAATAAAGAGATGAAAGCTATTGGCCACTGCCCCGTTTATAGTCCCGACGTACATGTTTTACGTCACCGCGTTTAAAACGATTGGATTTTCCGACAACTTTGTGCGACCGTGTGTAGACAAAACTAGTTTGAGCCAACATCCGTCGGAAAAAATCCTAGGATTTTGTTGTCGGAATGTCCGAACAATGTCCGACCGTGTGTACGCCCTATAACAGTGTGATAAAGAGAAATAATTATTAAATGTTTTACAAATGGGCAAATGCCAATATTAAATGCTTATATGCTAATGTTAGGCTCTTTATATAAGAACAGCTTGCCAGAATTACTTTGCAGATGATATGTTATTAGAACAACTTGTTGTTGTCTGTCTGGGATCTTGTTGTAGACACAGTAAAGTTGGCCATACACCAGTAGAATCTTGTTCTAATGCTTGCACCAAAAGTCAAAAAAAAAAAGTTCATCGGAGCATTCAGCCGTTGCCGAGTAATTTTGTTCAAAAGCCCTTAAAATTTCAGCCAGTCCTTCTATTTGCATAAAATCCCAAATGTGTTAACATAGATGTAATGTACCCCCCACCTTTCTGAAATGGGAATGAGGGACACCTTTTAGCAAAAGTATGTAGGCATAGGACACGCCCCCTGAAAAATTCGATGACAGGCTGTTGGCGGAAAATCCGACTGTTTGTACGCTCCATCGGACAATTGTTGTTTGATTTTCCGCGGACAAATGTTGGATGGCAGGTTTTAAAATTTTCCGCGGACAAATGTCTGTTGTCAGATTTTCCGAACGTGTGTACACAAGTCAGTTGGACAAAAGTCCACAGTAAGAACACGCATGCTCGGAAGCAAGGACAAGCCAGAAGTGGTCGGTCTTGTAAACTAGCGTTCGTAATGGAGAATTAACATTCGTGACGCGGCAAATTATGAAATCTGGAAATGCAGCGCACAATTCTCTTCTTCTTTAATAGGATAATAATGAAGAGGCTTTGCTGGTGATACTGATGGAGTTCTGCCAAACGTATTTTAAAAGGCTTTTATTTTCTAGTGATATCAAGAATAATATTATTATGTTTTGTTTTTTTGGGCAAGTTACCATAACACCATTATCCCGTAGTTTTTAAGATTAAGGATAAAACTATGTTGGTGTTAATTTTACATTGTATTTTTTTGAATGTAACTGCCGACTCCCAAACTGTCATTTGAAGTAAAACACATAGCCAAGTATTATTCTACACAATGTTTTTATTGTGTATTAAAAATAGGAAAACAAACAAAATTAGACATGCTATCTGCCAATAGAGCTTAACCAAAAAGTGCATTCTATGCATCCAAAAATATAGAAAATATACCAAATCAAATCATTATTATTTAACCCAAAAATAAAATAAAAGCCTCATGAATGTGTCCTGCTTCTTAATATAGGGGGTCAACAATGCCAAGAGTTGGTGAAAGCAGGGGTCCGTCATCCGGAGATAATTCCGAAAATCATCCGGATTATTCTCCTGGAGCTCACGCAGCAAAGGCATATGACAGAATTGGACACGATTAATAAAGCAACCAATTTTCGGTCCAAGAACTCCTCCTCCTGTTCCTGGACTTGGGTCAAAGCAATAACTCCAAGGCCAATAATAAATAACACGTTATCTCCTCCGATTCCGCAACATGGCTGGTTGACGAACGGGCGTTCAGAAACGAACTGAAGAGCACGAAATTAAAAGCATTAATTTAAAAGCATGAATCAACACTCACCAAATATCTACTAACACAAAATTAGCAGAAGGTGCCCAAAGGGTGGCGATAAAGAGCTGAAAAACCACGTAGTACGTCACTACGTTCGTGTTTGTCGGCCGACAATTCCTTGCCATTTGTATGCAAGACAAAATCCAGATACACGCCTTCGGACAAAAGTCAGAGGTTTTGTCTGCGGAAACTTCGATCGTGTGTACGAGGCTTTAGTTGTATATCGTGTCGGAGTGTGCACATCGCCTGGACAAACAGATCTATAATGAGATTGTCGAGGCAAAGAATTCACACGTTTTGTCCTCTTTCTGAAACTGAAACCTGAAAAAATAAAAAATAAAAAAATAAAGTTTTGTTTTTGTTTTGGAACATTTCACAGCGAGTCTTTCACCTTTTAGGCCTAATTCTGCAGGTCCAATTCTCTGATTTCTCAGAACGCAGTTGGGACTGTAGGGGGAGGGGGGGGTGGGATGGGAAGGGGTGACCCCTCCACAAGTCGGTGAGATTCCTCAGATACCTGCCTCTGTTCCAAGAGCGGCACGGGAAATAAAAGTGTCCTCAATAACGCGCCACGAGTCCCCGAATTGGATGTTTTGAGAACACTGAATTAAGGATGAACCAGCCGCCATGAACTCCGCGTTCTCCGCGAAGCGATCCTGAAATATGACAAAGGCGCAGACTCGAGTAGTTGTAAACACGGCAAACTAGATTCGTATCTGACACTTTGATGGATTATTAATTCAGACCCCTGTGGATGCCAGGAGAGGAGGAACGGGAGCAGGCGTGGAGAGAGAGAGAGAACTAAACCGCCGATACGATTCATATAATCTCACCGGGATTGCATCAGACGTACCTCGTGTTGTCCCTGTTTGGGGTATCCAGGATTTAAAGGGTAAGTTCACCTTTTTACCAAAAGAAGGTGAACATATAGTGACACCAAATACCCTGGCCACCCCTTTGGACCCCACTGTCCATAGTGGCCATGATGCACCATATTTATTTTTTATTATTGTATGCCAACAGTTTACACAGCATTTTACATATACATTCACCGGCCACTTTATTAGGTACACCTTGCAGGTACCGGGTTGGGCCCCCTTTTGCCTTCATTCCAGACATCTCAAGTCTCCTGTGAATCGCGGGAGTCTCCCGCATTTGGCTGCGGGCTCACAAACACCCGCGAGCGCCAGGCGATCTCCCGGATAGGCGTGCCCACGGGGTGTGCCGAGTGTGCCTAGGTACTCCCCGATCATCCGCCCGTGTTGATTTTGTCCCAGCCTGTGTCCCAATTTCCCATCAGCGTGAACAGCTGCAGAATCCCTGCCCATGACATTAAATATGTGTTGGGTCCTGAAACTCCTCCCCCCCCGCCTCTATCTCCCCCGCAGCAGTCAGCAGGGTTCTGCATTGCAAGTACAGCGGAACCTTGTATTACGAGCATAATCTGTTCCAGGAGAATGCTTGTAATCCAAAGTACTCGCGTATCAAAGCGAGTTTCCCGATTGAAGTCAATGGAAATTAAGATAATTTGTTCCGCATTGACTTCTATCGCATGCAATACCGCATGTGGCCAGAGGTGGGGGGGCGCCGGAGAGCCTCGGAAATACTCGGGGACAGCTCGGCTGAACTCGGAAACCCTCGGAAAGGTTCGGAAACCCTCGTTTCCGAGTATTTCCGAGTAATTCCGAGTGTCACCAGCGCCCCCGCACCTCTGGTCAAATGCGGTACTGCACACCACATTAGCTTGAATTCTGCTTGTTTTGTGAGACAACACTCACAAACCGAGTCAGGATTTATATAAAAAAAGTGGCTCGTCTTTCAAAACGCTCGTTAACCGCGTTACTCGTTAACCAAGGTTCCACCGTATCAAGTGTTCTGCTTGCTCCGCCTCATCATCTGCCTCTGTCCCACCCCCAGCTCCACCCCTCCAAACTAAGTCAACTGTAAAGCAGTGTTAAAATGATTGTAAGGGTTTTTTTTTTTTTTTTAAATAACAAACATATGATACTTACCTCCACTGTGCAGTTCGTTTTGCACAGAGTGGCCCCGAACCTTGTGTTCTGGTGTTCCCCAGAGGCTCTCGCGACTCCTCCCCACATTAGGTAACCCCCTAGGAGAAGCGGTCTCCCGGGGGGTTACCTTGCAGGCGTGCTCCCCGAGTCCATCATTCGGCGTCCATAGATGCCGAATGTGGGACTCGGCCCCGCCCCCTGCCGCCTGCATCATTGGATTTGATTGACAGCAGCGAGAGCCAATGGCTGTGCTGCTGTCAATCTATCCAATCAAGAGCCGAGAACCCCGGGCAAAGGAAGAGTGCGTCTGCGACAGGTGCAGTTCCAGGGCTCAGGTAAGTAAAACCGGGGGGGGGGGGGGGCGATTACTGCCAGGTGTTTTTTCACCTTAATGCATAGGATGCATTAAGGTGAAAAAACACACAAGGGTTTACAACCACTTTCATTTTGGCAGCAAATTTCGATTTAGTTATAGTCTTATGCCCCGTACACACGGTTGGACTTTCCGACGGAATATGTGTGATCGGAGTGTGTTGTCGGAAATTCCGACCGTGTGTGGGCTCCATCGGACTTTTTCCATCGGAATTTCTGACACACAAAGTTTGAGAGCAGGCTATAAAATTTTCCGACAACAAAATCCGATCCTTTAAATTCCGATCGTGTGTGGACAAATCCGACGCACAAAGTGCCACGCATGCTCAGAATAAATTAAGAGACGAAAGCTATTGCATACTGCCCCGTTTATAGTCCCCACATACGTGTTTTACATCACCGCGTTCAGAATGATCGGATTTTACGACAACTTTGTGCGACCGTGTGTATGCGAGACAAGTTTGAGCCAACATCCGTTGGAAAAAGCTATGGATTTTATTGTCGGAATGTCCGATCAATGTCCGACCGTGTGTATGGGGCATTAGTCTTAGGACTAAAATGGCACTTTAGTTTAAATCCCATTTTAGTCTTCTGCAATTGTTTTAGTTTTAGTTGTATCTAGTCGACTAAATCTCCAGTAGATTTTAGTCGACTAAAACTAATTTTAGTCGTCTAAAATCTAATGGGTGTAATTAAATTGTAATGCATTAGTTAACCTTTCTCTACAATTTCCAAACTCATTATATACTGCTAGAGTGAAAAATCGAATATGTTATTATTTATGGTACTAAGGTATGAACATGCACTACAGACCAACCAGTGTCACTGGTGTTTCTCGGGCTTACCATTTTTACCGGCGAGGCTGGGAAACAACCTGATGGTTCGCACAGCTGGCCATAGAGGTGAACAGAGACTAGTTCATTACTGATCACCTCTATGATCTATTTTTTTTTTTTTTTTTTTTACTTGTAAATAAAAAGTGACAGAAATGCCTGGTCCTTAAAGTGGATGTAAACCCGATTTTTTTTTTTTTTATGTCATAATGTAGAGTATAAGATTTCCGATCATTTGAGCCCAGTCTGTCCACAAAGAGTTAATCCAGCTCTGAGCAATCCTCTTTTATTGTTCAGTGAGATAAATCTTGACAAACAGAGAAAAACTTTGTCAAATCCTCCCCCTTGCTGTGAGTGACAGGTGATTTACATATCTCGTGCACTAGCCTAAGACATGCATTATTTTTTTATTCCCTCCCCCACTCCTTTCTTCAGCAGCTCTGCAAGGATTGGCTGTTCCACACCTCAGCATGATTGGACATGCTGAAGTCATGTGGTTACTTTCCTGTCTTTTCACTGGATGTTAGAGATCATAGCAGAAGTTCAGTGTAAGGAATACACAGGAGAAAATGCATATTGACAAGGGGAGTGTAGAGGTGGGCGGGGAGTGTAGAGGTGGGCGGGGAGTCTACTGACATCATGACTCCACCCACCGAGCTCCAGACAACAGACCCCGCCCACAGAATCTGCAGTTTTTCGGGTCTCAGAACAGACAGAGGGGAGACATTTGACAGGTAAAGATACATGCAGGAGGCATGTATATCCTTATAGATAACCCCTATGGCAGTAGTTTAGAAAGGATGACATTGGGTTTACATCCACTTTAAGTGGTTTGGGGGCATATTTATAAAGCGGGGATTCTGTTATGCGCTAAACAATCACTGCAGGTGAATCTTCCAGGTGTATGTTTTGAATGACAGTGACTGATTCACCACCAGGGACTGTTTGTTGAAAGTCACATTTACTACTTTTATACATATGACCCTAATACTAACCTAAAGACAAAAAAACCACGTGGCGCGCATGTGGTCCCGCTTATTGTTAATGGCACCCCAAACGCCGCAAGCAGATTCCTTGACAAAGGCGTCAAAATGTGGGGGTTATAAAACACGCAAAGCTCAATGCCCAAACAGATACGTAAGCTAGTGCTAAGTTGCCGCATTTGTCGTGTGTAGAGGAGCCTATTGAAATGAATGGGCTACCCTATGTGTGTAAGGCAAAAACGCACGCAAAAAATCTTGTTCGCGGTACACTAGGTATAAACTTAGCCTAAGTGATTTGCTGAAGCCTATTCCAGACAGTGGCCTCCCAACCAACCCTTGTTGAGTTACGGATCATTGCATAGACCCCATAGAACAATAACTGCAGGCTCGCAAAAAAGTGGTCCCAAGTTTCCGATCCTTAGGTTACAGTAAATGTGGCTGTATGACATTTTTTTTTTTTTGGTGTGTTTGGTGTAGTTTCCCTTTAATACAGCCACTGACCAATGTAAGATGACATGACGTCTGAACCGCCCCCCCCCCCCCCCCCCAGTCTCTAGTTAAAAATAACTGCACTGAATTTCCCTTTTAGCGTTTCTACAAGCTAACGAAATGGAGTGTTGCTCATAAGAGCTGACAATTAACAGTTAATATAACCGGGCCCCCTTATTCCTGCCAGTCTGGGACTGACCAGCTGCAAAAATAAAGCCCCTCGCCCCCCGGCTCCCCTGGCATTTATTGCACTTAACCGCACACTATTATTCAATTACCTAAAATGAGGAAAAAGAAGGAATAAAAACAGAAAAGTAATTATCCAATCAGACCCTGAGTCAGGTCTGCCCTAAAAATATCATTATCTGGGCCAACGCTCGGGGGGAAATCAAGTGTTAAAGATCTGTCGCCCCGGACCGTGCCTTCCCATCGGAGGGCGAAATAATGAAACGCGGGGTGCGGGGGGGGGGGGGCTGGAAAAGCAAAAGATTGTTTCCATGACTGGCGGGGCAAGGAGGCAAAATGGGAGATTGGGGGGCAAATCACTGAGGGGCCTCATTATATAAGGCTGAAATTGTGTTGTTTTTTTTATTCTGTCAAATACGAGGGTTCTTCAAAAAAAAAAAAATTGGGACTTTTTTTAAACTCTATTAACTATAAAAAAAGTGCGGAAACTTTTTGAAGACCCCCTCGTCTATTCTTTTAATATTATTAATAATAATAAAAATATTATCATTATTATTATTATTATTATTATTATTATTATTATATCATTATACTGTGTGCTTATCTAATTGTTTAACCATTTAATTATTATTTTCATCATTAGTATTACCATTATTGTTTTTTCTTATCATTATTATTATTATTATTATTATTATTATTATTATTATTATTATTATATATTATCATTGTTATTGTTATTATTATTATTATTATTATAATATCATTAAGCTGTGTGCTCAGCTAATTTTTTAACCATTTGATTATTATTTTCATCATTATTATTACCATTATAATTATTATTATTTCTTATCGTTGTTATTATTATTATTATTATTATTATTGTTATTATTTTTATATATTATCATTGTTATTATTATTATTGTTATTATTATTATTATTATTATTATTATATATCATTACACTGTGTGCTTAGCTAATTGTTTAACCATTTGATTAATATTTTCATCATTATTATTACCATTATATTTATTATTATTTCTTATCGTTATTATTATTATTATTATTATTATTATTATTATTATTATTATTATTATTATTTTTATATATTATCATTGTTATTATTATTATTGTTATTATTATTATTATTATTATTATTGTTATTATTATTATTATTATATATCATTACACTGTGTGCTTATCTAATTGTTTAACCATTTAATTATTATTTTCATCATTAGTATTACCATTATTGTTTTTTCTTATCATTATTATTATTATTATTATTATTATTATTATTATTATTATATATTATCATTGTTATTGTTATTATTATTATTATTATTATAATATCATTAAGCTGTGTGCTCAGCTAATTTTTTAACCATTTGATTATTATTTTCATCATTATTATTACCATTATAATTATTATTATTTCTTATCGTTATTATTATTATTATTATTATTGTTATTATTTTTATATATTATAATTGTTATTATTATTATTGTTATTATTATTATTATTATTATTATTATTATATATCATTACACTGTGTGCTTAGCTAATTGTTTAACCATTTGATTAATATTTTCATCATTATTATTACCATTATATTTATTATTATTTCTTATCGTTATTATTATTATTATTATTTTTATATATTATCATTGTTATTATTATTATTATTATTATATATCATTACACTGTGTGCTTAGCTAATTGTTTAACCGTTTGATTATTATTTTCATCATTATTATTACCATCATAATTATTATTATTTCTTATCGTTATTATTATTATTTTTTTTATATATACATTATCATTGTTATTATTATTATTATTATATATTATTACACTGTGTGCTTAGCTAATTGTTTAACCATTTGATTATTATTTTCATCATTATTATTACCATTATAATTATTATTATTTCTTATTGTTATTATTATTATTTTTTTTATATATATATATATTATCATTGTTATTATTATTATTATTATTATTGTTATTATTATTATTATATATCATTACACTGTGTGCTTAGCTAATTGTTTAACCATTTGATACATTTGTGTTCAGCCTTGCGGGTCCTTCTACACTTTTGCATTGCGTGGGTTGCCGCGTGTGTTATATAATGCAGAGTAGCGCATGTCACACGCACTGTGGTGTCACGCAATCTGAAGGGCACCCCAATGCAATAAATAGGGGAACGCAATTGTGTTGCAGTGTGCTGCAATGCATGATAACACCCATTAGCGTGTTGCAAGAGAAAACAAGGGTCAAGTTCTTTAAATAGATATTATTATTAGGATTTATATAGTGCTAACAGTTTGAGTAGCGCTCTACAAATAAATAAATCAAATATTTACAGTGCCTTGAAAAAGTATTCATACCCCATTGAAGTGTTCCACATTTTCTCATGTTATAACCACAACCGCTGCGCCGTCCCTCGGAAGTTCGGCCCCCTCCCCTCCTCCGTTCTCCACAGCCGGGCCAGTTAGAAAGTGCTTTACTTTCCCCTTACCAGGAATGGCGGTGGCAGCGCCCGAGAGCCAATCCTGAGGTGCCAACATCGCGAGCTCCCTGGACAGGTAAGTGTCCTAATATTAAAAGTCAGAAGCTACAGTATTTGTAGCTGCTGACTTTTAATTTTTTTTTTTCTTTTTTTCCCCAGGCGGAACACGGCTTTAACTCTGCGTGCCCACAGAAAGAGCTCTGCCCGCCATAGGTTCGCCATCGCTGCTCTAGGATATACTAAACTTCAGGGATGTGGTACATTATCTACAGCCATTTTTTTAAAATCATATCATTAGAAATAAAGGAAAGCAAAAACAAACCAATTCTGCACACTACAAAGTCCAGCCTTCCCGGGAACCGTCAAGGAATAAGGACAGTGGATGAATTTCATGTACCAGAGAGGTAAAGTCATTAGCTGGAGCTCAAGGACAGCTTTCTATTAATAAAATATGGAACTTTGCTATAAAAATAATTCTCTATAATGCGACCCAGCAACGACTTATTCTTGCATGTTGGCCACAAACATCTGTTTCTCATCCAATCAAATGTCTAAGCTATTCAATTAATTAATGGACGTCAAAAACAATCGATCAATTCAGCACCGGAGGAGAACGGCCCGCTTCAATCTGATTGCTTTAAATGACAACAATCATTTAGAAGTTTGTGAGCGTCTTGTGCAAACCGTCAATGTGGCCTTTAATTAATGTGTTTATTCACCCAGAATTGACATTAATAGTGTCTAAAATAGTGAGTTAAATAGTCTAAAGTGGACTGAAAATATTGTAATTGGGAAAAATGGACTTTGTAGGCACGTATAAAAATAAGAACACATTTTTTAACCACTTGCTTACTGGGCACTTAAACCCCCCCTCCTGCCCAGACCAATTTTCAGCTTTCAGCGCTGTCATACTTTGAATGACAATTGCGCGGTCATACAACACTGTACCCAAATTACATTTTTATACATTTTCTTCACACAAATAGAGCTTTCTTTTGGTGGTATTTAATCACAGCTGGGGTTTTTATTTTTTGCTAAACAAACAAAAGAAGATGGAAAATTTTGGAAAAAAAAATCGTGTTTCATAGTTTGTTATAAAATTTTGCAAACAGGTAATTTTTCTCCTTCATTGATATGAGCTGATGAGGTGGCACTGGTGGGCACTGATAGGCTGCACTGATGGGCACTGATAGCCACAGATAAGGTGGCACTGATAAGCACAGATAAGGCAGCACTGATGGGGACAGATAAGGCGGTACTGATGGCCACTGATAATTTGGCACTGATGGGCCCTGATCGGTGGCACTGATGGGCACTGATAAGTGTTACTTATAGGTACCACTGCTAGATGGCATTGATGGGCACTGATAGGTGGCACTGATGGGTGGCACTGATGGGTGGCACTGATGGGCACTGATAAGTGTTACCGATAGGTACCACTGATAGTTGGCATTGATGGGCACTCATAGGTGGCACTGAATGGCACTGGTAGGTGACACTGATAGGCAGCACTGTTGATGAGGCACTGATAGGTGGCACTGTAGACACTGATGGATGGCACTGTGGGCACTGATGGGTGTCACTGTGGGCACCGGTAGGTGGTGCTGGTGGGCACTGGTAGGCGGCACTGTTGAGCAGTGGCAGGTGGCACAGGTGGGCACAGATAAGCTGGCGGGAGCTCTCCTTGATTGGGACCGATGTCCCTCTGAGAGCCGCCGGTGATCGGCTTTCAGCGCGAGTAGAAAAAATTACCGGCTCTGTTTTCATCACATGATCAGCTGTCATTGGCTGACAGCTGATCACGTGATAAGGGGTCGGGATTGACCCCTTACTCCGATCTGTGATCAGCTGAGTCTCATAGACTCATTGATCACAGAGCGCGCCCTGCAGGGGGCACGCAGGCTGCTCGGGCACGGGAGGACGTCAATAGACGTACTCCCGGCAAAGTAGGTCCGTCATTCAGCTATAGCGCTGATCTGAAGAAGTTAATAGTTTACATAAAATACATACATATACGACACATGATTTGTAAAACAAACTATGGGACACACTAGTTTTTCTGGAGATCCTAAATATGATACTTCCTGTGGGGCAATGCTAGACATGTCAAGAAAATGCCCACACTGAGATGTATGTACTCCTCTTGAGTGTTCCCAAAGTCCTTAAGATTAAAAGAACTGCTCGCTCCACATGTTTCGTGACCTGTCGCTTCTTCAGGAGCTTCAATGTTTCTAGTTAGAAAAAACATACTTTTTTTTTAACAAGAAAAAAAATGTTTATTCGATTTTTACATTACAAGCGATGTAAATACACAGTTGTTCACAGAAGTACTGTTACAAAAATTGTCACAAAACGAATGAGCGAAATCTTAAAACAGGAGAAAGATATACAGAGTTATTGAGTTACATCAGAGTAGGATATGAAATCTGAGGTAGTAATTTCCAGCAGTATTAATTGAGGAGATCCCAAAGGCGGGGGGGGGGGGGAAATGGAGGGGAGCGGGAGAGAAAGGAGGAGAAAAGGAAGGGGGGGAGGGGGGGAGGGGGGGCCCGAGGGAGGCCCGAGGAAGGATCCTATCCATCCCATTAGGTTCTATTGCGGGGCGGGTCCAACATCAATATCTCGGTGACCATCCTCCACCTCTGTGCCCCACGCATCTATCCATCCCGACCATATCCTATCAAATTTGGCAGGACAGTTTTGATTGGCATATGTAAGTTTATATAATGGTAGCACAGGAGGATACCCTGGGTGGGTCATTGTCCTTCCAATGGAGGAATATCTCTCTACGAGCATGAAATGTGGCATAGTTCAAAAATAGTCTAGCATATTTGCCTCTTACCCTAGAGTCAAAAACATTGAGCAGCATCATTTTGGGGTCCCTTCCCAGCTCGGGAGTGGTGACCCGACTAAGGGTGTCAGCTATCTCCAACCAATAGTCTCTGAGGCGGGGACAGGACCATATCATATGAAAGAAGGTGGCGGAACTCCGACCACATCTAGGACAGGCCACCGGGACGTTAGGATTCATAATAGTTAACCGCTTTGGAGTGTAATAGGCTCTGTGGAGGAACTTGACCTGCATAAAACGGTCTCTGGCCGAAATCATATTAGTGACAAAGGAAGACACACATGATTCCCACTCCTCCTCTGACAAATCTGGGATATCCAGTCTCCATTTATTGTGGGTTGTTTCAAGTTTTTTCAATGGAGCTATGGATAGATGGAAATATAGGGAGGAGAGGGGTTTGTCTATGACTTTGGCTGTAAGTAGTCCCTCCACAGAGTCTGATTGCAATATGATTTGCGCTGGGAATTGTTTCCTATATGCGTGTCGAAGTTGGTAGTAATGGAACAACATCCATCCCGGCAGTGAATAGGCATGTTTAAGATCAGAAAAGGATCTCAGTTTACCCCCCTGAACTATATGCTTCAGTTTAACTATACCCTTCTTTGCCCAAATCTGGGGGTTAGGTACATAAAAAACATACTTTAATTAGAATACAATATACAATATATATGTTGAGGTACACAGAGGTGCATATGCATATACAGTATACATCAACTCACCAAAAAGACGGAGGTTCAACGCTCACCTATACCCAGGAATCACAACCGCAGAGAGGCCCCTCCACGGGAGGAGGTGAAGACCACGGGCCCTGTTACTGAGCAGCAGCCAAAAGGTCAGCACATTTGTTGGGATGTGGGGGTGCACAGAGTAACTATACATATAAAGCATATATAGGTAAGTACTGATAAAATACTTTGGTTGGTATTTGGGTAAACTGTGCAACTATACTGGGTCCCATACTCACATATCTGGTGGTCTGGTGCCTTAACTGCTGACGTCACCTTAGGTCAAGTTCTTGCCTATCTATAGAGGAAACCATAGGTTTTATAATCCCAAAATCATTACCATTTACACTAAAGTATGTTTTTTACTAGAAAAGGGTAATTAACAAGAACAGACACAGAAACAACCACAAGTAGTACCTTAGTTGTTCACTGATCCTGGATAGAGGGATTCAGTCAGTGGCGGCTGGTGCTCAAAATTTTTGGGGGGGTGCAAGCAAACGGAAAATTTCTGAAAAAAAAATCGCAGCCATTGTGCCCATCAATTGCCGCCACTGTGCCCATCAAACGCAGCCACTGTGCCACCAAATGCAGCCACTGTGCCCCATAAAATGCAGCCACTGTGCCCTATAAAATGCAGCCACTGTGCCCATGAATTGCCGCCACTGTGCCATCAAACGCAGCCACTGTGCCATCAAACACAGCCACTGTGCCCATAAATTGCCGCCACTGTGCCCATCAATTGCTCCCACTGTCCCCCATCAAATGCTCCCACTGTGCCCCATCAAACGCAGCCACTGTGCCATATCAAATGCTGCCAGTGTCCCCCCCCCGCCCGCTGTCTGCACTTACCTGTCTCGGTGAGACAGCTCCTCGATGCCCCTCGATGCCTTCTCCCGTCCTCTCTTTCCACCCTCTGCTATGCTTAAATGTCTGGCATCCAATCACAGCGCCTGTCGTTTCAGCCAATCAGGTGACGGGTAACAGATCCAAACACCTGATTGGCGGAGAGGCGGTTTGGTGTTAGGAAAGCGAATATTCTTCATTGCTTTTCTAACACAGCTGAGTGACCTGCGAGTGCCCAGCCTATGGCTCGAATCAGGTTTAAAAAAAACCCTGCTGTTGTAATTCTGGTGCCCCAAAAAGGGGCCGGGCATCTGAATAGGGGGTGGCAGCGGTAGCGATAGATAGATTCATGCAATGCATGAATCTATCTATTGGTGATAGAGGGGTGGCAGGAGAGAGGCCCGTGCACCCTTATGGACACACCGCCACTGGATTCAGTCAATTTGGTATGTGCACATAAAGAGGTGTGCATACAAGGCTCTAAATACACTTTTCTAAAGGGGCAAGGCAGAAAGGAATACCATAAGACCATGGAAGATGTGTGCAAAAAAGGGGCTACAATAACCACAGAACTGGGACCCTGCACAGTAAAATACCTGGAAGTGTAGTTATTCCGGGTTCTGGATGTGAGGCTGCCTGTCTGCCGTTTTGCAAGGTATACTGGACACCCCTTCCCTCAGAGCACCTGGGGAATGGTTCCCCAGCCCAGATCGAGGTGGAGTTCACCCCTATGCAAATTGGATGCGGGTTTCGAATGACAGGAGAATGTGACCGGCTCTCTATGGAGCCAGTTCACATATCTCCGGGGCGCCTGTGGAGCGGCTTGCACAGAAACGCTGTGCTTCTTTGGCTCAGTTTCAGGACCAATTTTAGGCAAAGATTTGGCCCTGATTCATCCCCAAATGGAGAACAGGGATGCACAGTGTTCTTGTGCAATCCACGGCCGTCTTAGGTGTGAACCAAGCCTCAGTGTACAGCAGCCACTTTACTACTTACCTGAGCCCAGCGCCACTGATCAGGCAGTACAGCCAGCAGTCCTGTACTGGGCCCGGGCCCCATCGGTTCAACAGAGGGGCCCAGGCACCTGCTGAGCTGTACTACCTTACTGCAGACACTGATCCTCTTCTGCCTCCCCCTGTAGCGCTGGCGGATTCTCTTTCGATCCCTGCCTCCACCTGTGCTGCAGGGGCATCAGTTCTAGAATCCACGCCCCCATCCCTTTGCTTTCCGGGGTCCCCTGTGCACCCCTTTTCCCCGCAGCTTGGCCGCCATCCCTCCTCTCCTGCCAGCAGCTGCTGTTATAGCTGCAAAGGGCGGGTCAACTCAATATTGAACCCTACGGACTAAGACTGGGATGCCATTAAAATTCATGTGCGTGTAAAGGCAGGCTTCCCAATACTTTTGGTAATATAGTATATATTTTTTTTTTTTTGCTTTTGTTTTTTAGTTTTTTTTTTTTTACAATATATATTTTTGCGTTTTTTTTTTTTTTCCCTTCTCTTTAACTTTTTTTTGCAGACTCAAAAGAAATAGACAAAAAAAAAGCAGGAGCAGGATTAACTTTTATTAATCAGTATTACAATTCTGTGTTGACAATATATGTAACTCAGTAACTTTGCCCTCGTTTGCACGCAGCTTTGGGGTAACAAATGACTCCATTATATATACCCCGGGCTTCTTTATTATTCTCAGTATTTCACTTGCTAATTCATTACCACTGCTAGCACGTTCAAACCAATGCAATAAAGTCAACTTTTTAATTCGGCAAAGCTAATAAAAAAATACATGTAATGAATTACAAGTTTGCCTGGACTCACCTTTGGCTGCCCAACAAAGAAAAACAAGAAATGGAAAAAAAAAAAACCCCATAGAAGCGGGATTCATATTACTAATCGTTATGGAGAAATAAATTATTACCTTTGGCAAGCACGAACACCACGGACACGGACTGGGCCTGGATGTGTTGGAAGAACTATTTGTTTATGTATCCAGTAACACCGACATTCTCCGAGAACGAGTCACAAGACGGACTCAACTCTCGGCAATCAAGTTGAAGATTCATCAAGTCAATTGCCGCTTTGTCATAAAGCACACAAACCATTCCCTTCCCAATGAATACAACTCCCCTTCTCTATTAAGGACGTTCCCAGCGGAGACGTCAAGCTCCTCCGTTGGTTGGGTTGCAATTTAGTGGAATTGAAAGGTTAATACGGCGACGTACACAACTCCAGATGGTAGACGTTCCTCAGAACGTCGGGTAACCTTGGCCGGGAAGGAGATTTCGCAATGGGCCGTGGGGAATAGTAAAACTATCAGAGCCGGCTCTCCATTATCTTACAAACAAGGCCTCCTTTCAAGCTCCGGTTTCAAAAACCCCGTCTTGTTGTAACCATTCAGACTTCGCCGCAAGTCCATTGAGCCGGAATAATAATAATTCATAACGGCGTTCGATGTGGAGCGAGGAGGGATGACGTTCCTTTGGTGAAAAATGGAACATTGTTGCGTTCTCATTTGAAAACGACGTACGATAGGGAGACTGTCGGAAAGCGCCGTCAATGAATACGAATGGCGAGGGGGGGGGGGCAGGCGCCCACCGCATGAGAATCCTAAAGCACAATTGCTTTGATTTAGCATCTCTGAGATGTGGAAATTATTCATCTCGGAGAGCACATTAATTTTTCTATCTCAGTCAAGCAGAGAAATGTTTTATGTAACCTAATGCATTGAGAATGAATAAAGTGGATCTGTTTCACATTCGAGGTTCGTTTATATTTAAAAACCGTCCTTGATATTGTGTGCGAAGGCGAAAAAAGGTCCATCATAAAAACATTACGATATGGGGGAGAGGCGGGGGGGAATTCCTCCGGAGAAAAGCGAACGAACGAAAACCTGGAGATACTGAGGCTTCCAGTGTCGACCTCCTTCTGAAAATACCAAATGCCTGGCTGCCTCTGGCTTCAATGATAGTTGAGTTATTGACCAGGGAAAGGTATGCAGCTCAGGAGCAAAATTCAGATCTACAAGTCTTCCCATGTGTCCCAATTTTTTATTTTTTTTTAAAGAATAACTCCAGGTATGGATATTTTTGCAAAATTGGTGTAGAAGAGCGCACTGACCTCACAAATTCACTGACCTCACTCATACAGCCATACATGAATGTACCATCATCAGCTAAAAGGTGGAGCAGCCAGGCACTTGAGCAACTTTCCAGAGAGTGGAAAGAACTCTAATGCCCCGAGCCGTGCACACGATCGGAAATGCCGCCAGCAAAACTCCGATGAGAGCTTTTGGTCGGAAATTGCGACCGTGTATATGCTCCATCGGACTTTTGCTGGCGCAATTCCCGCCAGCAAAAGATTAGGAGCAGGTTCTCTATTTTTCGGTCGGAAAAAGTTCCTATCCGAAAATGCGTTCGTCTGTATGCAATTCCGACGCGCAAAAAAAAAAAACACGCATGCTCGGAAACAATTCGACACATGCTCGGAAGCATTGAACTTCATTTTAATAAAACAATAAAGTGCAGCGCTGAATCTACATGTAGACGGATACACTGATATGTACCACTGAATGTGTGACATATGGTGATGAACTTCAACAATACAGTGACGTGCTGTGAATGAACAAACTAATGTCTCTAAGAGATGTGGCACCCTCACAGTCCATAAACGGTGAGAAAGTGGGGAGTCTTCTCCAAAACGAGGGGGGTATCGGTGTCTTGGGACAATAAAGGGCACTCAGGTGGGGAGGCGACGCGGTGACAAACAACACTACGGCGAGCCGAGAAAATGAAGTTCAGTGCTTCCGAGCATGCGTCGAATTGTTTCTGAGCATCCGTAGGGATTTTGCGCGTCTGAATTGCCACAGACGATCGCATTTTTGGATAGGAACTTTTCCCGACCGAAAAAAATTGAGAACATGCTTCCAATCTTTTGCTGGCTGGAATTCGGCCAGCAAAAGTCCGATGGAGCATACACACGGTTGCATTTTCCGACGAAAAACTCTCATCGGTCTTTTGCGGGCCGAAATTCCGATTGTGTCGCAGTTTGGAGATCACTGTTCTAGAGGGAATCCACAGGTATGGTATTTGCAAAGTTACATTGGTCCAAACTGGATCAATGTAACTATGCAAAAATAGCTATCAAAAAAGAAGGAAGGCGCCTCTAAGTGTAGCAGCAATGCGTTTATTATATACAAAACTGCCAGGACTGAGCTTATAGCAGCTATCTCCTCAGTGTTCTGACTGCTCAGCTATCAGTTAATTACCAGCCACTCATTGTTTCCACAGTGACTCACCTGGTTACCATTACCTGCCTCATTAGTCCAGACTACAGCCAGCCCCTTCTGACTATTTAAACTGCCTTGCTCATTCCTTTTGTGCCTTCGCCTGGTCAACATACCCATTGTGTCTCTGCTGTGTTCTTGTGTAAGACTTGGCCTGGCTGACGTTTCTTCTGGTTCCTGATCCTGATCTTTGGCTTCTGACGACGCTGATTCCTACCTTCTTAATCCCGTCTCGTCTGATTACCCGTTTTGGCTTCCTAAGTCTGGCTTCTGTTTTTGACAACGTTCCTGATCTGTATTATTTTTACTACCCTGTTTCACCGAAAATAAGACCTAGCGTGATTGTCGGTGATGGCTGCAATATAAGCCCTACCCTCCAAATAAGCCCTAGTTAAAGTCCTTGTAGGTCTTATTTTCAGGGTAGGGCTTATTTTCGGGGAAAGAGGGTAGGGCCTTATTTGGGGGGTAGGGCTTATATTGCAGCCATCACCGACAATCGCGCTAGGTCTTATTTTCGGGGAAACAGGGTATTACATTAAAGGTGCTAGGTTAGGTAAATTTAGTTCTGGCTCACTGTAAATACGGTAGTGGATTGATTTGGTCTGTTCTGGGTTTCACTGGCTGCAGATTTGACTGCTTCCCCTTGTCTGTCTGGAAATCTTCTGGAAGATAGTGGGGGCAGAGATAGTCATATCAGCACCTGCATATTTATGCAGCCCTGGCCAATCCCTGGGGAGAGGTGCACATATGGTGGTTGGGAGTGTGTATAAATACTCTGAGACTGGAAAAAGAGGTGTCTTGTTCATGAAGAGGAGATCACAGCCTGGGAGGGGGGGGGGGGGGCTGCCATCTGTGTATGGTTCATCAAGGTCCCAGCTTAGGCTAGCTGGGGGCCTATTCTACTGAAAGTGTGCTGACCATGATTGAGGGACTTTTTCGTCTGGGCAGCTAGTCTGGTATCACTGGAAAGTGTCTGCAAGATATTGGAAGGAGACAACCAATTATCCATGGACATTAGTGAGTACAGGCTGGGGTGAGAGATCCTTGAGACCGTGTGCTGCTGCCATCCCTCTTGTCCAAAGGGGACATAGGGGTTGGTTTACTAAAGGCAAAAAAACTGTACACTTTTCAGCATGCAGTTGCCCCAGAGCTTAGTAAATGAGCAGAAACTATTCTGACTTCCATCATCCAATCATGTGCAAGCAAAAATGCTGTTTGTTTTATTTTCCTTGCACATGATTGGGTATTCTTTGCAAAGTGAAGGTTTACCTCATTTACTAAGCTCTGGAGCAACTGCTATTTGCGTTTAGTAAATCAACCCCATTGCGTCTGGTGTCCTTAAACATTCCGCTATTTGCTGCAAGCAAGGATTCTTTGCCCACATTATTGTTCTGCTACACAAAGGGGTGGATTTACTAAAGGCAAATAGACTGTGCACTTTGCAGTTGCACTCTACAAGAGCAGTTGCTCGAAAACTTAGTAAATGAGCAGAAGCTCTGCTGGCTTCCATCATCCAATCATGTGCAAGCAAAATGTTTTTTTGTTTTTTTTTTCCCTGTATGTGATTGGGTATTCTTTGGCTATGAAACTTCACCTCATTTACGAATCTCTGGAGCAACTGCACTTGCAGAGTTCACAGTCTATTTGCCTTTAGCAAATCAACCCCAGTCAGTTCTACGTAAAGGAAATGCACTACTTAAAGTGATAGTAAAGTCTGTACTACCACTTGTAGTACTTACAGGTAAGCCTATAATAAGCCTTACTTGTAGGTACTGTGAATATATCCTAAACTTGTACAGTTTAGGAGATATTCAGAGTGCATGCAGATGATGACATCATTGGCTCATGCGCTCTGAAGGTCTGGATTACAGTGCCGGTGTTCGGCCGAGAATGTTCCCCCCGGCGGATAAGGACCCCCCTGTACTGCGCAGGCGCAGCGCTTGCGCAGTACGAGCCGCCTAAAAATAGCCGAAGCTGAACACCTGTGAGTCAGCTGTACACAGCGCCTGTAACAGGGCCCCTCGCGGGCTCACTTCGCTCGCTATGCTTCAGGCACGGCCTCGCTTCGCTCGGCATATTTTTATTCTAACTCTATGTCCACTTGGATGGTGGGGCTTGAATGAATGAAGTGCGCAGGCGCCGTGTAGAGCTGGACTTCGGAAACTTTCGGCGGCTCCGTAGTCGTTCGTACTGCGCAAGCGCAGCGCATGCACAGTACAGGGGGGTCCTTATCCACCGGGGGGAACTTTCTCGACAAGACACCGGACCTTCAGAGCCCTTGCCTGAAACGGCGGCTCCTGCGCACATGTGTGAGAGTGACGTCATAGTGCCCCCTGGCCACTCATGTAGATGGAGGCAGTGAACCCGGAAGGAAGACCAGGGGAAGATGTCAGCTGTCTCAGCGGTGACATTGCGGCACAGGAGGGCTTCATTCAAAGGAAAATTTCTCATAATGTGCTAGTATGCGATTTAAAGCACCAGCAGAGTTGTAAAGTCTCAAGGTTTTTCCCCTTAATGCATTTCTATGCATTAAAGCGGAGCTCCACCTTAAAAAAGAAATTAAAAGCCAGCAGCTACAAATACTGCAGCTGCTGACTTTTAATAAATGGACACTTTCCTGTCCAGGGAGCCCACGATGTCGGCAGCAGAAGACGAGCAATCACTCGTCTCTCGGCTGCCCCCGCCACCATCCTCGGTGAGGGAATCAGGAAGTGAAGCGTTGCAGCTTCACTGCCCGGTTCCCTAGTGCGCATGCGCAAGTCGCGCCACTGGTCCCCGTTGTGTTCTGGGAACTGTGTGTTTCCCAGAACACAACGGGGGGGGGGGGGGGTTAGTGACGTAGCTGCGGATATTCTGCGGCTAACTATGCCCGGACGTGGGTGCAGATACCTGTATTAGACAGGTATCTGCACCCCCCTCCCCCCTGAAAGGTGCCAATTGTGGCACCGGAGGGGGGAGGGGAATCCAACGAGCGGAAGTTCCACTTTAGGGTGGAGCTCCGCTTTAAGGTTAAAAACTTTCTGTGCTGCAGCTGCCCCCCAAAAGTCCCCCCTTTTCCTTACCTGAACCCATTCGTTCCAGTGACAAAAACGAGCCCAGCAGCTTCAGCCACTGTGTTGGGTCCTCATTGGATAGATTGATAGCAAGAAGGAGCCATTGGCTCTTGCTGCTGTCAATCAAATCCAGTGACACAGGAGCCTGGGGCGGGGCCGAGTCCTGCCTTCTGTGTCAATGGACCCAGCAGCAGGACTCAGGAGCGCGCCTGCACGAGGGCCCCCATGGAATGCGGATCTCCGGGGGGGCACTCGTTGAAGAAGAGGAGCCAGGAGCACTGCCGGGGTACACCAGAAAAGGAGGATCATATCCACTCTGTGCAAAACTCTTACACAGAGCAGGTAAGTATGACATGTTTGTTATTTGAAATAGAATAAAACAAACCTTTACAATCACTTTAAGTAAAAAAGTGAAAAGTTCGGCCCAATATTTGCTGCAGGCAAGGACTCTTGCCCACCTTACTAAGAGGAAGTTTAGTGTCCTCAAACTCACTAAAAGCTACTGGAGTATCCCACAGTTAGTCAGTTACCCTGAATTTATCAAGGTCTGCAATAAAGCATTAGAAAAGCATACTCCTAGAGCAGTGGCAGCTGGTGGGTTCTTCTTTGGGGGGGGGCAGCAAACAAACAACACCCCTCCGGTGGCTTGGTACAGCACCCCTCCCCCTGTGGGTGGTCCGGCCCGCCACTTACCCACTCGTGTGGTGGGGCTGTGGTGTCCTCTCCTGGAGTGCAGGCGGCTCCAGTTTCCGCTCCTCCAGTTTTCTCCACCGTCGGCTTCCGCCAAAGCGCTAGTCATCCAATAGGACCGCCTGACGCTTTGGCCAATCATAAAACAGGTCTCACAGACCTGCCTCCTGATTGGCGGGGAGGAAGTTTAGTGTGATAATAACAAAAATTCATTCACTATGGTCACACAACTGGGTGGGCTTGGAGTGCAATGCTTTGCACTCCGAGCTCACCCTTTTTTTAAGCCAATTAAAGCCTTTAACTCTAATCAGGTTCTTCAAAAAAACACCCCGCTGCATTGGAAGCCATGGTCCGGCGCCACTAATATGTAGATCAGGGGGCCGGGTATGGATAGGGGAGGCGGCGCCCGTGCGCCCTCTATGGACCAGCCGCCACTGCCCTAGAGACTGTTCATTGAGCCCAAAGGAATGACTTGGTGCCTGGCTGCAAGGCAATTATGGGGCTAAGAACCCTGGGCATCTATTCCGCGGCACCACGCTTGCATAGTTCACGATCTATTGTGTTTTAAATGTTCAGTTAGCCTTACGCACCCTAAACATTTGCTTTTGTTACGTTGAAGAATTTTCTGCAGCTCTTCCCAAAATTTTCTAACAAAATCCTGATTGTCCTCTCATGGGTAGCAGAAAGGCTGGATAAAGCTGACATACATCTGCGGATAACATATGATACCGAGTCCAATTTAAATATCTCGGCCACTTCAGGACAAGAACTCACAGCTTCCACTCCTGCCAGATATAGCCGGGGCGGCTAGTTACCATCGTCTGACTGCATTAACGGAGGAGAAAAATGCACGATTGATGTCATCGTCCCCCCCCCTGATCTTCCTTGATCTATGGCTGAGAGCCCCAGCATGCAATGGTGATAAATCTCTCTGCTTCTCATTCTCATATACTTAATTCACTGATTTTCTGGAGGGCAAAATTGCAAAGAGCAAGAAGATTACACCGATAAGACAAATGGCTCTGAAAATATGGCTTTAATTATTCCTCCATCCTCCCTCCCATTTAGCAAGGTTGCCTTTCAATAAGACCATTTAGCAATAGCTGAGGCTATTAATGGAACAGAGTGGAGAGCAGTGGCGAGGCAATGGAGGGACTGTGGGGTGTCTTCCTATCGGTCATTTTCTGTAATGCACTGGATGAATACTCTGGAGGTTCACCTCTCCGACCCAGATCATCATATCTTATCAAGACAAATCACGAGCCGAAGCCCGGAGACTGGCGGCAAAACGATTTTAGTAGTCATGACCTTCCAGTAGCACGGAGATGATAAATACCGTGTCAAGGCAAATGGGACAAATGACCACACTCCGGGGCGACTATTGGATAAATGTGCCGGTGCTTTGATTTAATAACTAGAAAGTGGATTATAATGGAACACTTGGACTGGGAGACCATATTGCGAAATCAAAAACTAGACAGGAATTGATGGTTTAAAGAGTTTTGAATGGAGCGGGGAAAGGTTAGAAGGTTATGTCATTTCCTTTTTACTTCCTGCCATGATGGTTACTGCCTCTAGGACAGGAAGTGAAGGATATCTCTACTATATGAACTCAAATAGCTATACAAACTTAACTTAAGGTCTGGAAGACCCTGCCCCGCTCCTCCCTTGGTAGAACACTGTCCCTCCTGCTGAGGCTGTACCATCCGCCATATTGTGCCCCACTCCACGCTAGTGTTGCCACCTCATCCCTTTAAACCCGAACACATATGAAATACTCAGGTTCTGTGGCTGATTATGGTGGTAATTGAACTCACCTGGTGCCTTATGTGCATTAAATTAGCCTCAGAACCTGTGTAATTCATATGTGTTCAGGTTTAAAGGGATGAGGTGGCAATTCTACTCCACGCTAGAGGCCTCCACACAACATTCCACAAGCCATTGACCTTTATATCCCCAAGGAAGGAATATCCATACATAAAATTAGGGTTGCTCCACTTTACTGGTGGTACTTGGAAAATGGCATAGCGGTCATCACATTGACATACTATCCAGGGTCACTTAGTCAATCACATTTAGTGGACGTTCCACAGTAGTCACGTGTGAAAGCATCATGAAGCATTTTTAAGCAACCATCTACCCTCTAACAGTCTTTCCCTCCACCCAACGTGATTAGTACTCACTGATGTCACATCCTCCATAGGTTCACCTCTCCTGGGACTCTCCAGGGGAATAGCCTCACTAAGGGAACTCTTGGCATGGCCTAAGAAGCCTTTTGAAACCCACCCTGGCCCTCATCTCTATAAGAGTCAAGAAGTCTACAGCCAGTTCTCCTGGGTACAGGTCTACTTCTCCCTGGCCTCCATCCCTGTCCAGGGCCTCCAAATGCTGGTCACATCTTTGCTGGTGTGGGGTGTTTGGCTCCCATTCCCCAACTGCCCTAGGACTCCTCCCAACCTTGTTTATATGTCGTACTGACTCTCCCATGACATCACTATTTGAGGATTTAACTAAAAGGGGCCTAGCACCCGATGACACTGCTTTCTGTAACCAGACACTATTCTGGAGCAGAGCCACCTAGTGGCAGACTAGCTAGCTGCACCTGCCTAGATGCTGTTAATGGAAATCACTTAAAAGTATGGGGAAATCCACTTTTAGACAGTATCCTTGTTAGAAGGTTCTAGGTCCTTTAAGGTTAAGCCTCACCCATTGGGTTCTAAGCAACCAGCCTGTCATTTGTTGTTTCTGTCAATGGGTTATTTAAGGACAAGTGATTGGGGCTAGTCAGGAGACAGAGCCAGGGGTGTTAACTGCGAAGCAAATGGGTTGGGTTACCCCACTTGCAGTGGATCTTGATGTCATGACCAGTGAGTACTTCTTGGAAGAACTTGCCCTTAAGAATAGGAAAACTATATAGAAGGGAGAAGGGCATTTTTTTCAGCTGGTACGCAGCTCCGGCACCTCCACTACTGATTCTACGTAATGGCAAGGGGTGCTGGGGTGTACTGCAGGGTCTCTTGATGCTGGCTGCTGGGGGATCTATTCTAGCTGAAGGGAATCTATTTTTGCAGGGGGGTATTGTTGCTGAGGAGGTCTATTGTTGCTGGTGGGGGGCCTACTGCTGCTGGGGGGGGTCAGCTGTTGCTGGGAGAGATCTACTGATGAGGGAGGGGTCTATTGATGCTGGTTGCGGGGAGATCTGTTGTTGCTCCCAGGAGTCTATTGTTGATAGGGGGGGGGGGGATTTTGTTGCGGGTGGTCCATTGTTGTTAGGGGGTCTATTGTTGCTGGCAGGGGCGCTATTGTTACTGGCTGAAGGGGATCTATTTTACTGCTTTTCTTGTTATTAGTACCAAATTCCATACAAATTACTTAGCACCACACAATCAGACGTGGATCTGTATTCTCTAAAAGGGCAGTACTGGGGGGGTGGGTAAGGGGTGGAACCAAGGAATGATGCTCGGAGGTGGGTAGGGGGTGGAGAAAAGGGGTGACTTGGAAAAGGGGAGTTCCTGCACCTAATCTGTGAAAGCCCTGGAAGGAAGCATCAGATTATTGGGACTAAATGAGGCCATGGGATCGATTTACTAAAAGGCAACTAGACTGTGCACTTTGCAAAGTTTGCCCCAGAGCTTAGTAAATGAGGTAAAGCTTCACTTTGCAAAGAATACCCAATCACATGCAAGGAAAATAAAACAAAAAAATGCATTTTTGCTTGCACATGATTGGATGATTGAAGTCAGCAGAGCTTCTGCTCATTTACTAAACTCTGGAGCAACTGCACAGTCTATTTGCCATTAGTAAATCAACTCCTATGTATTAAAAGTGATGCCTTATGCCACCCTAAAAGACCTAAAACTGCCAACTTTGGGGCAAACATTTGGAGCCTGAGTTCTATTGTCCAAACCTGACAGGGCTCTCTTCATTATGTGCTGAGATGGGGAAACAAGAGTTAGAGGGGCCAGATCTAGGGGAGTGCTAGGCCTCCCCAAATTTTAGTTGCGCCCCCCCCCAGGTCTCTGAGAGTGCATCCACTGCTTCATGAACCAGTCTGATTGGGGGCAATTGATGTGAGTGGGAACACTCTGATGCTGACAGTTGATGTAAGGAAGCACTCTGATTGTGCAAATCTATTTAAGGGTGCACTGTGATGGCGCTACCTGATATAAGGGGGCACTCTGATTTGGCCCCCTGATGTATTGGGGCACTCTGATAGGGAAGTAAGGCCCCCCAAAGACGTCACTGCTGACGAAACGCGTAGAGTGTGGCCAACTACAACATCTCCACGCACTGCTGCCACTGTTGTCGTGAAGCGGCAGTGCGTGAAGATGTTGTAGTTGGCCACGCTCTGCGCGTTTCGTCAGCAGTGACGCCTTCGGGGGGGCCTTACTTCCCTATCAGGGTTTACACAAACTATATGCCTGACGCTTATATCCTGCTGCATTGGAATATCTTTTGATATGCTTGATAACTGGAACTACAATATCTTTCAATAAAAGACACCATTTAAATGGGCTTCACGATGGAGATGTGTGTTTCCTTTTTTCCGGTATCATACCAGCATTGATTGCTAGGTGAGGATCAATCCCTTTACTGGGGACCAAGCCTAAGATCTATTTATGCGTTCCCGCCCACTATAATCTATAGCCCAACTGTTCCGGAAAGAGGCACATGGTAACTACTACTACTTGGTGGTGGATCTTTCTTTATTTATACCAATGATACTCCCTGGAGGACCACACGCTGTGGAGGCTTCATGTTCGGACTTTTCTTCTTATTAATGGATTAGAATTGTTTTGTTTCTTTTATATGAATTTTTGACACATGAATTTACTTATGCACTTCTTTGGTGAGGTAAAGAAAAACCTGGGCTGTTCTCAACATGGAAATCCATTTTAGGAATAAGATATCCACTCAAGTGGTAAACAATTGGCCAAACATGACCCAAGTAGAATGAGACCCCTTGCCACGCCCCCTTAAAGGAGAATTGTACAAAAAAAAAAAACAAGATTGGTTAAACCCACAAGTACTTTTTTTTACCACTACTATTCCTTTATATTGGCTTTTGGAATTTACAAATGTAGCAATTTAGAAATCAGATGAAAGGTTTAGGGCTGGAAAACACTTTTTGATAGATACAAAGTTAATTTTATATACAACTATATAGATTAGACCAAAATGAGGGACAAATAAGGAGGAATGAGGGACAGAGGGACATTGCTCCAAATCAGAGACAGTCCCTCAAAATCAGGGACAGTTCCTCAAAATCATGGACAGTTGTGAGCTATGAGAATAGCCCCCCCTCCCCCCAGCTTACACAACTGGAACCTCGATCAGCTAAATGAAAAAGCACAGCTTGGACTGCCCAGAAAAAAAGGACCTTCAGGCCAGGATCTCGTCCTCCTGGACAAGATCATCTCTTTTCCAAGCCCCAAACTATTTATGATCCCTCCCAGCCGCCATCTGGGCATCCCCCCTCCCCCAGGGATTGGCTGGGACTGTATAAATATTTAGTATTTAGTTGCTGATTTGACTCTCCCAGCCCACTACCTTCCAGAACCTTCCAGGGGACAGAAGGAAGCAGCCAATCCTGCAAACCAGTGAGACACAGACCAAAATAATCAGCTGAGCTAATAACTAAATTTAGCTAACCTAGCACCGACATAGGGGGGGCGCTAAAAATAGAATGTTTGATGATGGCAATTTGCACTTTAGATTATGTCCACCTGTACCCACCATGCATGCTTGTTGACATTGTGAGGTTGATTTACTAAAACTGGAGAGTGCAAAATCTGGTGCAGCTCTACATAGAAACCAATCAGCTTTCAGGTTTTTTTTTTGTCAAAAGCTTAATTGAACAAGCTGAAGTTAGAAGCTGATTGGCTACCATGCACAGCTGCACCAGATTTTGGGGATTAGTAGCTGATTGGTGGACAAGGTGCATTCCTACTCCTATTTGGCAGTAGAGTTTCCTGTTGTGTTAGACAATAGACATCAATCATTGTGGAAAGAATGAACATTTCATTAACCCTTATTTTGGAAAAACTTTAGTTATTAAATGCTTTCCGACTGCCGCACACAGATGTACGACGGCAGAACGGCACAGGCAGGCAAATGGGTGTACCTGTACGTCCCTTTAAATTTGCCACCTATCGGGCGCGCCCGCTGCACGCAGCAGGAGCGTGCCCGCGGGTCCCGGGAACTCGATGTTCGCTGGCGGCCCGCGATTGAGTTGTGGAGAGGTAGAACAGGGAGATGTAAACAAGGCATTTTCCCGTTCTGCCTTGTGACATGACAGAGATCTACTGCTCCCTGTCATCGGGAGCAGTGATCGCTGTCATGTGAGTGGTAGCCCCTCCCCCCTACAGTTAGAATCACTCCCTAGGACACACTTAACCCCTTCATCGCCCCCTAGTGTTTAACCCCTTCCCTGCCAGTGTCATTTACACAGTAATCAGTGCATTTTTATAGCACTGATCGCTGTATAAATGACAATGGTCCCAAAATAGTGTCAAAAGTGTCCGATGTGTCCGCCATAATGTCGCAGTCACGATAAAAATCGCAGATCGCCGCCATTACTAATAAAAAAAATAATAATAAAATGCCATAAAACTATCTCCTATTTTGTAGACGCTATAACTTTTGCGCAAACCAATCAATATACGCTTATTGCAATTTTTTTTTACCAAAAATATGTAGAAGAATACGTATCGGCCTAAACTGAGGAAAAAAAATGTTTTTTTATATATTTTCGGGGGTTATTTATTATAGCAAAAAGCCAAAAAAATATTGATTTTTTTTCGAAATTGTCGCTCTTTTTTTGTTTATAGCGCAAAAAATAAAAACCGCAGAGGTGATCAAATACCACCAAAAGAAATCTCTATTTGTTAGGAAAAAAAGGACTTCAATTTTGTTTGGGAGCCGGGTCGCACGACCGCGCAATTGTCAGTTAAAGCGACGCAGTGCCGCATCGCAAAAAGTGCTCTGGTCAGGAAGGGGGGGGTAAATCCTTCCGGGGCTGAAGTGGTTAAAGAAGCAAGCTTTTAAAATACTCCATTAAATGTATTCATTAGGTATTACAAATTCTAAAATAGTTCTGAAAACCTCATATTTATACTGTACACAGAGCAACAAAGAGAAGCAATGATATACAATCATCTCCCTACACACACAAAAGAGTCATTTTAGAATAATCATTACTACTCATGTGTGTCTGGGAGAAAATGGTTTCTTTGTTGTTCTAGGTACAAAATATGAGGTTTTCAGAGCCATCTTCATAACTGTATGATACCTTAAAGAGGAAGTAAACTCCGTGTTTTTTTTTCCCCTTTTCTTTCTTCCTTGCAAAGTAAAGGCAAAATGTGCTAGTATGCATCGCATACTAGCACATTATGTGACACTTACCCGCAAACGAAGCCCACGTCCTCCCCGCTGGAGGCTGCATCCATCTTCACCCGCCTTCCTTCCAGGGCCGCGGACTCTGGCTGTGTGACTGGCCGGAGCCGCGTGACATCACTCCTGCGCATGCGCCCGGGAGCCGCCGGTCACGGCACACGCTCCTGAAGGAACTGCCGCCCGTGCCGATCCTTCAGAGCGCATACAGTGAATATCTCCTAGACGGCGCAGGTTTAGAAGAGATTTACAGTACCTATAGGTAAGCCTTATTATAGGCTTACCTAATGGTACAAATCACAAAGGAAGGTTTACAACCTCTTTAGCCACTTAAGGACCCGGAAGATTCACCCCCTTAATGACCAGGCCATTTTCTGCGATGCGGCACTGCGTCGCTTTAACTGACAATTGCGCGGTCGTGCGACGCTGTACCCAAACAAAATTCACGTCCTTTTTTTCCCACAAATAGAGATTTCTTTTGGTGGTATTTGATCACCTCTGCGGTTTTTATTGTTTGCGCTATAAACAAAAGAAGACCGACAATTTTGAAAAATGAAACAAATATTTTTAACTTTTTGCTATAATAAATAGCCAAAAAAAATGTAAAAATAACACATTTCTTCATCAGTTTAGGCCGATATGTGTTCTTCTACATATTTTTGGTAAAAAAAAATCGCAATAAGCGTATATTGATTGGTTTATGCAAAAGTTATAGCGTCTACAAAATAGGGGATAGATTTATTATAATTTTTTTTTTTAACTAGTAATGACGGTGATCTGCGATTTTTAGCGGGACTGTGACATTTCAGCGGACAGATCGGACACTTTTGGCACTCTTTTTGGGACCACTGACATTTATACAGTGATCAGAGCTATTAACCACTTCAGCCCCAGAAGAATTTACCCCCTTCCTGACCAGAGCACTTTTTGCGATTCGGCACTGCGTCGCTTTAACTGGCAATTGCGCGGTCGTGCGACGTGGCTGCCAAACAAAATTGACGTCCTTTTTTTCCCACAAATAGAGCTTTCTTTTGGTGGTATTTGATCACCTCTGCGGTTTTTATTTTTTGCGCTATAAGCAAAAAAATAGCGTCAATTTTGAAAAAAACGCATTATTTTTTACTTTTTGCTATAATAAATATCCCCAAAAAATAATTAAAAAAACATTTTTTTCCATCACTTTAGGCCGATATGTATTCTTCTACATATTTTTGGTAAAAAAAATCGCAATAAGCGTTTTTTGATTGGTTTGTGCAAAAGTTATAGCGTTTACAAAATAGGGGATAGTTTTATGGCATTTTTATTAATAATTTTTTTTTTACTAGTAATGGCGGCGATCAGCGATTTTTATTGTGACTGCGACATTATGGCGGACACGTCGGACATTTCTTGACACATATTTGGGACCATTGTCATTTATACAGCAATTAGTGCTATAAAAATGCACTGATTGATGTATAAATGACACTGGCAGTGAAGGGGTTAACCACTAGGGGGCGGGGAGGGGTTAAGTCAGTACTAGGGAGTGATTTCTAACTGTAGGGGGGATGGGCTAGCTGTGACACGTCACTGATCTCTGCTCCCAATGACAAGGAGCAGAGATCAGTGACAGTGTCACAAGGCAGAACAGGTAAATGCTTGTTTACATCAGCATCTCCCCGTTCGCCCTCTCCGTGAGGCGATCGCGGGTATCTCACGGAGCTCCCGGCCGGCGCGCGCGTGCGCCGCCGGCGGCGCGCACACAATGGCACGACAGGAAATTCAATGGGACTTACCTGTAGGCCCATTTGCCCAGCCGTGCCATTCTGCCGAAGTACATCGGCGTGCGCCGGTCGGGAAGTGGTTAAAATACACTGATTACTGTATAAATTACACTGGCAAGGAAGGGATTAAGACTAGTGGTGAGCAAGGGGTTAAATGAGTTCCCTGGGAGGTGTTTCTAACTGTGGGGGGAGGGGACTGACTGGAGGAGGAGAGAGATCGCTGCTCCTGATCACTAGGAACAGCAGATCTCTCTCTACTCCCCTGTCAGAACGGGGATCTGTTTGTTTACATTGAGTCCTGTTCTGGCTCTCTGTGGAGCGATCGCGGGTGACTGGCGGACAGCGGGCGCGTGCGCGCGTGCCTGTTATGGCCCTTAAAAGAGCTGACCATACACCTGAGGCAATTTGCAGGAATGAGACGACCTGCCGCAGTATAATGACGGCGGATGGTCGGCAAGTGGTTAAGAAGTACCCTAACATGTGCCCTTATTACTTCCAGTCCAGGCCTTTTCTAGCAGTTTTTTGTTCAAATGTAACAATCAGTATTTTTTGCTAGAAAATGAATTAGAACCCCCAAACATTATATATTTTTTTAAAGCAGAGTCCCTGCCTAGACAATTAATTGGTGGAGTTTGCAATTTTTTTATGTCACACTGTATTTGTGCAGTGGTTTTCCAAACGCTATTTTGTTTGGGAAAAAATACATTTTTATTAATTTAATGAAAAAAAAAAACACAATACATAACCCAATTTTTTTTTGTAAAATATAAAAGATGAAGTTATATTATAGTAAATAGATACCAAACATGTCATGCTTTAAAATTGTGCACACCCATGCAACGGTGGTAAACAACGTAAAGTTTACTATCCATGGGCAACGCTTTAACCATTTGCTTACAGGGCACTTAAACCTCCTTCCTGCCCAGACAATTTTCAGCTTTCAGCGCTGTCATTCTCTGAATGATAATTTCGCGGTCATGCAACACTGTACCCAAGTGAAATTTTTATCTTTTTTTTCACACAAACAGAGCTTTCTTTTGGTGGTATTTAATCACTGCTGGGTTTTTTTATTATTTGCTGAAAAAATAAAAAAAGACCGGAATCTTAGAAAAAAATAAACTGTTTCATAGTTTGTTATACAATTTTAAAAACAGGTAATTTTCCTCCTTCATTGATGTGCGCTGATGAGGCTGCACTGATAGGCACTGATAAGATGGCACTGATGGACACATAGGTGGCACTGATAGGTGGCACTGATGGGCACTGAGAAGTGGTACTGATGGGTGACACTAATGGTTGGCACTAATGGGCGGCACTGAAAGGCACTGATAGGTGGCACTGAAGGGCACTGATAGGTGGCACTGAAGGGCACTGATAGGTGGCACTGACATTTTCTATTAAATTTGATTAGGTCACTTGTACAGTTGGACCCAGTCCACCATCCCGGTGTAGGAGGCTGTCCTGGTAAATTCTGACTGGTTTCCCTAGAAAAATAGGCAACAGGCAGGCATGTGGGTCAGGTGCCAGTTCTGGTGATATTTGCAATTTTGATAAATTTGGACCAGCTTCCTGTTGTTGGAGAGCTTGCCCATTAAATTTTACTAGATCACTGGTACGGTTGGGCTAGTTCTACTATCACAGTGCATTAAGCTATTCTGGTAAATCTGGACTCCTAGAGAAATAGGCAACAGTTGGACGTGATGGGTCAAATGCCCGTCCTTGTTTTATCGGCTATAACTGTAAAATCTGGACCGGTTCTGGATGAGCATTAGATGGTATATTTGACCGGGTCATTGGTACAGTTGGACCTGTCCACCAAGAGAGCCAAGGCAATTCGGGGGGCTTAAAAACTCCCCCTTCATCGGGGCTAGAAAGACATAACCAACAATCCTTTTAGTATCTGCAGGTGCCAGCAGACATGACCATCTCATGAGTTTAATGACATTTAGAATCAAGACAAGCACAGTTAACCTTCTGTGCTGGAAAATCTATGATATATTCCCAGCTAATTGGGTGCACGGTTAATCAGCCCAGATCTTCCTTGTTTCCCTGTAATGTGTCTGAAAGATTAGCCTGTCTCAGGATGAAGTATTAAACTATTCCTGTTCTGGTGCTCCGGAGAAGACCTCAGTCTGCAAACACAAGATGAAGTTAGAATTCTCATCACAAATGTCATGGGAGCCCAGCTGCAGAGGAACGCACAGGACAAGCTGTATAATTGCTTGAAGAGGCTTGATAACCTCAGACAATTGTAAATATTTCCTGACATTTCAATGAAAATATGGACCAGGATGAAGAAAACGGGCCTTTATGTAATGAGCGCCAGGAGCTGACCATTCTTAGCCCCGAAATTTGCTGACTGCTAGACTAGTTTTTGTGATTAGGCCGAGTCGTGTCTGCAGCCTTTCCTGATAGAGAGCAAACAATGGGGGACGTGATGTAGAGACGGGATTGAGAGCAACGAGATCCTCCGTCACCCCCCCCCCCCCCCCAGATAATACAATCCCTTTCCTGGATAATGTATAATATTCCACAGTGCTGTACAGTGACACTGAGCCAGTCACATCAGTCTCTGCACCAGAGGAGCTTACACTCTATTGTCCCCCCACAGTCACACAGTATTATTATTGTTGTTAATATTATTTGTATTAATAGTATTATTATTACACATTTATATAGCTCTGACATATATTGTAGTGCTGTACAGATAAGGCTGGGTTCACACTATTGCAGCATGCGGCTGACAGCAGGGGGTCCGGTGCGTCCCCGTTCAGTGTTTCAGGTCCGATTTCAGCCCGAATTTTTGGGCGTAATTCAGACCTGAAATGGACCAAAAGACGCACAGCACCCCCTGTGCAAATTCGCACCGGAGCAGCACCCGAGATATGTAAACTGTCACCATAGAGAGCCGGTCACAATCTCCTACCATGCAAATTGGATGTGGGGGAAACCTGCAACCAATTCGCATAGGTGTGAACCCAGCCTAACACTGAGCCAGTCACATCAGTCTCTGCACCAGAGGAGCTTCTCCACCAGGTGGTGCTGTTCTGCAGGGTGCTGTAGGCTCACTCCGTTGTGATCTCAGCTGAGAGAAGCAGCAAAGCCTGGGGCCTCTCATGCACTCATGCAGGCATTTCCCAGGCAAACATGGACCATATTAGGGAAGACAAAGGTGGAGGCTCTCCAGTGGCACTGAGGCCTACTCCATGGGCTCAAGCTGTAATGGATCCTGGGCCTGTTCCTATGCAAGAGGAATCCTTACAGTCTTCCAGGAAAAAGTGGTGAACAGACTTTGCCGCATTGCTAAGGAGGAACAGAAACTTTCAGTCCTGAAAGAAGATCTCAGGAAAAAGAAATCCCTGCATAGTAAGTCTGGAAACAGTAAGAGGGACGTCTCCAAGCTGAAGTCTCTAGAAGAGGCATTGAAAAAGCAGGAAAAGTTGGTCACCTCTCTGAAGGAGAGCAGTGGTGTGTTCAGAGAAAAGTGTGAGAATGAGGAGAGGTGCCAACAGATGAAGGAGAGTGCCTGTGCCAGTACAAGCCAGAGGGTGGATGCCACAGCAATGGCGACAGTATGGATGGGGGGTAAGGAAGTGGCTTCACATGGTGGCCCCAGTACTACCCCTGTCTCAGGATCTGTTGTACCTGAGTTTGTATCTGCCCCCTCCCCAGCAGCCTGGGTCATCTCAGGAGGAGGTTGAGGAAAATGGCGGATTGCTGCAGGCCATTACAGAAATGGAATCTTCCTTGAGTGGCACCGACTCATCAGGTGAAGATCATGGGAATGCAGGAAGAGATGGCATGTATCCAGGCAGAGAAGTTTCTGCTGGCTGTGAGTCCCACATGGACACTAACAGTGCAGAGCAAGAATGTCGCATGAACATTGAAACTGCAGAGTAGGAATGTTGCATGAACATTGAAATTGCAGCGCAGGAGGGCCATATGAACGCCTAAACAGCTGGTGTTTTTTCTAAACAGAAGACTTTACTTGATGATGGGACTGATGGTAACTGTGGTACATCTGGGACTATGGTGTGCAGGACTGTTGTGCTGGAGGGGAGGAGGGAAAATCAAGTGGTGGGTAATTTACCAAACCAGATTTCAGAGGTTTCTATACAGCCAGTTAATATTCCTATACAGCCAGTTAATGTGTCATCTGTCCCAGTTAGGAGTTATGCTAAGGCTGTGTCGGGACAAAGTCATGCTGCTGGTGGTGGAAGGGAGCCAGTTGTGCGACTTTCATCTAATGCACCTTCTTCCATTAAATGCAGGAATGTGGTACAGCTCAGGTGGGAAGGAGGAGGTATTCCACCTGTCAGGAGGGTAGTTGTGGATAAGATCCTAGCCATGGGTTTTAGGGTGGAGGATAATAATGCTCTCATCATTCCGGCTGGTTTCTATGAATATGATTTATCATTTGCGTGTCCAGAATCGCTGGATCTGTTTTGGGAACGATATGAGCGTGTATATGGGGGCCAGCCGGACTGGAAAGGGCTTGTCCCTAAAGTTGTCTCAAGACAGCCCTTGATAAAAAAGGTGACTATCCTGACAAGGAATTAGTCTATACCCCCCAAGGATTCATGGGTCTGGTTAAGAAGCTTGGTGAAACGTTGTGTCCCCTAAAAAAGATTGTGGATGATAGGGGAATCTGGACGGGTGGGTGGTCAGTATCAATGAGGTTGAGTGTACGTGGGAATGTGGTCCAACATTTGCCCTCTTCTGCCTTTATTGGTAGATATAGAATTACCATCTTCTACCCTGGTCAACCTAAGCTGTGCCATAAATGTGGAGTGAAGGGACATTTCTCCTCTAAATGTCCCGAACAGAAGTGCTTTTTGTTCCAGGAACTGGGGCATCTGACAAGGGACTGTAACATCATTAAATGTAACCTATGTGATAAGGTTGGTCACCCTTATAGCCGGTGCCCTGAGGCTTTGCACAATAAGCCAGAGTTGGTGGAGGAATTCTTCCGTCTGGATAGAGAAGAGTCTGGGTTGGCGGAGGTTGTACCAGGGAATCCTCGTGTCTCTGTCCCGTCAGAATCTGTGTCTGTGAGGCCCTCTGTGGTGTCAGTGTCCCCCCAGTCTGTGGTCTCCCAGTCAGTGGCAGAAAGTGTGGTTGTCAAGTCTGTGTCTGCACCTGTTGTTTCTCCTAGTGTAGTGAAGGCAGTGGAGGGTGCTGGACCAGCGTGTATGGTGGTGCCAACCCCTCCTCTTCAGCGTGGCAGAAGTGCGGCTGGAGGTCGGCAGACACCGAGGGGTGGAGTGAGGGATGGATTGGATGATGGTGGAGGGGGAAGTGGGAAGGGAATGAGAGTGGCTGGTGCAGAATGCAAGATGAATGATGGGGAAGTCGGGGTGAATGATGTGGGGGGAGGGGTTAATGGGGGGGTTTTGGAATCGCATCCTGATGGCGATTAAATCTCAAATATAAAGAGTCCTGTGAGCCTCCACTAATCCAAAATGCCTTAATTATCAAAAATCAGCTGCAAGCGTTAAACATGCCTCATATATCATGCAAATGTGAATAAATAAATATATACGCCGTGCTTTCCAAAGTCATACACTATACCAGTGTAAAAAGAAACATATAAAAAACCTCCATTAGTGAAAAAAACATCTTTCCTAACAGTGGAAAGTGACAATAGTGCAATGAATGAACACATATATTAAAAATAAATATAAATATTACACATATATTATATATGTGTAATATTTATATTTATTTTTAATATATGTGTTCATTTATTGCACTATTGTCACTTTCCACTGTTAGGAAAGATGTTTTTTTTTTTTTACTATTGGAGGTTTTTTATATGTTTCTTTTTACACTGGTATAGTGTATGACTTTGGAAAGCGCGGCAAATAAATCTCAAAAGGCTTCTAATGCCCCGCACACACGGTCGGATTTTCCGATGGAAAATGTCCGATCGGAGCGTGTTGTCGGAAATTCCGACCGTGTGTGGCCTCCATCGGACATTTTCCATCGGATTTTCCGACACACAAAGTTGGACAGCAGGAGATAAAATTTTCCGACAACAAAATCCGTTGTCGGAAATTCCGATCGTGTGTACACAAATCCGACGGACAAAGTGCAACACATGCTCAGAATAAATAAAGAGATGAAAGCTATTGGCCACTGCCCCGTTTATAGTCCCGACGTACGTGTTTTACGTCACCGCGTTTAGAACGATCGGATTTTCTGACAACTTTGTGTGACCGTGTGTATGCAAGACAAGTTTGAGCCAACATCCGTCGGAAAAAATCCAAGGATTTTGTTGTCGGAATGTCCGAACAAAGTCCGACCGTGTGTACGGGGCATTAGTGTGCTTAAGGGTTTGTAGTCTCTTTTTTATCGTCACTAAAATATGTTTCTTTCTATGTTATCTTGTCAGGAAACGGTTTTCTTTACTTGCTGATGTAAGCACGCTTGTTTTTGTTTAGTTGTTGTCTATTTTTGTGTAAATATGTTTTTATTAATAAGCTGTATGTTTGTATGATTTTTTAAATAAAAAAAATTTACACTCTAATGTTGTTTTCTTTATCAGTTTTACACTCTAATGTCTCCCCCCCCTCCACAGTCACACACTATTATTATGATACATTTATATACTGTAGCTCTGACATATTCTGTAGCGCTGTACAGAGAACACTGAGCCAGTCTCATCAGTCTCTGCACCAGAGGAGCTTACACTTTAACGTTCCCCTACAGTCACACACACACAACCTTTTTTTCTGAGTTGCTGTTTATGAATGAGTATCCTTTCTTAGGAATAGGCCCTGGAGAACTGTACAGAGTTGACCACAAAGTGTCTCGGTGTTTCCTTCTCTGGGTATCAGTCTGGGGTTAGCAGCTCAGGAAATACGTCTGATCGATCCTCTAAGTCAGTGATTAA